>MU004187.1:651858-1106763 GCA_010093605.1 Lophium mytilinum | reverse complement strand
TTTAATAATATATCTCTATATATTATAGCTTTTAGCTATATTAAGTCTATATAGTATTAGTATATATTCTACCTAACTATATATAAATAGGCGAATATTAACCGTGCACTTAATTAGGTTTATTAGGGCTAGAACTTAGAAGGGTTTAATAAGGCTGCTAATCTATATAGTTGCCCCGGAGGCTTATTCTATAGTAGGACTTCTTTTCTCTACAGCCCTAAAACTCTATTATATCTAATAGTTATGCTATATAGAGGTTTATAGACGCTAACTTAAATAGTAGATTTAACTAACTTAGACGCTAATATTAAAGATAACCTAGATAATACTCTTCTAGATAAAGAGTTAGAGAAAGAGAATATAGATAAAGGAAATAAGTTTAATATTCTTTATTAAGGCCCTACCCTCTAGTATATTAATTAAGAAGACCTTATAGGGGCTAGAGGTTACTACCTCGCTTTAAAAATAGAGAAAGAGTAGTAACTATAGAATAATTCTAAATTGTCTAGGCGTCTCTAGAGAGTATTAGATATAATTATAGCTATAAGCATCTATAGAACGCTAATAAGCCTTAGCCTAGATAGCCTTCCCTTAGGGAATATACTACTCTATATTATATAGCAGGTAATAGTTAGTATATCTAACTACTTTAAACCCTTTATTAAGGAGTACTGCATAGTTATTAGAGAGAGATATGTAGACCTTAAAGAAAAGCATAAAGAATAGCTAAGGTATAGAGTAGTAATTAATAAGCCGCCGCCTTTCTTTAGCCTAGGCGCCTTTCTAACGGGCTTAGGTAAGAGAAGGCTGCCCTAGATTTTTATATTAATTTCTAGGCTAGCTAAGTTAAAGATATAATAGGAAGAGCTTAGCTTAATAAGTAACTTAACCTTTACTCTAGAAGATATTAAAAATGTAGGCTAGATAGATTATATAGACTTAGAAAGTACCCTTACTAAATAGTATACTAACCTACTAGCTAATTTAGAGAAGCTAAAGAAGATTAGAAGCATAGTTTAATATATTTAAGCTAAGAAGAAGAAGATACTAATTATTAGTAAGGAGCCTATAGTTAATTTAGTTATCTATATTATAAGTTACTACCTATCTCTATCTATAATTAGTAATTATTATCTAATAAACTAATATAATTAATACTAGATAATTATAAAGACTATGCCGACTAAAAAGCTTGCATAGTTATATTTATTACTAATAGTTAAGTAATAGAAGTAATTTAATACTAGCTTTAAGCGTAATTAAGATAATCTAGCAGCCGTTAATATTCTAGTCGCGAACTAGAAGACTAGAGGAGTAGAAGGCTCTAACTTTACTTTTTAATATACGTGCGTAATAGTTATAGAGCTATAGACTGCATCTAGCCTTAAGATATAGATTATATCTAAAGTATAGTAGAAGAACTAGAGGTCTAATAGAATATGTAGTATTATTCTTGCCTATATAGGGGGTAATAACCTGGTGGATACGCTAGCTTAGTTCTGTGTGGTTAATAATAATAAGTTTATATATAAGGTTATATAAAGTATACTAAAAAAGAAGAAAAACTAAAAGACTATTAGTACTAAGGTAACTACTAAATGCACTAATTATATAGTGCATATAGTTCTATAGTAGATATTATAAAATAAACTATTTTAACTTCTACTTCTATAATATACCTATAATTGCCGCGTTAATAAGTATACTATATCTATAGTAGATCTACTATAGACTGCCCGTTTTTAATATTAATATAATCTACTTAACTATATACTCGCCGCAAGGCTTAAGTATTAGTAGTGCAAGCCTTAAATGTAATTTAAGGCCTAAGTATTAGTAATATAAACTATAGTATTATATAGGTAAATATTTATATAGCGGCGCTAATACTCTATAGGCCCGTATATATTATTAGTAATATTCTTATATATTATAAGGTATAGAAAGGTTATAAGAACCCTCTATTCTACCCTTCTAATCTAGACTGCAGGATATTAGTAGCTAGTATACGTCTAATCTTACTTATATTTCTAATAAAGAGATTTAAATAGAGTAGCCTATAAATTAGAGTATACTATAGGCCTATAGTAGTATAATTTAGTGCTATATATATATACTAGCTAAAAGAAAATAGATAGAAAAGTATATACTTACTAATGCTAAGCCCTTTCTAGCTACCTATATTTTAATATACTACTAATACTATAGCTAATTAGATATAGAGATAAGTTAGGTTAGTTTTAAGATAGTATAATATATTTATATACTACTCTATAGCTAATTTAGACGCTATCTATTTATAATCTTTCTACTTAATTTAGAAAATACTCTAAAATACTATTATATTTATTACGCTTCTTAATATATCTAAGTCGCTAGAGAAAGTATATATCCCTAGTCCTAGCTATTATATAAATTAAATAAAAGTATCCTAAAATAGGCGTATAGGCCTATACTCTTATAATATTAGTATCCCTATACTATATATAATTAGCTAAAGCCCTAAAGTATTATAATAGCGCCCTATAATAATGTTAATAATTATAAAAAAGGGAGCACCGCCTAAGTATATATTTAGATAAATAAACCGGGCCGTTATATAGTAATAGTTAATAATAGAGTATTATTTATAATTATCTCTAACACTTAAATATATAAATATATTAGGCAGCAGTATAAAATATAGAATTTTTATATTACGGCACAAACCTAGGATTATAATAATCACGTGCTTAGGTTACGTGCCGCCCCTTACATGACCTAAGCGAGACGCGCTAGGCCGCGGCCTGTACGCCGGCCTTAAACTATAACCTCTTAAGAGCTCCTAGCTCTCTCTCTCCTCCTTAGCTTAGATTTTTATAATAGTTAATAAGCCTTATTACTTATATTATATTAGCCCCCTATATAATCTAAGCTTACTCTTCTACGCTTAGAATCTTATTAATTTTTTCTAGAACTCTATCGCGAGATCTAGGCGTTTTTTACTAAAACTAATTAAACACCTTCCTGCCGGCCTAGCTATATAGCTACGCGCGGCACCTAAATCTAACCTAGTAGACTATAATCCAGCACCGCCTCCTTTAAATAAGCTAGTTACTATAGCTAAGCTTTAAAACAATCTAAAGACTCTAGGCGCTATAAGTAGCGCTAACCTAAATACTTCTATAACTCTATTAACCGCTAGTAATAAGAAAGCCTACCGTGCTGCGCGCCTTGCGCATTTCTACAGCGCAGCTAAGGGCTCTTCTACTCTAGTTATTATTCCTAGCTCCCGCTATAGAACTAAAGAACTAATTCTAAATACCTAAGAATAGACCTAAGACTTTATAACTCTTCTAGCTACCTTATAGATAATAGATAACACCCAGCGCGCTAATACTTAGCGCCCTAATACCCAGCGCGCTAATACCTAGCGCCCTAAACGCCTAGCGGATAATTAAGTTAATACTACCGGACCTAACTAGAACTAGAACATTACTAATAAACTTAATCCGGACCGCAACTCTAATAATAAAGGCGGCTTTATTACCCCTAGTGCAAACGCTCTAGGCAAGCGCGCTATATAATTTATTACTAGAGATAATATAAATAAATAACCTAGAAGCAACCTGCGTTCTACCCACCGCTATATCTCTATAGTAGACTAATAAGTATCTATCCTAGTTATACGCCATAAAATAAAATAGGTTCTAGACACTAAACCCGAGTATATAGATATTCTAGAGGAGCTATAAGAAAATAACCTCCGGCGCTATATTTAGCTACTAGTCTAGCTTCTTAACTATTATACTAATAGTACTATAACTATTAATACTATAGTTATAAATAAGACTAAGTTTACTACTGCAGTAAATAAGGATAACCTTATATAGTGGGAATCCTTCTAGAAGCTCTATATAGAATATAAAGTTAGCTTTAAGAAAGCTAATAATAAAGATAAGCTCTATAATAAACTCTAGAATAAGTATTAAAAATATAAGTAGGATATAACTAACAACACTACTATAGTAGAATAAGAGTTGGAGGCCCATCGCGCTAAATAGCTGCAGCACGCCGCTAGCAGTTACCAGGCCGACCTTAAACTTAACTAGATGCGCCTACGCCGCAACTATTAGCGTGGCTAGTATTAGACCCTTAAGGGAATATATAAGTAGCTTACTACTTACATTAAGAAGCTTAAACTACAGCTTTATTAATAAGCTTATCTATAACTATTAGACCTTAACCGTAATTCTAATAATAATAATAGCACTTATTCTTCTACACCCGCAGTTCTACTTTATTAACGTCCTGTCGGCTAACTTCTATAGTTTAAACCTATTAAGAGTAAGTCCGCTACTCTATTTACGCCTGTTTAAGACCCCGGCGCGTACGCAGCAATATATCGCCACCCTAATCTAGACAAGTTTAGTAGCAGTAATAAGGATAAGCTATTCTACTAGCAGTGGCGCATGCAGGTGCTTAGTAAGCTAGATATCTGCGCACTATTATACGCCACCGCGTATTATTATATAGTGTACGTCCGCAACCGGCTTAAGAGAGAAGCCTTTAATATAATCTTCTATCGCGCTAAATCTAATAGTAATAAGCTATACCTCTCTATAGAAGAACTAATTAACAATCTAGATAAGGTCTATAGACCTTTTAATAAGGCGGCTAATATATATACTAATTTATATAATAGTAAGTTTATATAAGAGAAAGATAAGCGCATTATAACCTAGGTAGGATGCTTTAATACTAGCGTAGCCTCCCTCCGCCTTAAAGACCCCGAGAAGATCTACTATATATAATATAATCTTACTAATAGCCTTAAGTATAAGGCTACTAATAGATAGAATACTAACGTAATAACTTTTATTACTTTCCTATAAACCCTAGAATTACAGCTAGATATTATTAAGCTAAATAAGAATAAGAGTAAGAATAAGGAGACTTCTAAGTCCATGCGCGACACCCGTAAAGCTACAGGCGGAGGCTTAACATCCTCCGTATCTTACTATCCTCCGCTTACTAATACTAAGCGCATATCTAAGAATAATACTAGTAACGCTACTTCTAGCACCGCAACCGCTGTAAATAACTCTCTAGGCCTCTTTAGTTGCAATCGCCGCACTATTACGCACCTTAAGTAGCTAGGATACTACTAGAACTATCTAGAGCGCAGATATATAGCTAATAGCAACGCCCTATATATTAGCTAATAGCTAGTCCCCATCTATAAGGTTAGCGGCCTTGCCAATAAAATTAGCCTTACCAGCGTTAATATTAGCGCTATAAACACTAGCTCTGCCTATAATAAAATAATAGAAAATGCTTAGTTCTTAGTAATAGTTACTACTAAGAACCCCTAATAGTCTTTAATAATAGAAAATTAAGAGCAGTTATAGATAGGATTACTATTTTAGAATAAGAAATTAAGCCGGTTGTTATGCGTATGTCTACTCTTACGCCCTAGCTAGTTAATAGCGAATAATTCAGCTTTTTAGGTAGAATCCTCTAATTTAATCTATTTACTGCTAAAATCCTCTCTAATACAGAATTAGGCTCTTAATTCCTTTATTTAAAAACCGCGCGCCTTTATAAAATACCTACCCGACCCCTCTTACAACCCGTTATCCTTAAGCTTACTAATAGTAAGCCCTTTATTATACTAGACCGCGCAGTAGATATTACCTTCTACATTAGCAACTACTATAATACTATAACCTGCTACGTTACTAATACTAGATAATATAATATAATTTTAGGCATGCTCTAGCTCTAGCTTTATAACCCTACTGCTAGTTTTAGAAAGACCTAACTTATCTTCTAATCTAACTACTGCATGTCTAACTGCCTCTAGTATAGTAGGCTAGTTATTACTAAGAGCCTTATCTATTTAAAATATATTAAAATTAAACTATACTAGAATCTAGGTAATTTCCACAGCTCTTAATATAACCCTAACCCTAACCCTAACTCTAACCCTAATTCTAACCTTAGCCTAACCGTTAAAGGCCCTAATAACGCGGAAGACTCCCCTTAGCTAGATTATAATAGTAAGCCTCTTCCGCCTAAACTAGTTCCACTAGATAAGCCACTAGCTTATAATATTTAATTTATCTCTACGTACGCCTATTCCACCATAGCTAAATATAATAAGGACGTAGTAATAACTATTACTTTATAGGATTTTAAGCAGCTAGATAAACCTCTAGATATAGATAACTAACACGCCTACGGACAATAGGTTGCAAACCTAGCAGGCGTTACTACTAAGAACTATTATCGGTTTAAAGAAAAGATAATAAAATCACTATATATAAAGAACTAGCTTTAATAAAAGATTCCTCTATTCTTTTATTAGATCTTAGATGCTTTTAACCCGTAAGTAGCTAATAAACTACCCCCGTACAGGCCTAGCGTAGACTATGCCATTAATTTTAAGAATCTAAATATAAAACCCCCAGTCCTGCGCTAATATAGCCTCTCTTATAATAAGCTGCGTGCTGTTAAAGCCTACATTAATAAGATGCTTAGAAAGAGCTTTATTTGCCCTAGCATATTGCTATTTACGGCGCCTATTATTATTATCTATAAGCTAGGCAGAGGACTCCGTATCTGCATTAATTACCGCTTACTAAACAAAATTATAATTAAGGATAGAAACGCACCTCCTCTCTTGCATAATATAATTACGCAGCTTTATAAAGCTAAGATATACTCCGTCTTTAACATTATTACCGCATTTAATAACATCCGCGTTAAGAATAGCAACTAGTATAAGATAGCCTTCCGCACTTAATACAGCATCTTTAAATTTAACGTTATGCCCTTTAGCCTATATAACGCTTCTAGCACGTTTTAATCCTTTATTAATTCTATACTACGCCTATACCTAGATATCTACTATATAGTATATATAGATAACGTTCTTATCTATAGTAATAATAAAGAGAATTATAAAAAGAACTATATAAACGTCCTTACAGTACTATATAACGTAGAACTCTTTCTTAACATTAATAAGTATTATTTCTCAGTTAAACGCGTAAAGTATCTTAGACTTATTATCACGCCTAATAGTATAGAGATAGACCCGACTAAAGTTAGCGCTATCTAAGACTAGCAGCTGCCCTGTAATGTTAAGAATATTTAATTATTCCTTAGCTTTTACAATTTCTATTAGTAATTTATTACTAGTTATTTATAGATTACTGCACTACTAACTAAGCTTACTAAGAAAACAATAAAATAAGGTAATTTCCCCTTACTTACTAATAGTCTAGCAGCGTAAGCCTTTAAAAAGCTTAAAGCCTCTTTTCTTTTAGCGCTAGTCTTAGCCTACTTTAACCTAGACCTGGACTATATATTAGAAATAGATGCATCTAACTATATTATTACTGCTATCCTCTCTTAATAAGGCCTAGATGGAATTCTCCGCCCCGTCGCCTTCCTTTTTAAGAAAATAACTCCCGCTAAATGCAACTATAAGATATATAATAAGGAGTTGCTTACTATTATCCGCGCCTTTAAGGAATAGCGCCCTAAGCTTACTAGCGTAATTAACTCTACGCTAGTATAGATAGATTATAAGAACCTAGAATACTTTATATCTTCTAAATAGTTAAACTGCTAATAAGCCCGCTGGGCTAAGTATCTTTCCTAATTTAACTTTGTTCTAAACTGGCGACTAGGCAAGTAGTTAACTAAGCCTAATAGCCTTACTTATAGGCCTAGCGATATTCTAGATAATCTAAATAATTCTAGAACTAAGTATTAAATATAAACTATATTAAAGAAAAGGAACCTGCCGGAGGAAATATATAGAGCCTTATAGCTTACTAGCATACTTCTAGATAAATAGAAAGTCCCTATTAAGAGGCTTACCCAGCTAATATATAACATTATAGAATAATATTCTACTAATATCCCATATATTATTCTGGCTGCTAATAGAACTAGAGGAAAGAAGAAGCGCTTAACTAAGGCTATAGCTAACTATAGTAAGTTAGATAAAGATCTATATAATACTACCCCTAATATTACTACGCTAATTACCCCTAAACCCGCACCTAAACCCGCACCTACGGACCCCACTACTAAAGAAGAAGCGCTAAAGGTGTCTAAGCCCAGTAATAAGTTAAATAAGAACTTACTAGGTAACTACACTAACAACGCCACTATTTAGTAGATTAATCGCGCGTATATAGAGGATAATATCCTCCAGCGCATTATGCACGCTAAGGAAACAGGTAAATAATAGATTCTGCTTAAACTTATTTAAAAACAGGGCATTAAAATTAAGCTTAGCAACTGCAAGATCTATAAAAATAGGCTATTTATTAACGGCCGCTTATATATTCCTTACAACGCAAAACTCTATACACAGTTAATTAAGAAAGCTTATAACTCTCTCCCTAGAGGCCATGCTAGAAGAAACTCTCTCTATTATTACCTCTCCTCCTAGTACTATTAGCTAGGAATTATAAACTCCATTACTATCTATATTAATGCATGCCTTACATGCAGATATATAAAGGTCTATAAGAATAGTAAATATAGCTTACTTAAGCTACTCTCTATTCTAAATTAATACTAGATAGACATCTCTATTAATTTTATTACTAAGCTGCCCCCTTACACTATTAAGGGCCGCATGTACTAACACGTTATAGTAGTCGTTAATTAACTTTCTAAGAAACGTAAATTTATTTCTCTAGACTCTATAGAGCTAGAAGACGTTGCGCAGGCCTTTATTAATTAGATTTAGCGCAAAGAAGGCTATCTAGACTGTATTATATCTAACCGTGGTGCGCAGTTTATATCCTTCTTTTAGAAGCACCTATGCAAACGCGTAGAAACGCACCTAAAGCTATTAACTACAGCCTATCTAGAAACTAATAGGTAGACTAAAATTATTAACGCAGGTCTAAAGCAGTACCTGCGCGCGTACATTTATTACCTATAAGATAACTAGGTAAACTTAATTACGTTTGCCGAATTTAAGGCCAACGCCGACATTAATTAGTCCACCGGCGTATTACTGTTTAAGGCTACTAAAGGCTATACACCCCGCAGCGGCTTAAAGCTGTTATTATAAGAAGTTATTATTCTAGGCCCTAAACACTATAGAGTTAACGCAGCTAAGAAACTTATTACGCGCATTTATAATCTACGGGAGTTCCTTAAAGGAGAGCTCTATTAGAATCAATCTAAAATAAAGAAACTGGCCGATTAAAATTAGCTGCCCGCCCCTAAATTTAAGGTTAATAATATAGTTATGCTTAACACTAAGAACATCTATACTACGCGGCTAAGTAAGTCTCTTAACTATAAGAATCTCGGTCTATTTTATATAACACGGGTTATTAATAATATAGCCTATAAGCTGGAACTTCCTAACTCTATAAAAGGAATCTTTCTAGTATTCTATCTATAGTTACTCTATTAAATTAATAAAAATCCGCCCCTTCCGGGATAATATCTAGAACCCCTACCTATACTTAAGATAGAAGAAGATAGCTTTACAGGGGAATACTATATTAACGCGGTATTAGACTTCTATTTTAACGGCTAACGCCTTAATCCCTATATAGGCAAGAAGCCTTACTTAGTATATAAGATGGCCTAGACTAGATATAATAATATCTAGCCTAAATGGGAGCCTTATTAGAACGCCGACGGCTATAATAAACTCCTTATAGACTATTATATAAAATACAGCCAGCGGCTAGAACCTTATTTAATGTTTAGAACGCTAGAATAGAAGGTCGCGAAGATAATAGGTAAAAGTATAAGCGCTACCGCGGCAATAGTAGGCCTATAGAATATCCTAAGCACTAGCCTAAGTAAGTATAAATAGCAACCTTATTAGGTAGCTAAGTTATCTCGCGAGAAGGCTATTCTGCATAAGCAATCTAAAGTAGGACTCTAATAGGTAGAAGCTAATAATAGGCCTTAAGTTAACTTATACGGTCCGCTTACAGCGCTTAAGAATAACTATAAGGATAACTATAAGGATAAATATAATAACGGAAATAATAGATATAGTAAGGCTATAAATAATAGCAAGTATATAAGTAGAAACGCTGTATAAGCAGCTTAACAGAAACAGGATAAAAATAATAGAGAAGCTATAATATGTTATAAGCCTTATAGAACTTTAGCTTTTAAAGGGGGAGGTAGTATTATAGTATAAACCTAGAATTATAATAATTACGTGCTTAGGTTATATGCCGCCCCTTATGTAACCTAAGTAAGACGCGCTAGGCCGCGGCCTGTGCGCCGGCCTTAAACTACAACCTCTCAAGAGCTCCTAGCTCTCTCTCTTCTCCTTAGCTTAGATTTTCGTAATAGTTAATAAGCCTTATTACTTGTGTTATATCGGCCCCCTATATTTTAGCCTAATACTAAACTATCTAGATCTTATACTAATAACTTAATAAATACTAGGTTGCTATTAATATAAAGGGGCTTTAGTTTCTTCTTAAGAGAAGAGGTAGTATAGGTATTCTATTAATTACTACAAAATAGTTACTGCTAAAGTAGCTAATTTAGTTACGCAGACGCAATAAGAGTCTAGTCTTAGCACTCTATTATCTAAACACGTATATAAACTAACTCTAACTTTACCTTTTCTACCCCTTCTATACCCTAAGAATTATTAAACTATTATATTATTAGATAAATAAGGCTAGTCCCTAATACCTAATAACCTTAAGCTAAACTCTAGAAATAAGCTTATATAAGGCCTTAATATTAGCGCCTATAAATATAATACGCTATATACTATAATAGAGACTAAGATAAAATTAGTAGACCTACTAGGCGGATTCCTCTACTTAAAGATAATTAGGGGGATAGTATAATTTATAATAATAGATATTATAAAGAAGTTTTCTAAAATACTTTTATATATTCTACTTAAAGAAAAATATAAGTAGATATTAAAACTTATATAGTAATATAACTATAATAAAAAAAGATAAGATTATATTAACGCGTTTTATTATTCTAATTCTATAGACACTCCGCCTACTAAATAAAATAGAACTTCGCCGCACTCTAAATGCTACTATAGTTTAGCGTATATAGAAATAAAGTTAATATTAGTAAAGCGGCTAGATAGTAAGGCTGCCTATATTATACTAGCATATAAACTTACACTACCTATACTACTAAAGAGTATACTAGTAATACTAGCCCCTAAATTTAGTATGCTTATTACTAGGTTAAATATAATATTTAGTCTTAATATAGGATGTAAAACTATATATTACTATATTATAGATAATCTTAAGTTTCTAGTTAAGAATAAGGTAGACTAGTATATAGTAATAGTGTATTAGAGTTTATTAAGAGAACTAGACTATATTACCCTAATTATTAAGCCTTAGCTAAATAGTATATTAGATATATGCGACAATTTTAATTAATATAGCTAATATAGATAGATAACACCTCTATATCTATCTATTCTAGCTAGTACTATGCTATTCTTCTACCTATACCTATATTAGCCTCTACCAGTTATAAACGCCTGCGTAATAAGATAAATAAGTAAGAGATTAGAGCTATAGAAAAAGTTAAAAAGAATATAAGAGTTATATAAGAGATAAAAGTATAAAACTATAAAAGGTAGAGAACTTAGATAGTATAAAAGTCTATATACCTAGCTAACCTAATTTATAATTAGACTATTCTATAGCCCGCCTTACTAAGGGAACTGGACTAGAACTATACTACCCTAAGGCGGGGCCTTATTATAACTTTATACTATTTTACTAGACTAGAATATAAATAGCTTAATATCCCTATATATAGGCGGTATAGAGTTATCTAAACTATAGCTATTATTAGAACTAGAAGTATAGCTATATAGCTAAATATTCTAACTAGGTATATAGATTCTATAGGGGGGGAATTTACTACTAGTAGACTACTCTTCTATTCTTCTATCTAGAGACCTTTCTACTATAGAGAAGTACTCTATAATATAGTATATAACTACTTATAGCGTAGCAACTAATAGAGGGCTAGAATTATAGAAAGAAGGCCTAAATAGTAGTAAAGAGAGTATTTTAGGCTAAGAGAGAGAAGGATATAATAGCTTAAGGTTACATAATTTAGTTAGTAAAGGTAGAGGCGTTTATTATTAATAATATAGAAGAGGGATATATACTATAGCTAGAGGAGATAGCTAGCAGGTTATTTACGCCTAAGTAGGTTGCCTAACCGGGGATAAAGTTAGTAATAAGGGGACGGCTGCGTATTATAATATTAATACCTCTATTAGGGCCTCTAACTTAGCTAGCTATCTATCTAATAATATAGAATATAAAGTCTATAATCTCTTAACTAACTACTATTTTAATAGTATAGGAGATGCTATCTAGAAATAATAGTAGAAGGTAGTAGCGCGCGTATAGTAATTAGTAGAAGTTAATATAAGTACATAAGTGTAAGCTCTAGTCTAAGGTAATATAATAGAAGAGGTAATTATATAAATAGAAGTATTTAATTATATAGAATAATAGGGCTTTATTAAGAGGGAAATAGAGAAGAGGTATATAACTAGCTAAAGATACTAAGTTAATGCGTATAGACTGCATCTAGCTAGCTCTATTATATTCTATTATAATAAATATATAACTTACTCCCCTTTTATTCCCTTCTCTCTATACTACTTAATTATAATCTACTTTACTTCTCTTTATAGTTATTATTCTTGCACTCTACCTTAAGAAATAGAATATTCTTTTGCTATACGCCCCCTATCTATTATTTAGTAAGGCTTAATATTACCTACTTAAATATAGTAAAAGATAATATAGAACTATCTCTCTCTATTCTAAATAGAGACTTACTATATAACTTAAATATACTATACTATATACTCTATCTATAGTATATATTAATATATATATAGCTAACGCATATAACTATAGATAGTAAAAAAGTAAAAATGCGCTGCCTTAAAACTAATTAATATAGTAATACGCCTAGCTTTCTTAACTCTAATGCCTACTAACTAATAATAAATATATAGAACTTAATAAGTAAAAGAGAATATACTACTAGAATATTCTAAGATAGCAATACTATATTATCTTAGCCGTCCAGCCGCACCTTATCTCTTACTAGAAAGAGAAAACGCGGTATAGAGAATAAGAATAGGCATACACCTATCTTCTAATCTAGTAATACTAACTTCCGCGTGTAAATAGACTTTAAGTGTAAGATTAGCTTATATATATATTATAGCTACTCTACTAAGTAGTATATACTAATAAATACCTATTAGAGTGCCGCCGTAGTCTAAGATAAGATAGTAGCTAGAATAGAAGCCTGCAGGGCCGTTAACTAAATAACTAGGTCTAATACCTTTATATTAAGTAGTCTACTATTCTTCTCTTCTACTAGCCGCTTCTTAGGCATAGGTAGAGGTACACCTATTTATAACCGCATTAGCTCCTTTAGTATAAAATAATATAGTAAAATAATTTAGATATAGAATAGTATAAATAGGTATACTAAAGTACTAACTATAGAGGTAAAATATATAGTAGTAGAAGAATAAATAAGATACTAGATACTTAGAAGTATAGTATTAGGTACTAATATAATTAGAAAATATAGCAATAACCTTATAGCCTAGACTAAGAGTATTAGGCTAGATATATTTTAGTAAGTACTAATATAAATATAGGTAGATATCTATAAAGACTAACTATTCTATACTTAAGCTAATATTCCTACTACTCTAGACTCTTTTTACGCGCAGAAGGTATATTACTCTCTCCCTACTTCTATAACCTTATATAATAGCTAATTATAATATATAACCTAGATTTATAACACTTTTAGTTATTTCTATAACACTATAATAAAGGTTACTTATAATATTATATAAGAATGCTATAGTCTTAGTTTTATAACTCTAGATATTACTAGTACTATATTAATACTAATAAAGAATTAGAACTATCTCTTTAGGGTAGATAAAGACTAAGCTAAGGTTAGTTACTAATCTAGTATTAGATAGTATTCTAATAGATTATAGGGGCCACTAGTAATCTTTATAGCTAAGGCTATCTAGGTAGTAGTTATAGACCTACTCTTTATAGGATAGTCTATAAACGCCTTAGAGATATAAAGATACTTAAAAGAGTTTTTTAACCCTCTCTTAGGTAATACTATTATATATATATATACTTGCCTCTACTACGCTATTAGTAAATATACCTTAGGCTAGAAGTATATAAACCTAATTTATAGGGTTACTACTACTAGTATTAACTACCGCCCCCCTTATATAAGACTATGCTAACTATAAGCTAGAGTAGTAAATTATAATAAATATCTTGCCTAATAGCGGGCACTTAGCTTACGCCGTAAGTACTAACTATTATCCTACTAGTAAGAATTTATTATAAAACGGGTAGGTCAGTATATAAACTATAAAGAAGATAATAATAAGAATATATATAATAACCCTAACCACTATAATATATTAGATTTAACTAAAAATATAATACTAGAATAATAATAGGCCTTTACTATAAGGGTGGCGAGAATAGAAGTAAAGAAGCAGGATTAGTAGCAGAACTTTATTAACTAACGCGAGAAGATATATGCGCTAATAAAGCGCATTAAGAGTAAAGCATAACTATTTAACTCTAGGTACTTATTCTTACTATATTTAATTCTATCTAGCCCCCCTTTTAGGGACACTTTATTAGATATTATAGATAGTATAGATAATTATATAAGGTAGAGAGCTAAAGTATAATATACTAATTATATTAACTATAGAATAATAAGATTAATAATATAGAGCCCCTTACTAATAATAACTTATACTGCTTAGCTCTAATTTATAGGGAGGCTAAGAAGAGTATTAAAATAAAGAACTACTAGAAGCGGTGCCCTCTTAATCTCTTATTTATATAATTTAGGCAGCAGTTCTATATAAAGAAAGATAAATATAGCTAGTATAAAAATAATACTATAATTATATCTAATAAGAACTAATATTAAAAGTTTATAGCTGCCTGCGTTAAGGCACAGGATTTTAGAGAAAAAAGCCTGCAGCTAGTTATTAAGTTACTTAAGAGTATTAGGGATAAGGAATAGTAGTATAGAATTAGTAAATAGAGTATAAGTAGGCTTTATCTTATACTTAGTATTATCTTCCTATTTTATAATATATATACCGCAATTAGATGTATTCTAAATTACTATATAGTCTACTATCTAACACGCAATATATATATTACATGCTATTCCCTAGCCTAGATATCTAGCGCATGCGTTACTAGCTCTAATAGTCTACTAGGATATTAAAATTATTAAGGTTAGTAATAGTTATATAATTCTTAGAAATATATATAGGTATTACTATCTATATAATATATAAAGTCTATAATATATATAAAGTTACTATAGACTATAAAGCCCTAGTAAAGGTAGTAAGAAGAGATAACTAGATATACTAGTATAACTTTAAATTTTCTACTATACGCGATAATTATATATTTAGTATATAAGGCCCTATCTATATTATTATCTATCTATCTATAACCTAGGCGGATTAGGCGGTTTTAAAAGGTTAGATAGAGAAGGTAGATAGCTATATTTATAAGGACTATAAAGTAGTTATTAACTATAATAATTACCTATAATGCTAGATTATCTATAATTAAGAATTATCCGCGTAGCCTACGCGTAAATTTTATATAAGAAGTGGGTAAACTTTTATAGAGTAGTATAAAGCCCGCGGAGCGGTAAAATATATAGTCTTCTAGAAGGTTACATAAGTAACTAGTATTCTCCGCGCGTTTCTTAATTTAGAAATTCCTAATATATAGTCTTTATTAGGGGTCTATAACGCTACTAATAGTTACTATATAGAAAGGTATAAGTATACTATAGCTTATTATAAAAGTGCACTCTATTATAGAAAATTTTCTAGGGGTTACTTCTATTACTTCCGGAAGCTAGAAGGGTATTTATTTTATGTTAGGGCTTAAGGTTAGAATATTAGAATTATTAGATTAAATAGTATTAATATTAATAAAAGATAAATATAAGAGAGAAAGAGGTTTCTAGAATAGATATTATAATAACCTAAAGGGCGGAGTAATATTTATCTATTCTATAGAGCCTCTATTATATAACCTCTAGTTATATATTATATATAATTATATAGCTATAATAAATTAAACTAATTTCTAATAAATTATAAAGGTTTTTTATACTTTATAAAGAGAGACTTCTTCTATACCTTTTAGGTAGTATAGAAAAAGGCTATTACTTCTTATAATATAGCTTCTAGATAGAAGAAGATAGGTATTTATCTATAGAAGCCGGCGGCTATATTAGATTAATTTAATACTAAAAAAGAGAAAGTTAATAAAGAAGATAATAACTAACTATTATCTAGTAACTTAACTAGCTTAGCTATTATAGCTAGAGACTAGAAGTAAATAGAAGTATATTTAAAAGAGGTAGAAAGGCTTATAAAGAAGTCTAACCTATAAAAAAAAGTATATAAAATTACTATTAATATTAACTAAGTATATAGTACTAATATACTTCTTTAAAGCTAAATTTAGGGCTATTAAAAAGCTTTTAAAATAGAATAGAAGAAGAGAAAGAAATAGAAGAACCTCTTTTAGATTCTAGTATTAAATAGTAAAGAAAGAGTAGTAGTCTATTTATCTAATAAAATATAGTAGGCCTAAAAGCTCTATTAAGAGAAAGAAAATACTAAGGCCTATAATAAGGCTATAAAGGCTAAGAAGAAGGTATAGAAATAGCTAGTAAAAAAAAAGAAAAAGAAAATAGCTAAGTTTAAGCGCTCTACTAAAAATAATAGATAGAGAGAAAGAAAGAATACTAAGGCTCTTAAAAAGTACTATAAGTAGAAGAACTAGAAGATATATAATATAAAGAAGTAGCTAAAAGATAAAAGAAAAGCTATATAGTAGAAGCTAAGGACTTAGTAGATTATATTTACTATTTCTAAGGAGCCTATAGGTATATAGAATTATAAGATAGAGAAGAGGGTAGTTAAATTAGTATCTAGCTAGCCTTAGTGTACCTAGAATACCTCTAAGAGGTTCTAGAACTCTATAATTATAATAGAGTAAAAGAGCGGCCTTAGTTTAGTTTCTATTTTAATTTTTAGGAGGTTCTAAGTAATTTAAGTAAATGTATTAATTTTTTGAAGTTAGTAATACATGCTAAGAGAACCGTGCATGAGCTGGTAGCGTGCACGAGCCCGTCGCCACTTCTAAAGAATCCTAGAAGAACCAACCACAAATCCAACTGTATATTTCGTGGCTTTACTGCTGACTGAGAAGAGTCTGAATACGAAGACGGTAAGCAGCTTCAGGGAGCTTGGCGGGATGGCTTTAGTGCTACCTAGTAAGCTTTTCCCCCGTGCACGCGACTTCGCTCTTTCACCGCCACCGCCACTGTCCCATGTCAGCGTCACACAACTCAGCTAGACCGCAGGAAAGAGAAGAACACCACACACCGGCAATCCTCAGCGATTGGACTCACAACTAGTACAGTCACTACCACAGGCTCTACGCGCCCTGGACATTACAGCCAGCAGACATCGTCCTACAATTTTGTCACGACGCGTAATGCCGCAACAACGCGTTTTACCCACTTTGTAATTCGCAAGTCACAAATACCGGAGCAAAATGATCAGAGCCGTAGCCTCGCCCCTATATACCACTAAACTGAACAAAAGCATGCTATAGCTACACAAACTCACAAATATCTTGCCTAATTTGCACGATATGGCGTTCTATTGGCCGAATTGGACTGGTGAGTGATATCAAGCAGTCATGAGTAGTATTCGATTATGGCAAGTAGGTAAGCGGTGCGCAAATGGCTTTTGCAGCCGTATTGCTACGGAACGAATGCGGCAATAAGTCAATCTTCTGTTATTTGAACAAATTACAGGACAGTCTCCTGAGCTAAGTGCCAGACCAGAGCGTATCAAACTATTGCCTCTTAGCTAGAGGGGCTTACCGAGCACTTCAGAAGATGAAAATAGGAAAGAATGAGGAGGCAGAGCAAACGACGGAAAACTTGTATGCAGCATCGAGACCGCAACGCTAAACCAGACATAGACGACCTTTCATAGGACACCATCGCCCTCTAAGACCTCTCCGTCAAGACCGTCGAATCAGCCGCCAACCCTTAGTCTCACATTCGCACCGTTCTCCTGTCTATCTCCAGCCTTGGAGTCCTCGACACATTCATCAGCGACATATGGAGTAGTAACACTCGACTTTGAGGCTTGAAGGGGTTGCTTTCTTGTACCTGTGGTGTTTGTGCTGGAAAAATAGAAGTGTGGGCCTCGAGAGGAGGAAGCACGACGTTCTCTTTTTGGGGATGTGTATGTGCTTTGGCCTTGAACAGTGAGACTTTGGAGGGCAGCCAAGAAGAGTTGTGAGGCGAAGGTTGAGGCGGGGGTGTCTCGTCGTCGACGCCTTGAGGTTTGGCATGATTCCGGAGAACAAACGTCAAGAACGAAGGATGGTGGCCCACGTCTTGTCGGAGCAGAGCCTCTACCTAGTTAGAGGCGCGAGAAGAGCGGGACGTGGAAAAGGCCAAACAGTATTACCGCAACATAATGGCATACTTCAACGGATCAACTAGATTCAACGCCTCGCTTTTTCAGACGTTTGATATCGTTCTTTGACAGACAACACTCTTCAGGTTTATTGGCTGGACTAAGGCTGCGACATGAACTTTCGCGATCCCGAAACGTCCTCACTCACATGCGCCAATAACACCCGAACGGCAACGCACAGGTTGAACCTGGAGCTAAAAATGGGTGAACACGTCATGCGCAAACCACCAGGTGCAGGAAGCCGCGTGGGAAGTGTTTGATGGGATACGCTAAATGGTTAGAGAGAAGTTGGCTGAGGCGGCGAAGCGCTGCGGCACAGCAAGGCTGCGACCAGCCCCAGTCCCGACTGCGAGTTGCAACATTAAGTGCGACGGTCCGTCCCGCTGTACATTCAGCTTCCTGCCCCGTTCTGCTAGTTGTGACTTTCGTCGTGGTAGTATTTTTCCGAAGTCATTCGGGCTCAGGCTACAAAATGGCATCCACCGATTCATCTGATGTTGGAGGAATACTTACTCCACCTTCCAGCGGCTCTCCCACCCTAAGCGCTTACATATCGACATACAACAGGCAGTACAATGTTACACCTACACCTGAGCGAGAGATTCCCCGGATCATTAACGGTATGGGATATCTTGGGCTCGGAGAGAATAGAGATGCGGATGATTTAGGTAGGTGGCTCTATAATTTGATACGTGGTCACCTCTCTTTATGGATAGCAGTATTTGACCTATGACTGCAAGTTCTAGATGACGCTTCGAATCTATCTACATCTAGACGAGCCCCGATGCGTGATGGTTCAACCGAAAGCGCTGGTCGCTCGTCCTATAGCCGACAATACAATGCAACCCCTACGCCGGAGCGCCAACTCCCTAGCATTGAATACGATCTTGGAAACCTGAACCTCTCGGACGCCGAAAGTGCTGCTAAAACAGGTAAGTGTTTTTACCACATTGAAGATGGCAAGACGTAACCTCGACGGCTTGATCAAGGTTCAATCCATGATTCGGATCCATCGTCTACATTGAACGCCCATCGGTCTACGTACAGCAGACAGTTCAATGTTACGCCCACTCCAGAACGACAAATCGCAGTCGGTCTTGAAAACCTAGACCTCACGAGTGACAGATATTTGAATGATGATGCAGGTAAGTGGTACTACCCATCCTAACAGCAATTAGATTTAACCCCGAAGCACTAGAACCCAATCAGAACTACAACAATGAGGATCTAGAATACAACCTAAGGACCGAAAATCTCCCAGATGTACCGATATACGATGCAAGGCTACAAAGTGGGCTGCGAGACACCAAAGAAGAGCTCCGTGAGCTACACGAGGTGATGGAATTTGGCCCGGGGGCCCTCAACCAAGCTCCGAATCTATCCATCTTGGCCCAACAGACCCACCGGCTTTCGGAATTTGCGTACTCGGAGACTCGGACGATTGGGCTTGTGGGAGACTCGGGCGTCGGTATGGAAAATTGCGGGCCTTCAGTAACTCAAGCTGATACGTAAATAGGCAAAAGCAGTCTGATCAACAGCCTACTTGACGAGCGCGGTATCGCCAGATCAGTAAGTGGTAATCCCTTCTAACTAATCGGGCTTGACTTAACTCCTATAAGAGCGGCGATGGAGGCGCTTGCACAAACATCGTCACAGAATACCGATATCCCCGCACCCCCGATGGACCAGACTATAGCTTTGAGGTCGAGTACATGTCACCCGAGGAGCTCAGAATTCTGTTAGAAGACCTCGTGTCCAGTTATCGAGGATACAACACAGAGGCGTTTCGGGAAATAATCAACCAGGCTGAGAGAGACGCTGTGAAAGACAAAGCTGAGAGAGCAGCGGCGGCTCTTAACTCCATTTTCGGAGAGCATGCCAGGTATTCCGAAGAAGACCTATCGAGGGAAGGCCAAGACGCGGCCGCACAAATTGTCAGGGATCTTGAAAGCATGGTCGAAGAGGTTCAGCGACATCGGCCTCGTGGTCCGACGGCAACTAGGTATTCCGCTACGGCGAGTGATGCTGAGGACTTAACTCGTCAACTTAACGTTTTCATCAGAGTTAGGAGTCGAGACGGAGTACCTGTCCTTTGGCCTTTTGTCGGTATTATCAGAGTCTATCTCCGATCGTTGTTTCTTCGATCTGGCGTTATTCTAGCCGATCTCCCTGGTGAGTCTCTTCTCTGATGTATTTTCAATATAGTGGGATACTTACTTTACTGGAAGGCCTCAGGGATCTAAACTACGCAAGAGTCCGCGCTACAGATCGTTACATGCGGGATTGTCACGAAATCTTCGCGGTTGCGCGTATCGATCGTGTGACTACAGATGTCGGACTACGAGATATCGTCAATCGATGCGGCGGCCAGCGTCCACTCCGAATCGTCTGTACTCGTTCTGAGGTAACAGTCTCCCAGACGATATAGCCTTGAATTTGTAGACTGATAAACATACAGGATATAAATGCAAATGAGACTATTGCCTCACAACCCGCGGATGCCCCTCGAATCAGAGACCTTAAGTCGAGAATAGATCATCTTAAGCGTACCTTGAATAGGCTTAGAAGAGATCGAAGGCAGCGAACCGGGAATGCCGAAGAGATACTGACTATAGGGTAAGCTCTCTGCTCTGATTGATACCGAGCCTATGTTAACGCTGAGACTGCCAGTGACGGTTTGGAACTAGCGAAACTCAGGTACGATCTCAGAGCTGCCCACACAATATTGAGGCTGACTAGCATGAAAGGCTCCAAGAGTTCCTCGTCCAGGGACGCAACACTAGAGTGCGAGAATCGCTACGCGGGACATACGCTGACCGAGTCTTCGAAAGAGACCTCCGGATCTTCTGCGTCAGCAACGTCGAGTACTCCGAGTATCGCAACGAAGACGTCACCTTAGGCACACCACACGTAAACCTAAGCGGCATTCCAGATCTGCGACAATATTGCCAGTTGATCCCTGCCGCCGCCCAATTCGGGGCAGTCGCCGCTTTTTTAGAGCATCAGGTCCCCAGTCTCCTGGGATCTATTAGGCAGTGGTTGCTACAAGGAAGTGATGGGCTCACTGCGGAACGTGCTGACGCCTTAAGAGCTGCACTCGATGGCTCAAGGAATCGGTTATCTGGGGTTCGTACTTTATACTCGATAACGGACTTGGCTGACTCGAATAGTGGAACGCTGTTGTCTCTGCGCTAAAGCGGAATTTCAAAAACGACTTCCGTGCTTCTATCGTCGACTCATTTGGTACGTGTACTACCTCAGGAGCTAGAATATACTGATAATCTGACGGTTAGAATAGATCAGGATTCGGCAAATTGGTCCTTTGAAGCAAGAAACGTGAGCGGTCAATGGATGGGGGTAAGTCATGTTGGTGCACTGTTAAAAGCATTATTGACCTTGTGCTAGTGGCATTGGGCGTCCTTTGCAGCCTTCTGTCGTAACTACGGAGATTATCAAACCCCGGCTGCTGGGTATCATAATTGGAACGATGACATCGTCTCGACGATGCGAGATGATCTCGAACCAGATTGGGACGACTTGGTTCGACAGGCGGCGGAAAGGATCGATGCCACCTTTGAGCGCATTAGCGGGATGTTTGAAAGAGAAGAGGAGGCTCTTAACAGTAAGCATACAGTCAGTGCTTCTTTCCACGGCTCTACTGACGCCTCGCCAGACTGCCTTGAGCTCGCCCCAAACGCACTCGGCAACCTGATTGAGAACTTTGGCCCAAAGAGAGACTGTATCGAGGACATGCTTGAGACAGCATCAGACAACTTCGTTGAGCAGATCAAGTAAGCCTTCTCTTACGGCTTCCGCTTACGCTTCTAACAAACCCTCCCTAGACGGATAAAAAACAACGCGTTGAACGGATACCCAAGCTCTTACATCACAGACAAGATGCGCGCGACATATTTGGATTGTCAGAGTGAATACGGTGCGTGAATACCCCTGTCGCCCTTCATTCACTGTGAATCAAAGCTTAATTCACCCCACAGGCACCGGCAGCGACCGCCGCCGAAAAGCCCATCTGCAGCAAAGGCTAGCCGGAACAACACTCTTCTCCGAGCTCAAACGAACCATCAAAGATGCCCAATGGGAAGTGACCGATAACGCGGTCGAGGACATCAGAACCGGGCTACAGAGGGAGTTTGACAGCCTCCTCCAAGATATCCAGAGTATTGTCGGCGAGGAGGGGGAGGTTAGTGAATCGCAGAGACACCCTGACACGGCGAGGAGAACGGGATTGCTGGTGGAGACTTTGGCGCAGGAGTTGGATGATCGGCATTTGCTGATTGAGGAGCTGCGGAGGCATCCTAGCTTGAGGTGATTTGGGCGTCTTGATCGTTCATGCTTTTTTTTTAACTGTCCTGTTGAAGTTCTTTGATTGATTTCATTTTTCTGTTCGAAAGCGAGACCACGGCGAGAGCTATTGAAACAAACATTGCCGTTTCTCTCCCAGTGACACTCAACTGTAGGTTACATGGCTTGAGCAGGGGATTACAAGGATAGAAGTATAAGACAACTCGCAAACTGACGGCTTCCTGGATTCCCCTATGTAATTGAAACGCGCCCATATGGGATGTTCCTCGACCTTCCAATTCAATCTCACGTTTCACCTGCCTTTCAAGATCCTCCAGAGTCCGAAAATCAGACGAAGGACCACTCAAATTAAAGAACCACGCGTCTTTCCGATCCTCCCTCTCCCTCCATAATTCAGCAACGCCATCGATTTGGCCAACCCACTTGACCTGTGAGAAGTCACCTGAAACTACCTCCGCCAGTGGTTCTTCGTACGTGCCAAAGTACGGATATCCGTATCGTTTGTAGAGTGCGGGGTTGATGGGCGATTCCGGCATGGGGAGACCGGTCACTTTTTGGAAGCCTGCGCTATTGAGGATCTGGACGTTGAAGACTTTTGTGTATTGCGGGTGCCAGGAGTAGATCCCGGGGTCTTTGATAACGGGTTGGGTGATTTTGCCGCCTGCTGCAATGCTCATTTGTGAAGGGAATGTTTTGTCTCCGCCGCCTCTCAGTCGAAGGACAAGATGAAGTTTGGAGTCCTAAGTCACAAGTCAGCTGAAGCTTGGGGTCAAGCGAGGCAATACGTACAGGGCCAATGTAGTAGTCCGACAAAGTCCTGTCATCTACAACTCGTCAGAAAGCATAATATCAGTCGAGCTCGATAGACTACGAACTCTCCAATTGTTTCCCATCGAATATAAGCCTTTGCTGATCTGGTGGAATTCCTTCTATGGCTTGGAGCTTACTCTTCACACTGTCTACGGTATCACTCGAATCTACCTGCAGAGTTATTCTCTTGCCAGTCAGAGTAAATACAGATATTTGCATCCCGCCTCGTAAGTTCAGGAGCAAATATATCGTAGATTTCTGTGTTTATTAGCGAGAGAGTCTTAAATAGACCCACGCTGATAGACAAACATTTCGGATCTCGTACTTTTTTAGCTTTTGCGACCCTACGAGATATGAGCTACTTTGCACACACACCACAAGCAGCATGCATGCCTTGCAACGTTGACCTGCACAGATGAGCTTCTGGTGCGCTTTGGGTATTCCTTCTTGGCGCTGTATTAGTAGCTTTAGCTCGTCTGCAGTATCCTCAGGCGAAACATGCACTGTGAATGGTTCACCGGTCATTGGACTGATCTTTGGCTCCCAAGACCGCTTCCGCTCCGGAACATCTTCGTTGGAGTCTCTGAGTGCGAAGTTTGGAAAGGTTATCGCTGTCGGTATAGCAGTCATGACGCCAGGGGTGATCTCGAATTGGATGCCGCCGATGAGCTCTTGACCGGTGACTTGAGCCTCAACCGAGTAGCCACTTCCAAGAGGCATGGCGACAAATTGCCGCACTCGGTTTGCTTCGGTACAGATCCCATCCAGCCAGCCCTGGTTGGGTATCACGACATAGTCCTGGATAGAAATTTCCTGTGCAACACGATTGCGGCGTTGTCGTATGGTGTGATGCGTCTCCAAAGTAGGCTCACCGGAAAATGCATTCACGCCTCCAACGAAGATTTTTACGGCATACGGATGCTGTAAGCGTAGCCTTATTCACATTGCTTCGCGTTCTAGACTGTGTTAGCGCTTGGTAAACCCAGGAAGTGGTAGAATAAGAGTACATACGATACATCGGGAGAAAGAGTCCACCTTTCGCAGCCATATTTGCAGGCAAGGATTTCGCATATTCTCTAACTTCAAAGAGGGGAAAGTTTCCCAGGCCGGGTGGCAAGGCTGAGCTATTGCTATCGTCAGGCACTCTCACGGTACGCTTGAATGCTATCTGAAGGTCGTCCAAGTGAACTGTATTGTCTGTGATCTTAGGCACTGGTTTCCAAGGTATATTCATTCTTGCTATGAATCACCAGCAACTACTTTCGTCTTAGAGTGTGCGGCTGATATATGAAGAAGATGGAGAGCTAGGGTCAGGCTGAAATTACGACGAGATAGGCTCGTGGCGGGGCTCAGCCTCAGCCTCCGAAACGAAAAGAAAAGTCAACCCTGAGAGGCTGCCAATATTGAGAGCCACAAGCCTGAAATGAAAAAGAACGGGTTTTCATCGATTGGTTTGCCGGAGAATGGGTTGAGAAAGCTTGCCGTCCAGCTGGCTACCGTATTGCCTAGGAAGACAGAATTAAGAGCCCTAATTCTAAGAAGGCCTTTGCAGAACTGAATCCCATGGGGCCATCTCGGTATGTTCTTCGGGAGCCAAATCCGAATAACGCAGAGGTAAGGTCATATACTATGTTTAATGGATGTGTTGATATACTTTTTGAAAGATCTTGAAAGTTATTGAGAGAAGACATTTCAATTGGAAGTCATGTCTTGAGGCAACTGCGATAGGTGGGAGTAGGGATCTGATAGTCGTACACTAAAACTCTACTTCTAGCACTTTTAAGCCTAGTTCCAGTAATGGAAGAGGTCAATCCTATTTTCGACCGAACTGATGAGGATGCTTGGAGAAAAATATATATTGGAAGAGTAGAGTATTAGTCACGTGGTATCGGATAAATTAATACTCCGGTGGATGACCAATGTCTCGACGCCCGCCACCTAAACCTCACTCACTCTCTGCAATACCAACAACATCCGCGCAACCTTCACGGCACCTGTATAGAATACTTTCTAGCCCACCGACTTCTTGACTCACAGAACCTCCGTCCTCTACCATCACCACTACAGCAACTTCCACAAAACCCTTCCAACCCTCCAACACCCTCACGCCCCTCACCCTCACCCCCACCCCAACCGCCACCATGGGCCGCGCCGAAGTCGGCTCAACGAAGCACCTCGCGAACAAAATGAAATCCAAAGGCTTGCAACGTCTCCGGTGGTACTGCCAAGTCTGCGAAAAGCAATGCCGCGACGCCAACGGCTTCAAATGCCACGTACAAAGCGAATCCCACGTCCGCCAAATGCACGTCGTCGGCGAAGACCCGAAAAAGTACATCGAGCAGTTCTCGCGCGAGTTCCAGCACGACTTCATCCAACTGCTCCGCACCTCCCACGGGGAAAAGGCTGTCAATATCAACCACTTCTACCAGAGCTATATTGGGAATAAGGAGCATACGCACATGAACGCGACGAAGTGGCCGAGCTTGACCGAGTTTGCGAAATATTTGGGACGGGAGGGGATTTGTAACGTGTCGGAGGATGAGAAGGGGGCGTTGATGGTGGCGTGGCGGGATGTGAGTCCGGCGGCGGTGAAGCGGAGGGAGCAGTTGAGGGAAATGGAGTTGGCGGATGCGGAGACGGAGAGGCATGAGGAGAGGATGATGAAGAGGATGTTGGAGCGGGCGCGGATGGAGGCGGAAGAGAAGAAGGAGAGGGAGGCGAGGGCGAGGGAGGAGGCGGAGGCCAGGGGGGAGGTCAAGGAGGAGGCGCCGAAGGTGGAGATGCCGGCGGGACCGGTTAAGCTGAATTTTGCGATGAAGAAGACGCTTGGGCAGCCGGGAAAGATGGGGTTGGGGCAGATGAAGAGCAAGAGTATCTTCAAGCGAGTGCGCGAGGAGACGGTTAAGGAGGAGGATGTTCCTGCGGGGAAGAAGACGAAGGTTGGATGAACGCCATCTTTCTTTCGATGGCCATCACACACAGCACACGACGGACATGGAAAAGGGCCCGGCGTTGAGTATCGACCTCTACGACACTGAACTGATCACCCTCAGTCACAGCCACACATTAAGCCTCGATCTAGAGTTTCTCCCAAGCGCAGAAGTTCACACGAAGGAATTTGAATGGATTGAACCAGGGGTGAATCGAACTTAATACCCATATGATTTGCCACGTTGCCCCTGCTGCAACTATATGCTTAGTTAGTAAAATCGAAATACCTCATATGGCGCTATGATGCTAGAAAACGAGAAGCCATACTCCAACTCCCTCGCTGTAAACCGAAAAACTGCAAACACGCTCCATCCAGGGGTTCCAGCGTCCGCTAACTCATAAATGCTGCAGTCCCAGATAGTCCCCAGTACGCCGAATGAAATAGTTGAATCGCGAAACCAGAATGATCACTCCAACACACGGCTCTCGCCATTGGCAATGTCCTCAAACTTGACATCCTCCCACTCGTCACCAAAGGAGGTATCAGTGTCCTCGCTCACGGACAGTCCGTCGTCATCCACCTCTTTCTCCCTCGCCCGTCTCCTTGCCTCCGCCACAGCTTCTTCAAGCGACACGACCTTCCGTCTCAAGAACCAGCTAATAAGCCCAAACCCCGTCTTGACCTCGTCATGCGTCCCAACCCAGTACTTCGCATTCAACACTTTCTGTGCCTGCAGCCCATTATGCCCCCCCAGATTAAGCTGCTGCTTCGATCCAATCGAGATAGAATGCAGCCCATGCAAGAACGCGAGCGTACTAAGTGGCGGATCCGCACTCGCGACCGGTGCCAGCGCGGCGGCCGGGACTCCATGCGGCGTATATATCACCACCTCAGCCGCATCGCTCACCGACGTCGACGACGAGAACGAGTACACAAAGGGCGCGGTGTTGAACGCGATCATCAGCGCAGAGTGGTAGCTTAAGAAGTCGTTGTCAGCGACAATCCGCGAGATGCTGAGCCACTCCGGCAGCGGCGGCAGCGAGTTCGCGCGCCAGTCGCACCTATACTTCGAGAAAGTCGGGACGACGTGAACGTCGCGGAAGTGGTGCATCGCATTCACGATCTTCGCGGCCTTCTCGGTCACAAAGACGGGGACGTCGCGGTGCACGGTTTCGAGGGTCGGGGTGTGGCAGTGGTCGGTGAACTCGTGGCTAATCGCGATGGCGTCGATGTACTTGTGGCGGTCTTCTTCGTGGTATTGCTCCTCTTCGTCGTCGCGCGGCTTTTTGTAGGTTTTGCGGTAGAGGAAGCTGGCGCCGGCGAGGGCTTCGATCTCCCGCGCGAGCTGGTCGACCTCGTCGATGTCGCTCACGGCGCTAGGCGTGGCGTGGTATTGTTGGGAGAACCAGGAGGCGACGTCGGATTGGCCGCCCGTGAACCAGGGGTCGATGAGGATGTTGTAGAAGATGCGCTTGCTGTGCTTGACGGCGGACGCGGGGCGTGGGATCTGGAGGAGCCATGTTGTGTCGGCGTTGAGGTGGTGGAGGATGGGACGGCGCGTGGCAAGTGCGCGAACTATTGCGTCGCGTGTGAGGCGGTGGAGCTCGGTGGAGATAAGTTCATCGGCGGAGGACTCCATTGAGGTGGTGGGGAGATGGAAGCATGAGCGGTTGCGTGGAGAAGTTGAGGTATAAGGCGCCTCGGCGTGGAGTTGGAGTGCCAAATAGTGAAAGTTACATCATCAGTGGCGAGAAGGTAGATGACGACGGCCTTCTTGAGAATGAAGAAGGAAATAGTGATTGTGTTGTGGTTGCAGCTCTGAACGAGGGGATAGCATAGCAGTGTTGTACTACTTATTCTGCTGACGCGCACGACGCGCAGAGTGGTGACGGTGTCGTGCATTGGTGTTTATGTAGGGTTTTATGCGGGGATATTGTTATGCTGTATGAGGTGGCCGGAAAGCTATCAGGCTTCTGAAGCTTTTGCTCTGAAACGTACTAAAAGACCTCGAGTAGTGCTAGGCAAGCCTCCTCAAGCCTCGAGAGTATTTCGGAGTTAGTTCTTATAGCTTCGTAGAGTGCCACTTTATATTTAAGGGACTTTTATGGGGCTTTACGCGGTATGGTGGGGGCGTTTTGGTATTCCAAGATCGATCTGCAAGCTGTCCCTTACATCATCAGCCTCATTCACGACTCCACCTCGACAACTACTTGAAACCCTCCTCAATTCGAAAACTTCAGCATGGCTTCCATAGCCGTCCCCACAGATACCACCGCCATCAGTCTACAACGCCTCCTCACACACCTTGAGCAAACCCTCTTCTCGCCAGACTCCGACACGAACCTACGAACATCCAGCTACGACCGCGCAAAGGTTGGCGCAAACCTCGAATACGCTCGGTCCCTCCTCCTGAAGCTAGAGCATGACAGCTCTGGCATCAAAATCCTGTCGCGAAAACAAGCACTCCAGGCGGACCTACAAACCAAACGGGCACTCATAAAGCAACTAAACAAACGGCTGTACGAGCTCAATCAAATCGACGACAGCTCTGATGGAGGATCCGCTTCAGAGTCCGAGGACGACGAAGACATTTTCCCTTCGTACGCGCCCGCGGTCAAGGACACGTCGAGTTCCATAGACCATGTGAACAAAGAGGAGAATCCGGCCCTGCAAGAAGCTGCTGCAAATCTATCGTCGACACTTCGGTCACGGAAATCACAGCCGCCAGCGAGTGCGACCACAAGTGGTGCTTTGTTCGGGTCCAATACGCAATCTGCCAGTTCCAAGCCGCAGACAGAAACACTTCTCTCGCACAACCGCAACGAACAGGAAACGCTTACGACGTCCCTTCTCGACATGGCCAAAGCGCTCAAAAATCAGTCCTTACAGTTCGCCGGCGCATTGGAATCGGAGAAGTCGATACTGGACCGGGCAGTGACAGGCTTAGACAAGAACGCCATGGGCATGGAGGCAGCAGGACAGCGAATGGGCACATTACGAAGGATGACAGAAGGAAAGGGATGGTGGGACCGGATGAAGCTCTACGGCATGATCTTCGGCCTGTGGTTCATCGCATTTGCGATTGTGTTCATAATGCCAAAGCTGCGCTTTTCGTAGCGAGCGGGACGGGATATGGAGTTTACAAAGCATAGCGAAGGATTGTAATGCAGCATGATAATTACTAGAGCAGATATGATGCTCATGTCCAACGCCTGAACGCCTTGCTCACTCAATGCCCCATATAATACAACGCCGTCCCACAGCGCCAACCAGCAGACGTGTACATGCGATCCAACGCCCACTCACCCCAGAGCCCAACTCAGGGGGCGCCCCATCGCTCGACTAGAACAACCACACATACCAAAACAAGAAGATAACCGCCGCAAAGAAGCCCAGCCACACCTTCCACCCCACCCCCGTCTTCTCCGCCATCCGCAGCATGCGATTCATCGTGCCCCGCAACCGCACGCGCGTATTATCAAACGAATCATTCATCTTCTCCGCCAGGGCCGTCGAGTCGCGGATCTCGTCTCCAATCGCCACCGTAATCTAGTCCCCCCTCTCGTTAGCCCAAGATCCAAGAGCGCTTTGTGGTGTAGTGTAGTGGCAAAGGGTGATTCCTACATCTTTCAACATCCGCACCTTCGCGCTCATCCCCGCCAGCTGGTCCTCGTTCTGGCTCTCCAGCTCGCTCAGCACGGCGTCTGAGTACTGGCCGCGCGAATTCGGCGTCGCGGGGCGGTAGTTGACCATGCCGGGGCTCAGGTTGGGACTCCCGCCGCCGCCCCCGGGGTAGGCGGAGAAGGCGGGACTGCCGTTTGATGCGGCGGGGGGAGGGAAGCCGTAGCCATAGCCGCTGGTGGGCCGCCCGGCGGGGGACTTTGATTTGGACTTTGAGGGCGAGGTGCTGCGGTCGTAGGTGCTGAAGAGGGCGCTGCGGGCGTCCCGGTGCTGGGTTGTGGAACTGAACCTGCGGGTTGGGTTGGGTTAGTGAGATCCGTAGCTTTATGGGGAGACTTGGGGAGGTGGGCTTGCCTTGAGGCCATGGTGCGCGTTTCGTGGTGGAGTTGTGAGGATCTGCAGGAGCGCTGTGGAACTTTTTGCGGCGAGATCGTGGAGCGGCCTGGCCGGGGGTGCGCGAAGGGGGAGTGATTGGACTTCAAGGTTGAACTCTGGACGAAGGGTCCACCTGTCCTCACAACACTCCACCCCAAGGCTTCCACAAAGAACACGACCCCGTATATTTCGAGATCTCGCGCCTGTTATTGCGAAGGCGGATGCATAGTTATTTCGCCCAAACATTTTAAGAGCCAGTTCATTCAAGCAACAACGCAATGGTCTGATATATCATGCTCAGGTTCAAGATGCATAGAACTGACTGGTATATAGAACGCCCTCTTCAACTCGGCCTTGCGCCAATCCACAGCAATCCGAAAGGACCTAGATACCTTCGCCGACGCCCCGTCACCATCCCCAGCGCTTCTAGGCCAGATCAACGCATCCCTCACCTCCTTCTCGCGCACAATCGACGACTACAACAAGCTCGCGAAGCAAGAGATCGTGGCCTCGAAGCAGGAGAAGGCGCAGGAACGGCTCAAAACATTTCGCGCCGAACTATCAGACTACAGGGCGCAATTCGCGAGGTTACGGCAGGTCAACGAAGAAATTGTACGTTTGTTCTATAGTGTCTCGTCGGAAATCTGGGTCTATTGAGGCACCATAACCGGTTGCGGAGATTGTATACAAAGCTACGACGAGGCACTATGCAGGCTTTCCATGGGATGTAAGCTCACACTTTCTAGCAAACCAGCCAAAACCGCACCGAGCTCTTGGGTCGCCGCCCTCACAATACCGCTACGCCTGAGAATCCCTACGCAAACAACGCACAATCATCGCAGCAACACTCGCCATGGGCGCCAAATCCCTCATCTGCCTCTTACGCAGCTTCCCGCGGCACTGCGCTCGGTGCGGCACCTTCAGAATACGATCGAGAGACACACGCTTTCCGTGAGCAAACGTTCGCCTCGCAGGCCAATGCGCATCTAGACGAGTTCTTGGATCGGGGGAGGGCGGTGCTGGGGGATCTATCACAGCAGAGGGAGATGCTCAAGGGGACGCAGCGGCGGCTGTATAGCGTTGCGAATACACTGGGGGTTAGTGGGGACACGATTCGCATGGTCGAGCGGAGGGCGAAGCAGGATAAGTGGATATTCTGGGCTGGAGTCGTGATATTCTTCGTGTTCTGCTACATGGTCTTGAAGTATCTGAGGTAATGAGGGCGAGCGAGCGCTTTCTATGCATTTGGGAATCAGAATGGGCGTTATGGGCGGGCGAATAAAAGGCTTTGGAGTTGGGAACAGTTTGAGGTTTGGTGGGCAGACACGAGAGTGTGTTGCTCATCATCTGTAATGTTGTAAAAACTGCGACGGTAGCCATTTGATGGCAGCAAACGACAGAAGCATAAGGATACTATAAGCCTTTTGGATGTATGTTTCCACATGAATTCCACGTGTCGTGGGCAAACACGGATAGGAGTTTCAACTGCCCGTCCCAGCTACCCCTCAACACCAAGACCTCCGACTCAGCGCTGCGCCACCATCGTCCATGTATCACTCTCTCGCTACCAAGGTAACCTATTCACTTCAACTCCTTCAAACATCAACCAGGCTTTGAAGGTCTAGTGAACGAAATCCCCAGTCAAACTATCTAAGATTATTTGACGTCTTTCTTTCCCTCGTCACTCTTCTTTCCTTCAAGTTATCTATCAGTCATCATGGGCAAAGAGAAAGACGAATATCAGCCGCCTTCAGGACCTCCCCCGGGCAAACTGAATTCGAACAACCCGTGGTACAAACGATTAGGCCACTCTTCAAGTCGTCAGCCAGAAGAGAACTCACAAGCCTACACGCCCCCAGCTTCATATACTCCCCCGCAAGCACATAGCTCATCATCAAGCTATGAACCTCCATCAGGCCCTCCGCCGTCACATAAAGGCACGTCGGCGCCTAGCTACGCTCCACCTTCAGGACCACCACCATCAACATCATACGCCCCACCTCCAGGACCGCCTCCAAACATGTCATCCGAGGAGCCTCCACCCTACCACGACTGGACCGTCATCCCAGACAACTCCCTCCTCCCGCCACCCCCAAGCATCGGCTACGACGCCTCCCCAACCGCCAACGCCAGCAGCGACGAAGGCGAAGCCGCCTACCTCTGGTGCCAACGCAACCCTCTCTACCCGCCCGGCACCTTCACGCCCGACCACCACAACTTCATCCAATCCGGCCAGCTCACCCTCCTCCGCCCTCCCACCTTCCAAGGCGACCTCCACTCCCAACAGCGCCCAGGAGCCTGGAACTTCCGCACAAAAGCCAAATGTACGGACTCCTGCCTCCTAACCTCCCTCCCGCTCTACGCCGCGCAGTGGGACAGCCCGCTCCACACGCGCCGCGCCAAGACCATCTACTTCGAGCTGCAGTTCAACACCAAGAACGGGCCTTGGCGTGAGGAGCCGGAGTTCGGCGTCGCGATCGGCTTCGTCGCGCCGCCGTTTCCTACGTTTCGGCTGCCGGGGTGGCAGCGTGGGAGCTTGGGCGTGCACGGCGACGACGGACACCGCTACGTGAATGATACGTTTGGCGGCAGCGATTTCACGACGCCGTTTATGCCCGGCCAGCGGTTGGGGATTGGGATCACGTTTGCGCCGCCACATAGCCCGCCGGGGTATGGAGATCAGGGGGGGAGTGGGAAGCTGGATATCAGGGTTTTCTTCACGCGGGATGGGGTGGAGGCGGGGAGTTGGGATGGGACGGAGGAGTTGGATCAGCGGAGTGAGGGGGGCACGGTGGGGTTGGTTGGAGACTGTGATTTGTTTGCGGCTATAGGTGTGTTTGGAGGGGTGGATTGCGATGTGTACTTTGCGGAGCGGGATTGGAAGTATAGGATAGGGTGAGTGTAGGCAATTGACAGAGTTCGGGAGAGTTGGCAATATACCTAATAGATGGCTCTTAATGAAAAACATATCTGAAACACTTGAGCTGGCCACACGGAATGCTACCTTTGTAACGCCCGGCCCATCGTCGAAGTTTCTCTCACCTTCGCATCACCAACATTGATCTCCAGACCTCAAGCCAAACTCCAATACCAGTCATCCATCACCAACATCAACAGCCTCAATCTCCCTCCAACCCGCCCAATCCTACCAATCGCCACCCCAAACTTCCACCGCCCTAAATATCAACCCTCCAAACTCCCCACTTCGCCGCCCTAGATATCACCCCTCGAGACTCCACACTTTCTCCCCCCATCTGCCAAGACTTGCCTCAACAGGACACACCTAGCCCCCTCCAGACTCCCCCTTCCGCTAGTTCACATAAAGCCCGCATACCGTCCCACAGATGATCGACGCCTAGGTTCCGTGCATCGGTCTAGGAGCTTTCCTCCGCCTCCGCGAATAAGCTGCACGTAATCCGCTAACGCAACCCCCATTCATCTACGTACCACCGCGTTCCGCATCTGCACAGATAGAACGGCGCAGCGTCCGCCTCCGTGATGTGGGTGGGAGTTTGTGGTAGGGGTTTGAGATGGGAGGGGGTAAGGTATTTCGGGGAAGGGGTGAGGTTGCTGATGGATAGGGTGGATGTTCTCGTTCTTGTACAGCACTCCCTTTCTACCATACCGGACTTTCCATATTGCGGTAGAATAGCTGTAACAGATTCTGGGATACCGCTCACATAACCTCCATCTCACGATCTCACAACAGTGCTTTTCTCACGACGGCTCCGTTCCACTCCCCCAACAGCACCAATCCCAGACCCACCACCCAACCCACCTCTCTAAGTAACCTTCACGGCCTCGATCCCGCCCCCGACAAACCTCCCGCCAAACCGTCCCCAAGCGTACCCTCCACCCCACGCGCCTCGGCACGCCCGCCCCATCGCCACTCGGAGACGGCCCTGCCCCCGACGCGCCAATCAGCGGGTTAGGCACCGCATTCATGCGGAAAGCTGAAAGAAGACCGTGAGCAGAAAGGCTCACGACTCGACGGACTGCTTCGCCGCCTCCCCGTCTGCGTTCAACACTTTTGCTGTTTGTCGTAGGGGTGGGTGCCGGAATAGGAAGGAAGTTTTAGAGCAGCTCCGTGGAGGGAGAGAAGGGTGGGGCGCCTGTTTGGAGGTGTGTAACCAGGAGCCAGACACCAGGTGATTAGGGGTTAGGTGAGGAGAGGAAAGGGTACCTATGCTAAGGCTACTTGGGGCTTGGCTTTGCTGGTGGGTGTTAAGCTAGGTGTGTTCTTTCTATTATGCATAAAAGCACTACTGCGCAGAATGCATTACTTCAAAGCTCCAAATCGCTTGTTCAAGCTCCCTCATTAATTCGCTTAGCTGCTATAGTTGTACATACTGCTCTGATCCCCCCTCTCCCACCTACTCTCTCCCCCTTTCCCCCCTACTCCTCCACCCACGCCCTGCCAATCTCCTCCGCAATCCCCAACCTCAACAACCTAATCACATCCTCCCCCTTCGCCGACTTCTCAAACCCACCCCGCCAATCCCACGCCCGCTTCACCTCCAGCTCACTCTTTCCCCCCTTAACCAACACCCCACTATTCTCCGTACTCCTCTCCCCCGCCGACGACCCCTCCCCGAGCATCGAGCTCCCCACCAACGAAAACTGGCTCGACGCCGTCGTAAGATTCGACGTCGACTTCCGCAACAGCGTCCCTCGCGCCCCCGGCGCCTCCGCCCCACGGGCCGTCGCGAGCGTCGTAGCGAGGCACTCCTCCGCCTGCTGGTAGATGAGCGACGGCGCGGTCTGCAGGTCCTCAATCGCGGCGAGGAGGGCATAGAGATGTGGCAGCGTGAGCGCGCGCTTGGGCTGGTTGACGAAGACCAGCGCCTCGCCGAGCAGCGAGAGCAGCACGTCGACCTGCACGACCGTCTCGACGGTGGCGTCGTACAGCCCGCCGCGGATGCTGGACGACGCGCTGGCGATGAGCACCATGAGCGCGTTGGCGGCGGCGAGCTTGCGCGCCATGGGGCGGAGGGAGGGTTTCGTGCCGGCGGGGACGGTCAGGGCTTCGTCGCGGAGGTCGTAGAATTTGCGGACCGTGGCGTAGCCGCTGAGGTAGGTGGAGAGGAGTTGGGCGGCGCCGAGGTCGGTGCGGGAGAGGTCGGTGAGGGTGCGTTGGGGGGAGGTGATGAGGGCTTTGAGGCGGTCGTCTAGGTCGGGGACGGGTGGGTAGGAGACGGAATGGACGAGGCACTCGGAGACGAGGATTTGGAGCACTTCTTGGATCTTCTGTGGTTGGTGGCCGCGGGCGTAGTAGAGTAGCGTGTCGCCGAAATTGCGAGTAGAGCTGCGGAGCTGATCGGCATATTTCTGCAGGTGGTCAGTATAGATCGAAGAGATGGGGTTCGAAAACTTACCTCCGCGACGGTGTTAGACTGATCCACGAAGCCCAAACTCGTGCAAAGATCGAGAATCTTATCAACCCGCTCTCCTGAGGATAGTTCTAGCGAGCCTAGCATTCTCCCGATGAACTCATTGGCGAGGTTCTCATCATCTAGACGACCTACGACCTGGATTGCAAGTTCCCATCCTTCCCGATTGGTCTCCAAGTTAGGACTTCGTACAGAGTCCTTCCTTCTAAGACATTCTGCGTACCGGATCAACATGTCGTCCTTGTCTAGATGCTCTTCCCCTTGTTGTCCGTAACTCAGAACCATCAAGTCAGACTTGTCAAAACCGTCAACGCCGTCATTAGAAGTGGGTTTTAGCCAATTGTCCGCGCTCGCAACCTCAACAACAGCAGTCACCATAACGACAGACCAATTTTGGAGTATGTATGTCAGTCCTTCTAAGTTGACGTCAAATATGCAAGCCAGACCGACGTCCGTGGGGCTAGACACGTTTATACTAAGACTCGGATCATTCATCTCTATGACTCTTGCAAGGGCAGAGCAGAGCTTTTGGCGATAGGCTGATGCTGGCGTTACATCTGCAACTCGCGTTCCGTGGGAACGTGCTAGTGACCGCCGGCTGGCGGCAAGAGAGCCTTTAGGACCCTCTTCATCGTCGCCATCCCACCAGATGGCGAGTCCGAGAACAGCTTCAGTCCAATCCACGGCGATGCCAAGGATTTCGTCCGGGCTTCCCAGAAGTTGGTTGTAAAGGACGAGTAGGCTCTCGTATATCGACCATGGAACGTTACTTTCAGCCTTTCGGCTTTGCATGGTTAGGTTGTTGTGCGACGCCGACATTCCGAAAGGATCAGATTCGGATTGCTGGCTGGTTCTGTTTGGGCTGTCTCCCTCTGCAAATTCCCTGAGATCTGAGATAGATTGCGAGACTTGTTTCCTGAAGAGGTTCCAGTCATAGCCCTTCACATCCCAGTCATCCGATGCGACGGCTGGGCATTCTTGAATCAAGGCAATCGCATCATTGACCACAGCGTTGACGTTCTTCAACTGGACGCCTTCGTATCCTTGGTCCCCGAAACCGTCGATAGGTGCTGTTTCCGCTACATCAAACCTTCCGCCCTTCAAGAGCTTAATGGTTGCGGCGAAATTTCCACGGAGAACCTGCATATATGTTAGTACAATAAAACCGATATTGCAACTCGTCATCTGGGTGGTACGAACCGTGTATTTGACCGCATCCCAATAACCCGGATTCGCGGAGTAGCCGCGTTGCTCTCTCAGGACGTGTCCAATTTCAGTGTCTGGCCTGTGGTACGTGTTCATCCAGTCTAGCAGAATCTTGGGAATCGGCGAGCTCCTTTGCGCGTCTCGTCTAGAAAGGCCGAACATGGAAGATCGGCCTACATTGGATGGCGGTGCCGGATAATGAAGCTGGAGTAACAGGCTAACCAAATAATTGGCTTTCGTTATTGATGATTCCGTATTCGGCGGTCCTGCGCCGTGCACACTGCTCTTGAATGACGTCCGCGAGAACTGCCTCCATAGTCGCAGCAGCTGCTGCGCAACATCCGCAATAGTTTCACCCCGCGCCATTGGGTTGTTGTTGTTCTCGGATTCGCTCAATCTTCCCAGAAGCTTCTCCGTCTCCAGTATCAATTCGTCGGGTTCCGCTAGTTCACGCGCCGGGGGCCCTACTATGCCTTTCGCTATTGTGAGGAAATCGTACTTTCTCTGTCTTAGGGCAAAGGTCTGGCTCTCTGGTCCTGGATGTGACCTTGTAGAGTCCCCGAATCGTGAACGCTTTTTGTCCCTCACAGAATCGAAAAGTCCCAGGTCCCTCAGACTGTAGCTTGCGGAAGCGGAGTATGCAGATTGTCGTCCGGTTTGACTGCGAGCCCCGCCATCGAAATCATCGTCCTCTTCCATTTCCTCGTCCTCCTCATCTTCTTCGCCCTCGCCCTCGTCAGACTCTGTGTCATCGACACCGTCGTCACTCGTTTCCAATTCACGCATAGCCATTATTTCTTCATCGCTATATTGGTCCTCGTCCTCGTCAGACCCGTACGGCGGGCTGCTTCCCGGCGCGTGAAAGCCAGGGCGACCTCGATTGGCGGAGCTTTCAAGTGGTGTGGAGTCAGGAACGGCGAAACGACTGCTAGCATAAGGCGTCGTCTTTTTAGGGGGCGAGCTTCTAAACGTAGGTCTCTGGAAGTTGGGCTGTCTAGAGGCGCCGAACTGGGAGCTGGGGAAGTTGGAGGGAGGTGGTCCGGCGGGCGTCGAGGAGGGAATGAACCGGGAAGGAGGCGGGCCAGCGGGAGTGGTGGAGGGGAAATTATGTCTACTTGAGCGACGAGAGTCGGGAGTGGAGGGGGGCGTCGAGGATGGTACGCGGAAGGCCATGGTCGGCGATAGGGTGGAGGGTTGATATGGTGGACAAAGAGGTAATGTTGCGAGGAGAATGAAGTGATCAGCAGCTAAACTGCTCCGGTGCGCGAGTCGCTACCAGAAAAAGAAGAAGATCAAAGAGAATAGAAGTGAAGCCGTCGTGGAGGTGATGAATGGCGCGGGCGAGGAGAGGATTGACATTCGCGAGCAGTTCACTGCGACGCGACAGGCCAGCGCAAAACATCCAAGCCTTAAAAGCTCGGGCCACACCTCACGATCAGTCACGTGATATGTCTCGCATTCCATGAGATCCCTGCGAGCATAGGAGCGGAGAGAGGGTCGGTGCGCTCGGGAGTGTACCACTTGAGGTTTCCTGGGACGTCATAGAGAATTCAAAAACAATAATTTTGACGAGCCTGATAGCTCTCCGAGCCACCTCACATAGAGTTGAAACAGACTGCCACTTGAAGCCTGCTCAAAGTAACCATACCCTGAGGGCAAATGGATGCAGCCATGCTAGATACATTGCTATAGCGCAAACCATGCACATTCTACATATATGTGTGCTGAAATTAGATCAGTTTGCGAATTTCCTCAGCTTCACCACTCATCACGTGACCTACTCACGCAGCTCAGACGATGCCCGCGGACATCCGGAAAGTCATGGGAGCTAAACTTGGTAAGCACTAAAGAAGGCGAATGGCGTTCTGTAAGCCCTTTCGCGCTCGGTTCCAGTGGAAACATGGTTCGCTTAGGATAACGCCTTCACTGTTGCTCGGATTTACCACCAAGACGTGTATATGTCCAACATGAGTGCTTCGGCTTGTTCGGAACTCGATCAACCAATTGCAACCGAGAACAGATTTGGCTCTGGGCAACCTGTCACGGCATGCTGGATATCAGAAAAGGTACAAAGCGCCCTTGGCGGCACCTGGCAGCGGGAGCTGTGGGGGGAGTTGTGACAGGGCTGCTGGGGCGGGCTTGATTACGTCGTGCCGGCCAGCGAGGGAACGGAAACGCCGCGACCAGAGCCGAATCCTTCCATACTTCTGACCTGCGGGCGCAATGCTCTTCTCCCTCCTTAATGTCTAATCTATCCACCCGGACTCGCTCTCGTCACCATGGTGGAAAAGAAGGCCATCTGGTCTAAAACCAAGACTGGCGGCAAGGCCGGATTTGACAAGTTATGGGGGTGGGCCGACAAGCTGGGTGCACCTGTCAATAGGCTGTCCAACAAGCTTGGTTCTGAGGTATGTCGCGGGAATATGTAGACTATAGGGATTTGACTGACAACGAGCAGGCGTTTTGGCCTACAACACTTGACAAGGAGTGTAAGTTGCTCTCGCTGTGGGGTGACTTCGAGGTGCTAACGATATGGTTTCCAGGCGACAAAGCTGCACGCATTCTCAGGTCATTCTGCAGCAAGTATTCCACATGTCTCAGCCGTCACCTCCCGCTAAACGTCGTCAGAGGATGGGTTCTACCAGGAGGAAGAAGTCCAGCCCGCCGATGGCCCAAAACAAAAGCAGAAAGTGCTCAAACGGATACCACCGGAAGTACGTCGCGTTCAAAATATACCTTCTGGTTATCATGTTCTGACATACAACTAAGGTTATCAAAAATGCCAAAGGGCTCGCAATCTTCACAACCATGCGCACCGGGCTTTGGGTCTCGGGTGCCGGCGGCAGTGGCATACTTGTGGGACGAACAGCAGACGGGTCGTGGTCTCCGCCCTCAGGCATCCTCCTGCACACAGCCGGGCTGGGCTTCTTAGTAGGCGTAGACATATACGACTGTGTGGTCGTAATAAACAGCCAAGTGAGAAGGTTTCTCCACATATCGGGCTTTGCAGCTAACACCCCCTCAGAAAGCCCTTGACGCCTTTTCAAAAGTCCGGTGTACGCTTGGCGGAGAGATCAGTGCAGTCGCGGGGCCTGTAGGAATAGGCGGAGTTCTGGAGTCAGAAGTTCACAAGAGGCAATCCACTATATTCACATACCTGAAATCGCGAGGATTTTACGCCGGAGTTCAGATTGACGGTACCATTGTCATTGAGCGGACAGACGAGAACGAGGCCTTCTACCACGACAGGATCGGTGTCGCTGATATCCTCGCCGGCAAAGTACGACATCCACCTTACGAAATCAAGACTTTGATGGAAACCATCAAGGCTGCGCAAGGAGATCGGGACGTTGACCAGGCCTTGTTGACCGATGAACCACCACCTGGAGACTACGAGGTTGAAGAAGACGGAACCACATTTGGCATACCAGACAAGGAGGATCCGGATCCATTCGGCGTCCTTGCATTGGAGGAAGCAGGCTTCGAGATCAAAGAAGCTGGCACGAAGAAGCGACCCACTAGCGAACAGTTTGAGTTCAATCCTAGTCCTTCCAGTCCTGTATACAACGCATTTAGAAAAAGCACCGACCGCCATAGCTTTGAAAGTAGATCCGTTAGTCGAAGAACGAGTTGGCGGACTAGCACAATGAGCACCACTATGGATCGAGGCGTTCAGACGATGGATATGTCTACCCAAACAGAGATGGACCCTCCTGCACTCCCTCAGCGGACGAAGTCTGTGAACACTGGAAACAACAGTCCACGCATGACCGAGATTCCGGAAAACAAGAGCACTGACGAGGGGGCCAGGATCACAGAGACGCCTAGCCTTTCAGTAGTGCCGGCTGATGGGACACCTGAGGGCACAAATGCTGAGAAGACGCTCGAAAATCCCACCGATACCGAGAACTCCCTGAAAATACACACTGATGGCCACGAGTCTGCTGACGAGGCGGATGACTTCGACAACCTAGAAGAGCCTGTCATACACCAGATCCATCACGCCTCAACGCCGCAAGTTATCACCCGCGCCCGGGTTGTCCAGGTGGCAAAGCCAATTCCGCCTAGGCTCCCTCCGCGAAACCCCGTTCGTGATCGCAAATCGGCCCTCAGCATCAACCCAGAGTCCCCCAACGAACACTCCACCAACGACCAAGCGACAGGCACCTCATCTTTCTCATCATCCGGACGACCATCGCCATCCTCTCTGCATGATCGGACTTCATTTCGCTCCTCAGACTCCATCTCATCTGCGGATGGCCTTGAGGCTGTGGCCGAAAGATTCAAACCCAAGGACGAACCATCCATTGAAAAAGCGGTAACCCCGGGCGAAGAAAAGAAAGACGGCTTCCATTCCGTGCCAGAGTCACCGAGCACCAATCACGTTCCGGGAGGCTTTAACTGATTATGTTGGATACTCGCCCATCGTGTTTGTTGTCACTCTACCATATCTGTACGATTCCCTATTTGTCTTTCTGGAGGATTTGTCATGATTGGTCTACGAAGCAAGGCGTTTTGCACTGCTTTGAATACCACTTCATGTTGTCTATGACTTATTGTTGCATTAAACGAAGAGATGCTTGGAAGAGGGTGCGGTCTTATTGAAAATAGACATATCTTATCAACCAGCGGTCGCAAGAGTTACAGATGCATTTCCAAAATCGATAGTGTCTGCAATCCAAGATGATGTCTGATATCTACTTGCTAATCAAAAAGGAAAACTTGATCTAAGGACGCACTCTCTTAGTCACCCCCTTCCCCTTATCCTTCGTCTCAGGAGTCTTAACACCCCTCTCCGCCAAGCCCCCTCAAACTATCCAAATCATAATCTTCCTTTTAACATGCACTACCACGCAGCGTAAGCCCGGACGTCCTTCGTTACTACCGTCGCTAGCACGAATATGCTCGTGGAGACTTCCCTTTGAAACATCCGCTGGTTCACGCCGCCCACAGAGGAATACCTCTGCGGTCACAGCTACATAGTCGGGGGCGCTGTCCTTGGGGTGGACGAGACGCGCTCGATCTTGGCTTCGGGGGCACTGCGGAGGAGAAGGGGTCTCGGGGAAGTTTGTTTCGTGTGCTGGAAGCTGTATCTGGGGGGCTAAAAGCTAGTTCAAATGAGCGGAAATGTTTAAAAGATAGGATTTGGCTTACTAGTGAAGGGGTGGGTTTTTTAGATGGGTAGACGAGTGATAGGGCTCATGTATTTCCTGGAAAAAAGGGGAGGAGTGCTCATGTAAGAGACGGTGCGGGGTGTGTTTGGCGAAGATTCTGGGGTGGATTGAGAAGGCTAGGTTAGATGAAGAGGAGGGAACAACAACCTGAAATCCCGGTGAGCATAAAGGTTATGCTAAAGGAGTTGTATTTATGATTCGGGTAATTTGATATTTGGTATCTACCGCTCACACTAATATCGGCTTTCACTGTGCACGTTGCCTCATTCTATATTTTGTCATGGTCTAGGGTGCCTAGAATTCGCTTCATATACGCCATCTCAGTGGGTCAGGTCAAAGCTGCGGGTTTGACTATCTATGATGCTTGTCCTAGAGCTTGAGGGCTGAGTGAAGAACTTAGAAGCTCCTGCTTGAGTTGTCCTCTTCTATCTCTAGGTAACATGCCGCTCAACATCTGACAAGAAACGACCCGAAGCGAGAATAAGAAGACTCAACTGATCGAAGTCTTCCCCTGTCAGCTTTTCGTGAACTACGTAGGCATGACTGGCCTGGTCATTTTCATGACACTGCGCGACGGCTCGCAATATCTGTAACGAGTGTCGATACTATACCGTCGAAGAGCGGAGATAGTGAGCAGCTCCGGTACTTGTCAACTAACAGACCTGAAGTCTGTTCCTTCGAGACATGTCCGTTGGCGGAAAACGATGTGGGTTTCTCCTGGTCCTGGCTGCCGACCTCCTTGCCAGCAATGACCGTGCCTTGAGGATACACTGGTCGAATACCTTCCTCGATCAGGTAGACGAATGCTGGATCAATCGGTATGCTGCCTAGGAAAGGGACCTCGAACTCCTTGGCCATGATCTCCCCACCACCCTTACTAAACACATTCGTGCACTCGCTGCAGTTGGGGCAAATAAAGCCTGCCATATTCTCCACGACTCCCAACACCCGTAGGCCGACCTTTTTGCAGAAATTCAATTCCTTCTTAACATCAGATATGCTTATGGCCTGCGGCGTGGTCACAACCACGGCCCCTGACAATTGTGATGGTGTGCATGTCTTGAGGAGAGTTTCAAGGAGAGATATGTGTTCGTCTGAGGTGCCAGGAGGCGTGTCGATGAGGAGGTAGTCGAGATTGTCGGGCCACAGGACGTCGGAGAGGAATTGGCGTACCATGGCCGTCTTCTTCGGACCCCGCCAGATGACAGCGTCGGAGCGAGACGACAGTATGAACCCCAATGACATGCAAGAAAGCGCACCTATCGAATTCTGTGCAGTTGTTGTGGTAGAATCGCGGGGTGATAGCGGGGCCTGAGCATCGTGAACAGGAACCGGTATCCAGCCTCCGGGCGCCTGTCGAACTTTCGAATCCTCGATGCCAAAGAATCTTGGAATTGAAGGCCCTGTGAGATCAATATCCAGCACGCCGACAGAGTGGCCTTGTAGTGAAAGGGTCAGAGCGAGCTGGGTTGTAATGCTGGACTTGCCCACGCCGCCCTTGCCGGACAAGACAAGGACGATGTTTTTGACTGTGTCGAGAGGCATGGTTCGGATTTTCAGTCGGGTCGCAATTCGGTCAAGCAGGCGGTAGAGTCGAGGCGATTCGTACCGCACATGATGGTTGGGAACCTTCTGGTGCAGATTTCAAAGCTTTTCCGCTGGAGGTGGCGGTTCGATAGAATAACGTGGCGGGTTCCGCTCCGCTCCGATTTCCGCTGTTAGCCTTGCTTAAACGTCTCTTTTCGAGTTTCGGCATCCTCCTTTCCATCCTCGCGATGGGGGCAATTGCAGACTCATCCTCCGACTCGACAAGGAATTGTACTCCACTCTAGACCTTGCAATCGAGGCTTGCAATCGAGGCTTGCAATGATGATACATTCTTTTCTTCGCTTGGAGTTAAGATTCCTGTACCACCTCTCGTTCAGAACTCACTGCCGGTGCAGCTTGAGTCAAGTAGGTTATCTATAGTACTGAAAAGTACCTTGGCCTTTCGAAGTCTCGGACTACCAGGTTCCGAATGTGGTACGATGGTCTTTATAGCGTTTACTAAATACAGTACTCTCGTATTCTACCTATTTGATAGTCCTTTCCATAGCTATGCAACCTTTCTAGAGCGCATGAACCTAGTCCGATCCATTACATTCTTAACCCTTCCTCAGTCTATTTCCATGGCTAGACGCGTCTCTAGCCCACATTCCAGAAATGTCAGCCCGCGTGCGCAGCTTTTACAATATCAGCCTCAAAGCCGGGACGTTGGTCCCCACGATAGCATTACCAAACTCCATACATTGCCACAATGCATTGGACCATCACGGCTTTGGTTGCGATCAATCTTCTCACAAATGCAGTCCGTAGTCAAGGTAAGTAGTTGCTAACAAAAACGATTTCCACTGCTTCAACACCCATAGGCTGATGATATACAGATCACTGTCATCCACTCTTTCCTGATATTGAGCACTCCCCAGAATACTGTGATGGCTCTCTTACTGTTCACGAAGAGCCGTTTGGTCCAAGTGTGACTGGGGAAGCAGAGCTGAGTTCGCTGAGCTTCGGAAATGTTCCTCCCCCTGTGGACCCGTTAGGAGCAATTCCCGCGAGTCCCCTGGAAGAACTGAGCAAGAACAATCAAGACGGCCTTCATGCTCGTCAGTTCGTTCCAGACTTCCAACTTTCGCCCGAAAATCTAGACTGGATCGCAAAAGTAGCGCCGGCCTTGGAGGTATTGGAGGGGCAATGGTGGAAGACCTTTTTTTCTCCAGCGGAACCGGCCGACTCGTTTGCAGCGGTCTCCTCGATTTCAGCACTTAGCCTAAGCACAACGTCAAGCATTCTTCTCTCATCTAGCACGACCAGCAGTTCGAGTACTGCATCGCCCAGCGGCACACCCTCCACAATCTCGGTGTCTCCTATCAGTACAGTGCCCAGCAGCGCCTTGACACCGATACAGACAACGCCCTCGACATCATCTTTTGGCATAAGTAGCACCAACACTGCTATCACAAGCTCTTCTTCTGCATCGCGATCTGGAAGTTCTTCTCTCAGCAACTCGGCGCCATTGTCTTCAATGAATTCCGCATCTATACTCAGTACAGTAGAGACGGCATCAGTAGGCACGAGCTCTCCGAGTCTCAAGACTTCAACGTCAGAGGTGTTCACAGCTATCTCCCCCACAACAGAGACGATATCATTAGGAACGAGCGGTTCCAGCTCTAGCACGTCACCGATTTCGTCCTCGAATATACCTTCTTCCACAATTAGTACTGGAGAAACGAGCTATTCCTTCCAGGTGGGAACAACATCCACTTCCGGGTCTGCGGGATCTACCGTTTCGTCACCACTGGGAACTCAGTCTACTATACCTTCAGTCGCTAGTACTTCGATATACAGTTCAACACAGACAAGCTCCGTGGCTCCCCAAGTCTCTTCGTCTGTCACTAGCACGGCAGTAACAACCTCTATATTGTTGCCATCGATGATCATCGCGTCCAATTCTCTAGACACCGGGTCGAGTTCGGCTCCCCAAAGTGGCTCATCTTCAAGCTCATCGATGTATCCAATCACTTCAGCATCCTTAGATACGACTGGAGTCGCGCCCAACACGACGGTAGTAGCCGCAATATCGTCATCGGTTTTGATCTTTTCTATTTCAAGCATGGGCACTTTCAGATCTACTTCGCCATCATCGGCATCCATGCTACAGTCGGGTTCATCCACACTCTCACCCTCTGAAGTATCCTCGACAGCCACAGCTTCCTTAGGATCGCCTCCGAGTCCCAGCTTCTACAGTACAGGCTCATTACGTAGTTCAATTTCATCGATTTCCAACACTACGGCGTTCGCTATCCAGTCAACCACCACCTCAACCCTTCCAAGCTGGTCTAGTTTCTTAACAAATGCGTCACTGACGCCGTCATCGGTGGCCTCTAATTCACCCTCAAATTTCACCCAGTTCAATTCGTCCGAGACACTTCCGGCGACATCTTCTCAACTACCTTCGGGAATATTCTCATCTACAGGTTCCAGCCCGTCACTGAGTTCTTTGGGAGCATTCTCTTCTGTCGTCCTCCAGCCGACTTTCAGCCTCTCCGCGATACCATCTTCGAATGGCGGCATGCTATCTCTAAGCATCCCTACGATAAACTCGTCAAGCTACACGTTCTCGGCAGCTTACCCCAGTCAAGGCCTAAATGGCAGTAGCCTCCTACTGTCGACAGGTCTCCTTCCAGCATCATTTTCCACAAGCGAACTATTGAGCAGGAGCACTCGGATATGGACCTACACGTCAGCTTTGAACTTTTCCACAGATCAGAGCTCGACCATCAGTCTATCCACTATTGGTCGTTCTACTACCGGCCTACCAACCCTCAGCAATAGCGTCTCTGCCACCATCCCTTTGGCCACTAGCCTCCCTATTACTAGTCACCCAACGACTAATATCCAGATCATCAATAACTCTACTCTTAGTGTCGTTCCGATCAGCAACTTATCAAGCATTGTACTCCCAAGCACCAGTCCCAATGTTCCGATTATCAATATCGGGGCATCTAGCAATTTTAATCCCAACACTAGCACGCTATCTGCTCCCTACAGCTTAGTAGCAACATATCCAGTTTCGGCGGTGTTCGCTCCCACTGCGTCTGTTACGCTCTCTCCCATAGGACCTTCCTCTTCATTCGGCCTAGCCAGTGGATCTGGTGTCTTTCCATCAACAATTCAAGGCGCTTCCAACTTGTCCGCTATCACAATGGCATCGCCTATTATAAGTGACTTATATAGTACTCCTATTGCCCCTAGCTCTCTTGCAGGATTATTTAATGCGTCGTCTTCTGGTGGCTTCTTCCCCACAGTGTCTTCATTAGTAGCGAGCCCAACCAATGGGTCCGGACTCGTCTCTTTTGCGCTCGGTGGTACGTTCAGCTCGTCTCTAACTCCGATATTATTGCCCGCCTCAAATATTTTGCTGGGCAATTTTGGTAAGCTTAGGCCAACAGCAGGATCACAAGCTTCGCCCTCGTCTGTTTCGCTATTATCGATACCCTCAGCATCATCACTGTCAATCGGATCAACGAGCGGATCGGATGCTCCCACCTATTCTACGACTACGCAGATACCATCATCGTCTTTTCCTAGCATCTCGAGCTCAACTACAGCACAGTTCTCGTCTTCGTCAAGTCAGACGTCTCCTGCAGCCACAGCCTTACTCTTATCATCTGCATCTACAAGCCCCTCGTACAACACCTCGTCTACGCTAGCTACAATTCCTTCATCGTCATCTGGACAGACAAGTGGATCCGGGATATTTTCATCTACACTCAGTGGAATCTCTGTAACAGCGCCGGTATTAAGCTCCACCTCTTCACCTGCTCAGATACCAACGTCTTCTCCGTCTTCGGTTGGAAGCAGTGTCACATCGCCAAATATTTCGGTAGCTATATCGGTCGGCGTACCGTCACTCACGACGCCAACAGTGATCGCTGGCTCCCAAATTTCTACTGTGGCTTTATCCTCCCTACTTGCTTCAACAATTCCCTCTACGACTAGCCTCTTAACTTCGCAATTATCAACTTCGGTGTCCTCCTCCTCTATTGCCGCGATCTCAACATCGTCTCCCGTCCCCAAATTTTGCTACGGATTTAAGAGTGGCTATTGGTATACGCTCGGGACCAAAATGGTATATATCACTGCCGATGTAGTCAGATCAAATCAGACTCTCGGTGACCCAGTCCTCGGTCTCAGCTTCGTGGAGTGCATCTGGGCTTGTGCAGCGACTTCAGCTTGTGTAGACGTATCTTATACAGCTGCAGGATCATGCATTCTCAAACAAGGTTTTGGAACAGTGGTATCTGAGCCGGGGACCTGTGATGCAGTTATCTACACACCTCCTACAGCTACTAGCAGCAGCCAAACGGTCGGAGGGCAATCATTCTACACCACGACAATTCTTGGACTCTCCTCGGCAACTTCGGGGTCTGGGCCTGGTACATCAACATTGATATCTACCACAAGTCAGGGCTTGAGCTTCAGTCTTTACACCTCAACGGGGCAAAGTGGAAGCCCAGTATCCTCCAGCTCGACCTCCAGCTTTACATCCAGCATCTCCTCAACCTCCGACTCATCCTCGAGCTTTGCCTCCAGCTTTACATCCGGCATCTCCTCGACCTCATCTCCCAGCTCCTCTTCCAGTTCATCTTCCAGCTCATCTTCCAGTTCATCTCCGGGCTCATCTCTGGGCTCATCTTCTAGTTCATCCTTAAGCTCATCCTTAAGCTCATCCTCAAGCTCCTCTCTTAGCTTCTCCTCCAGTTCATCCTCCAGCCCATCCTCTAGCTTCACCTCTAGCTTCACCTCCAGCTCATCCTCGAGCATATCCTCCAGCTCATCCTTGAGCATATCTTCCAGCTCATCCTCCAGTCTTGGAACAGCTTCCAGCATTTTGACAACATCGTCTGGCCCGTTCGCTTCAATTTCATCAACCTCGGTCCAGCCCTCTCCCATGTCATCCTCAGCGATACTTACAACTGGAACTTCTGGGAGTCTCTCCAGTAGTATTTCACAGGGCTCTATATCTTCCGCGAGTACAGGGACTACCACATCAAACCTACCAACGTCAAGCTCTACAACTTCTACGCTGTCAAGATCATTGTCGCAACTGTCATTGCCTTCAACGTCACTTTCTCTATCGCCTTCGTTGTCCCCTTCAACAGCCGGAACGACTTTAGTAGGAAGCTCTACAAGCAGCTCGGGTCAAACTACGTCGCAATTGTCTTCTTCGTCCCTTTCGCCTTCTCCTTCGCTATCACCTTCGACATCTGGAACCACTTCGACAAGAAGCTCAGCAAGCAGTACGTCAACTTCAGCCACATCGGGGATATCAATTTCACCATCACAGTCTCCGATTTCTTCATCGAGTAGCATATTGCAGAGCTCTAGTCTTTCAACTAGCTACCGCGCGGCCACTACGAGCGGACTCCTACCTACGACCGTTGGCCTATCAGCAATCGCGTTGTCAAGCCGAGCATGTGTCATGAACTTCCTTGGTCTCTGTGTGCGGAAACGAGATATCGTAGAGCTATCCACTATTCAAACCGTCCCTGTCACATCCACGGAAGTACTAACCACATATATTGACCCATCCAAGACGTCGTCTGAGTCATCGCTGACATCGATCGAACCATCCAAAATATCATCCGCCATATCGACGACCGCGAATTCCGTCACTGCTTTCAACGCCTCGAATACTTCCAGTAGCATTTCCGTCGTCCCACGTCCATCAGATTGTCCTGATCGAAATGGAACAACCTATTACTCGTACCAGACGAGTTTCGAGGTCAGCTGCAGCATCACGCGCAACGGAGATTTACTGGATACTATCTGGACAGAGACATTCGAGTATTGCATGGATTACTGTGACATTGAAGCTGCGTGTGTGGACGTTGCTTTCTATCCCTTCAGTGTATCACTGCGCACATACCCCGCACGGTACCGCTGCGAATTGAAGGATACACTTGGACCCACCATCAATTCACCAAATGTGTGGGCAGCACAAGTATTTCAAGTTCTTTCAATCCCCGAGACACCACTTCCGTCGCCGACTGAAGTCTCGGGTTCTCACTCACTAGTCACGTCGTCCACTGTGCTTGTAACCCCCGAGACGCCCTTACCTTTGTCCACCGAGGTGGCAAGTTCAGGTACACTACTGGCTGTACCTACCCAACCACTGAACCCAGAAACAGTACTCCCTTCATCTACTACCTCTCTCCACATAGAGGTGTCTCTCACACCGTCCACGGATCCTTCAACATTCGAGACGTCACTTGCTTCATCCACCGTTTCTCTGTCGAGCTCCACTTTCTCCAGCGACCCCTCAAGGGCAGAAACATCACCAAGCTCGCTAAGTTCACCCCCCGCTACGGAACCATCGCTCGCTTCATCCGACATGTATCCATCTTCAGCACTATCCCTCGCTTCGCTCCTCGTGAGCCCCTCTTCCACGACCCATCCCACCCTCCCCCACTTCTCTCTGTCTCCACTCCCGACAATCTCCACTTCACCTCTCTGCCCAGGCATAAACGGCGAAATCTACAAACCATCAGACTCGCCGGTCTCCTTCTACATCCACTGCAACACGACCTTCCACGGACGAATCGCCGAAACTTACAGAATGAACACCTTCCACAGCTGCATCGACAAATCCGTAGACGAGGCCAAAGAGGGCAGCTGTGTGGGCGTGCGCTATACAGCAGGCTTGTGCGAGCTTTTGAGTTTCGAGATGGATTATGTGGAGTGGACTGGGGAGCAGCTGATTGCGGTCGTAGATTGGAAGGAGAAACTTTTGCTTCCGACTTCGTCGTCGTCAGAGCCAGCTTCTACGCGGGAAACGGCGCATGCTGTGAATTTTGGGGGTAGACTAAAGGGGAGGGTGGGCGAAGAGGTGAATGAAGGGCCGTAGGCATTCTGAAGAGGCGGGTGAACAAGGAGTGTGAGAAGGATTTGGGGTGATGTGGTGGAAGCATGGGATGTGGGAAGTTCGGGGTTGCTTGGTAACTGGTTTCGGTGTTTTCGCGCTTTTGATTTTGAGTGTTTGCTTCGGTATTGTCTTTCGGGGCGTGTAAAATCGAAAGTCTAGGTCTTCATCGTCTCGGTCCCCCGAAAGCAGTAACAAAAGTCATCTACGTAGCAAGTGGTTATCTTTAGGACGAGCTTAATTACCACCCCCCCATTCTCTCCGTAGCACCCCCCTTTTCTCTTCCTAGCACCCCCCCTACATTAAGCCTAGCTCCGGCCCGGATTAATGTTGTTTCACTAATTATACTTATTCGCTTGCCTGCTTATAAACAATTTAGAATTTACATTACTAGCGCACTTACTCTTAATACATAACACTACTTCCTCTACATGCATCCATAGAGGATAGTATAAAGTTTATTAATAACTAGGCCTGAGGCTGTTCCGTGGTGAAGGAGCCGGTGTAGTAGGAGGATATTTGGGGTAAGGCCTTAGTATACGTATATTTGGCATTCTATTTAGTTAGAGATCGGACGGTAGCCATCTAGGGCGCTTTCCGCTGGCAGAGTAGTCCGCCGGTCGCTAGAGTAGATAGAGTAAATAGACTCTTATTTAAGATACTGCAGCCTAGAATATACGGAGGCAAGTAAGTGAGTTTAATTGGTGAAACAACATTAATCCGGGCCGGAGCTAGGCTTAATGCAGGGGGGGTGCTAGGAAGAGAAAAGGGGGGTGCTACGGAGAGAATGGGGGGGTGGTAATTAAGCTCGTCCTATCTTTACAGTCGTAGATCCTCACATGCAGCACGCTACAATGATTCAGAAGACTCTCAATTTGTACGATCTAGCATGTTTTCCGTCATGGTTCGTGATGTCAGATTTATGAGAAGTCCTAGACTATTCACAAAGGAGTGTCTGGCCTGGCATGGCTCATCGGAGTAGGCGCTTTGCTTTGCCGGCTTCCCTACTGAGCTCCTGAGCCGTCTCGCTTTAGGCCACATTAGTACATCTCCCTGAGCACTGATTTCCGGAGCTCGATACCACTTTCAGGAGTAGCCCTGCTACCAGGCAGCTGTTCCATCAAAAGGCAACTAGGATTCCGGGGCGTGAAACTTGACATTGCACTTTACTTTCGAAATCCCCACGGAGGTACTCCTAAAAGTGGCGTACGAGAATGTGAAGGGCATATCCGAGCGAAGGGCATATCCGGGCCGGTCTATTTTACCTCCCTGCTACTAGGAAGTCGTCAGGTCAGAGGATAGCTCTGATTTCGCTGCCTGAAACATGACCTTGTGCTGTGCGTTCATGGGAGGTAAAGTAGATTTTCATGGACTGCATCTCTGATATGTCCCTGTTGGGTAGAAGTCGCGACGTGGACGCTATTATTCCTATGTCTCAACTCCTTTGAGCATCTGAAGGCCTAACGGGATCTGGAATCCCGATAACGTAGGGTCATACGGGCCCTCTACCACCATTGCGTAACTGCGAAGGCTTTCTCTTGCCACAGGATCCAGTTCCCACACGATTGTCGTTACTCGTCTGCGTGCTGGCGTCGGCGGATTTTCAGTGGTCTTGAATATCCAGCAATAGTCTTCTTTAAGCAAGAATTGAACGGCGATGATATGGGATGTCACAACATCCACCTTTGACTCAAATGGGGGATGGTTGAGGTGCCAAGCTTGCGGAACTCTCAATACATTAGATGGGTATGCATTCGATGGGTACTAAAGTTGATGTTAGCGGAGTACAGCTAAGAGCTTCATCGATTCATGCCGCAGAAATCATCAGGGTATGACTTAAGTATAGACAGTGTATAGATAATGTGGGAAATATGTAAAACCCCTAGAGGAGGCCATTGCGGAAGCTACATTAACAGAGTTCTCTTCAACGACTTGGCAGCAACATGGAGCTTTCGTTGCCGTCACAAGGCGCCTATGAGAAGCATACGCATTTGAACGAAGTACTGACCGAATATATTGAGACGCTCTCTATAACGGCAGCTCTGGAAAACTGAACCTTGATCACTACTTCGAAACCGCCGATTAGGGGTTGGACAGAGTGCGCGGCGATTGCAATCGAAAACGGGAAGGAAGATCTTTCGAAGGATTTTGGCCAGTAGATATAATCGCTGTCGATGGATGGGCAGCAACGACGTCCCCGTCTAGTCTCAAATTGAGAGTAGACTCCTTGCTGGTAGAAGATAGTGAAATGATCTAGAGCAATGTGTATATCCGCAATATTAGGGCGCTGCTTTGCACTTCCCTGAAGCATCCTGTAGATCAAGTACAGCAAATGCTGTAATCCTCGGTTCCCTTCACAAGTTACGCTCTGAATTGCACCCTTGATGGTCCATAAGTTGGCCTGGAAGGAACAATCTTCTCGGGGGCGCATATGCTTTAGATCGTCTAAGCTAAATCCCGTATTTGCCATCATGATCATCTCGAAGAAAATGCAGCCAAGAGAAAATACATCTGCCGCTCGCCCACTTCGTTCATAAGCGGCGACCTCCGGGGCGAAGTACTTCGGAGTTCCGCGCTCATCTCCCGTAGTCACACTGCTGTCTAGTGCGGAAATGTCCGAGGAAGTGCCAAAGTCGGTGATTCGAAGGCCGTCACGAAATAGTAGAATGTTCGAAGGCTTTAGGTCTTTATGCTTGATGTCTTGGCCGTGGAGATAGCGTACTGCAGCGGCCATGCAACGTGGATATGTCATGAGCTCTTGCATTAACGAGTCTGCTGTGTCAGAATAACCAAGTGCATGACACTGACTTTCTACAATATCTGCGTCAACGTTGGCGGAGATAAAAGTGGGATCAGATAGTCGAGTCTTCAGGTAATTCAAATTTTCGAGCAGTGTACCAAGATCGCATACAGCGACCGGCCACAAGAGGAGCCCGAGATAAGGGCCTTTGGTATACGTCCCGACAAGTTCAATGATGTGGCGGTGTTTCAGTTTCTTAATTATCTCAATCTCCTTTCGGTGTTGCGAAGTTATTCGATTTCGACAATAAATCTTCTTCCAAGCCAGTTTCACACCATTGCAAACAGTCTCATGGACAGGGCCATTGACTCCGTGGCCTAGGAACCTTCCTGTCTCCAGTGGTATCGTCTCATCTCTCGAAAAGTCAACATGGGAGGTGCCTCGACCAGCCCAATCCATACCACGCTCATTATGGTTCATGATCGATGACTGGAGAGTTCGCAAATATAGGATAGTGAAGTATACGTCGCGATAGAGACGATGAGATTTGGAAAGTACGACAAGGCTGGAAGCTGATCTGACTTTAGGCCAGCTGGAAACCCGGATGTCCTACGAGCGGACCGATGAAGATGATGCTGGTGCCTTCAAAAAGAAATAACGACCAAGACAGATGTGAGTAGCGCAGGAATAACAGCATGTAGACGAGTCGTGGAGTAGAGAAGCGAAAGAAAAGGGAAAGGAAAAAGGAAAGAGGCTCAGAAGGCTGAAGGTTGAGCTGGCAAGGCTCGGTTTACCTTGCCTATTTCGGGGTAGTCACGTGCTAGCAAGATATTACGACTACTAAATTGAACCCCAATTGATCACAGGCAAAAGTGTAGAAGATGTAGCTGGTAATCTATGCATCCATTACCCACAAAACGTCACCAAAGCCCACGTCTATTCAGAGGCTGACGTTGCCAAATTCGTACACTCATGCACAAACGCCGCTAGAAATGCTGAGATACTCAAACTCCAACCGCCGAAGAAAACAACCAGCGACATGGCTCAAACGCATTCAATAGCCAACAACACCAAGCCAAAAATGCCCTAATACCCAGCCCTTAACTTTTCCGCTTCAACGACAGGGTTGACAAGGTAGGAATCAATCACTCGGCTTCCCATTCACCAAAGACGCACCATCGAGCGCTTCGATCAGCTAGAACAAGTCCTCTCCAGGTACCACGTTCACCAATCTTGATGACAGTCTCCCAGACACTACCACTTGCGCCTTCGGCTGTGCCACCCATATGCTCGCTCTTTCTCAGCAGCCTGATAATCTTTCCGCCTGGCGTCTGGATTGCCAGCTTGGCCGGCTTTTGCCCATTTGAGGAGGAGTTGGAGGAAGAGGACGTCGCAGAGGGGTTGGAATACGAAGACCCGTTATGAGACATGGAGATCATGCTCATCGCTGAGGTAGGACGAGCAAACGGATTTGGAGATCGTGGACGGTCGGATGCCATGGACGGGTCCGGCGAGCGTGTAAGTGAGGATGGATGCTGGCGGATAGCAAAAACAAAGGTGTTATTGAGTGCTAATCGTGAACATTGAGGCTGAGCAATGTAAAGATCATGGCGTTGGGCGTGCGGTGTGGGATGAATGGTGAGGAATGAGTACGGCGGATTCGAGCCTGTGTGCGTGAGAGGGAGGGCAAAAGCAAGCGAGTGCGGGTTCGATTTTATGGAGTGCTAATTGTGTCGTTAGTATTAATTCATTCACGAGTGGAAAGTTGGAAGGTCTTACCATCAGTCCACGCTTCCCAGCGTAAACTTTCAGCACACCATGACCTTCGTCGCCTGGGAGAAGTGCCTTCACAGTATATCGCTTCTGCTCCCCAACCCACTCCGCTTGCGCCAATGCCGGTTTCTTTATCATATCTCCACTCTCAAAATAGTCGCCATCTGCGTCTTGGGCATACCCACGGGCCTCCACTTCCGCTAGACATTCCACATCCTCTGGGACGTTGAAGTAAAGGTGAGCGAGCTCAAGACTGTCGAGATTGAGTAAGCTCGTGTCGAAATCTACCATCTGGAGGCCATGTTTGAAATAAGGAGGACATGCGCAAGGTAGGGCCATGAGAATGTCGTGCGATACCGGTGGACAAATATGCTGCTGTTCCGGAAGCAATGGCACATGGGTGTAGCAAATCTCCATCGGACGAGCAAGAAACCACCAATTCTCCGCGACCTGGGACCCCGTACTCGAATACTGGCTTCGTTTGGGATTTGTAGGACCAGCCAAAGCGCAATCTAGAACGCGCCATTCTCCATCGACAATAACGGCGTTCCAGAAGTGGTTCGGCCGAGCAACAAGGTCCAGATCCATAGCTTCGCCGGGAGTCTTCAAGTATCCTCGAACCACTTCGGCGTGTATTCCAACCGAGGAACACATCTCGAAGACAAGTATGGCTATTTCTTGCGAGCAGCCACGTTTCGTCTGAATGACATGGCGAGTATCGACATCGCCTTCGAAATCGTCTTCCCAGGAGATTCGTTCGCTAACCCAGGTGAAGATCGCTCGGAGTCGCTGAACGTCGCTTCTATACGGCCTACAGATGTAGCCTTGCGCCAGGCTTGCAGAAGTTGTTCCTAAGGGTACGCTGTTGATGAATCTGGAGCTTTTGTCTACCAATGCCAAGTTGCAATTCGAAAAATCCATAGGGTCTGCAATCGGAAGTCCGTCAAGTCCTTCGTCGCCCTCTGCAGTTTCGTAGAGTGCGTCTATGGGATTGATGACTGGGATATCCATCATTTGACATCGTTCAGCTCGCTCATTCCGCTCGTTTTTACTAAGCGAGTTTGACCGGTTGACATCTCGTCGAACTTGGACCCAGTCCACTGCTCCACCTAACCCCAAGTCTCGGGCTGCGTTGGAAGGTGTGCTTGCGCCGCCTGCGATCCCTGTAACACCATTTGGCAACAGTCTGTCTTGTCGTGAAACTGGTCGGCTAGATTGCCCGGACGCGATTGTGCTTCGAGCACTTGCTGCTGAAGTTTTCGCCGTATCAATGACCTTGCGGAAAAATCCACTCTTCTTTGGTTTCGGCGCCATTAAGCCACCCAAAGGATCCTTTCCATCGGCGACGTTAGCAGCCCAATCACCATTCGAGCTCATTCCAGGTCTGGATTGTTGAGAATCGTGGCTCGAATGATAGGTCACCCCGGTGAAAGGAGTTTCTGGTCGGCTGTCGTCAAATCCAATTCCCCTCGAGCTAGTATCCCGGGTGTCCATAACGCTATAAGCCCTGGCCTTTGCTCCCCCATTTACGCCGAACTTCTTTCGATAGTAGCTTCCAGCACTCGTAGCGCTCATGTTCGTTGCAGAGTGTCCAGACATGAGGCTGTGGTGGGTTGTGTTACTACTATGAGTAGTGGATGTGGAATTTGTTTTGGTTGTAAACGTGCGTCCCAGCACCTCTTTTCCCATGTCAAACGCAGATTTCCTATGCTTTAGGGTTTTCCGAAGTGACATTTTCCGTTCGCCAAAGTCTTGTACCTGGTCAACTGACGACTGCGGTCGTGGTTGGTATGTAGAGCTCTTCGGAGGCACTGCAGGAGGTGGACCAGTCTGATCCTGAGGGATGAACAGCTCGTCTCGTGGCTGTGTGGAGTGAGGAGAATCTTCCTGCTGATGCAGCTGGCGAAGTCGGCTTTCCATTCTTTGGACGTAACTATGCACCTGCGGTGGTGCCTCGTCCAATTCTGGGTGATATTGGCCTTGTTCTTGGAATTCCTCTTCTTCACGGTATTCCTCAACCGCTCCGATTCCGAGTGACGTCCGAGGCCGTATCTTTTTTGCAGACGCATGATAAACCTGATCGAATGCTTCTGGAGACCAGACACTCGGTGGCGTTGCTGGCTCATCTGGAGAGTCAGCACTCCGCGACATACTCATATCCTGCAGAGATGACATGACATCATTCATAGCGTTGGTCAGTGGCGAGGGCGTGAACCCGCCTCTGACTGGAGAAGGTGGAGCGGGAGAGCGTGGAACTGGTGTATGATAGCCACCTGTGGAATCATGTTCATTGAACGGTGCCGGAGAAGGTGCCCGATTCTGATTATATGCGATCCGATGGGGAGGAGGTGGAGGCGGTGGTGGTGAATCGCTACGGGATTCGAAGGGAAGCGGGGAGGGGCCTCGAGACTGCGGCTGGTATTGGAAAGAAGGCGCTGGTGAGGGAGCTCGAGCATTGGGTTGATATTGAAAAGAGGGCGCAGGAGATGCGGCTCGAGGGTACGGCTGGTATTGCATAGGAGGAGCCGGAGAGGGGCCCCTTGAGTAGGGCTGGTACTGCATAGGAGGAGCGGGAGAAGGGCCCCTTGAGTAAGGCTGGTATTGTGTAGGAGGAGCCGGAGAGGGCGCACGTGAATGATGTTGATATTGTGACGGAGGTGCTGGAGACGGTGCACGCGAATTAGGCTGGTACTGTGTTGCCGGAGCCGGAGATGGAGCCCGAGCATTGTGCTGATATGGCGTTGGGGGAGCCGGAGAAGGTGCGCGCGCATGATGTTGATATGGGGTTGGGGGAGCTGGTGACGGCGCACGCGAATGATGTTGATATTGTATTGGGGGAGCAGGAGATGGCGCACGCGCCTGAGCAACGTATCGGGAGGGAGGAGCTGGAGAAATGGCCCGCGAATACGATTGATGTGGTCGAGGAGGAGCCGGAGACACAGCACGAGGAACGGGCTGGCGAACAGTTGGTGCTGGCGAGACGATTCGAAGCTGGGATCCTGTGGCCGACTTTTGTAACGGCGACGACTCTCGGCTCTCTAAGGAAGATCGTTTCATAGACGCGTAAGGCTTGTGTTTGGAGATGCTTCCGTTGTGGTTTGGTGGCAGCACTCCGGTTTTTTGTTGCACCTCTCTCGCTGCTGCTCCTGGATTTGGAGAACCGGCTGCGGCGTATGCGGTAAACGGTTTGCGGAACTTGCTCTTCGACTTTTGTGGTGCTGGGTTCGCGGACGCCGGGTTTGCACCGTTTCCTTTCGACAAGCTTCCTCCATTCTGGAGCAGATGTGGACTGCCATTTCGGTATGGTTGAAAGCTCTCATCGAGGACCTCGACGAAGTTCGAGGGAAACAGCCCAACCATACGTCTATCCCGTTTCAATCGACCCATCCACCAAGACCCGTCTCCGGCGTTGAGGCATTCTATGAGGTCTCCTTCGATGAATCCGAGGTCGCGCTTCGTCTATACCACAATTAGTACTTCGTCAATAGCTCAACCCAGAGTCGCTGATTACCTCTCCACCCCAGGAGTATGTTGCCCTGCACCAGCACGGGAATCGCACCGGCAATGGTTGTGCGGCTGGAGCCATACTCCGCCGAGATGTGTCTGTGTGATTGAGGGTTTGTTGTGAGGTTCATCCGGCGGGCCTTTGCGTTCCCGACATGCGTGTTGTTGGGGATTGAGTGTATGTGTGTATTCGTGGTATGCGGGAGCAGTGGGTGCGAATAATGAAATGACAGTAATGCGCTTGGCAGAGCAGTCTGGGGAAGGCCTCTCGTGCGAGAAGGAATACAAGGAGCTCGGAGATGTTTTGTTGTGGTTAGTGTTGTGGTTGCTAGGGAAATGTTCGGTAAACTAGAAGTGGCCTAGCGCGTTCCGTCTATTCTATCCCAACCACGTGCCAACCCTGCAACGTCATCCTATCGTTTCACCGAATTACTACTTCGCAGATGGCTTCCAAGATACAGAGCCATGGATACAAACTCGGGACTTGGGCAATGGCTTAATCTCCTTGATTTATGATTTGTCTGCCAGTGCGGATACTACTCCGGCGTTGATTCACCACAACTTCATGTGTGACCCTGCAAAGTATTTCAGCCGAGACATCGAATAGTCGTACCCTCGTGCGAATATTCAAGGGAGGCGACGCCCCTCGCCCTATTGTTAGGCTGGCGGTTGTCACGCTGGTTCTCTAGAATTCATTTCATCTTGTCATATTTCGTGTCGGTCAAATCGTGGTATATTATTCCTCGGCAAATCTATTCTCTGAAGTCATGGAGTCACGCCTGAAGGAGCTGATGGGATTCAGCTGGCCTGTTCGCCATAAGTCTCGTTGGTGAGTATTGTTTTATGGCCCATTCACCTTGCTCAATATGTCTCGGGATCAACAGAATCAACGAGTACTAGAGCGGATACATTGGTGCCCTGTATCAGCGTCCAGACCTTCGATCAAGGTTGTCCCTGTCTTCCGCTATCTCATCCCGGACTGACTGCAAAAGCCGTCCAAGAAGCGCGAGATCTTCAGAGCCCTGAATTTCGATATCATATTCAACTTGACGGTACACTCTACAGATTCGATACTCCTCATTTTCAAGCTCGCGAATATCTTTATGAAGCCCAGTCACCTCTCCCGGTAAGGATAGGTCCGGGTAGCCCTCTTCAGCAGCTTCCAAAACCATCACCTTGCGGCATATTGGACATGTCTTAGCTCCATGCTCCGAGTACCACTTAATAACGCACTCCGAGCCGAAGATGTGCTGACACTCCAGTTTTACTGCGATGTGCTTGTTATTAATAGACGACTCGTTGGTGCCTTCTTTGACTACCGAATACTCCATCTCTTCGTGGCAAATAGTACAAACCGAATCTTCAGGGTTCTCGGAAGTCTTTTGAACTCGTTTGGCTACCACTTTGCGGTCAGATTTAGATGGTAGGGATTGCCAAGAAACATCTGCTACTAGGGAAACAAACAAGGCTGGGCCAACAAGGCCCATGTCCTCGGCACGCCAATCAGATATGTCTCTCCGAAGAAGATCTCTCAGCTTTCCCACAGACACTGTTGAGTCCGGGATGCTAGTCTCTTCGGGAACCCAGCCGCTCGGATCTCCTGCGAGCGTTTCGCGGAGCTGATCCATTCGTCTGTCTATGATGCTGTGTGATGTCGTGCTCGAGGCTCTGTCATACTCTGTGATGCCTGCTTCTTGGTCTACTTGATGATTATTGGGTTTGTTAGTTACTTGCGTTTCCCAATCCTCGGTTTGGTGGACTTCGGGAGCTATATTTGGGAGTGTTTCGTTCATTTTGAATGTGAGTCGGGGCGAAAGGTATTTTATTGATAGAATCAAATACCCTTTGCCCAGCTTTACCTTATATGTATCTACATTGTGCATTTACTGGGGTAGGCATAAAGAAACCATCTCTATGTTGAAGCCATACTAGCTTCGGCTTCATAGGAATTTTAACAATGCGTCGACATGCATCCAACAGGTTGATGTGAAGCTAAGGATAAAGAAATGGTACACTATTAGCACCGAGGTTAACAATACAACCCCTCATCAGCGTCTACGCGTTTCGAGGATAGTGAGTGAACAAGAAAGATCACGTAGCTAGAAAACAAAAGAAAAGGCGAAAAAGGAGTGCGACTCGGCACCCAAGCGTACTCTCGTTGTTCTTCTCACGTGGACGCAATTTCCACCCAGTACCGTTGAGTCATTGGTGTGATCCTTTTATGATTGAGTACCAAATATATTTTACCTATACCCCTAAGTCGTCGAGTTTTCTACATTTCTCTATTCACACTTGGCAAAGTCGATATGGGGGTCCGGAAAGATTTCAGCAAATGGTTACGTATTTAGAGTTCTTGCTGTTGGCAACTCAGTAGTCCGAGTTTCAGACTTGCGAATAGTCAGTCTTCACTTCTATTTAGCCACACCTTCCGTCGCATCTTCGCGCTCCTTCTTTGGCAACAAGACAACGCGCGCCATTAGGATCTCCTTTAGCATCGCAGCATCGGACGCCTGGACTTCCGCAGGGGTCGGCCCAGAGTTCGCAGTGGGGATCACCGCCAAACGGTACGGAATCGGATTGCATGGCGGGGGACGGCCAAAAGTTTCGCCCCAATTGGCGAAGCATTGCTGCTCTTGGTCAGTCTCATCGTCGTCCGGTACGTCCTCATAGACTTCTACCTCTTGACCGTACCTTTCGAAGAGGGCTGCCTTGCTATATTCGTAAAGGTAGTTATGTTGCTTTCCCACGCTAGCTGAGCGATCATGGTCAGGCGAGGACGAATTAGAGGTCATCTCGCTCACATGATCTGCGTGTGGCCGGCGCGAAGAGAGCTTCGAGGATGCGTACGACGAACCGTTTCGCGGAGGCTTTGAGTTCTCTGCTTTCGGCATTGTCAGTAGGTCAGTTTTTGTCCTGTTGATAGCAGTTTTGGTGATGTTGTTTGGGGTGCAGGTTTCTGAGAAGTTTCTAGCACTCTCCCAGCTGCCTTATATATGAACATCAAATTGTGAAGTATAGACATTGTTGGAAAACATTGCGAAACGGCGTGTAGGATACAATGCAATGACTCAATGAGTACGATGCAACTTTGACTGAACATTGCTGGAGACTAAATCTGGTTCACGGGATATTGTCCCAATAGATTCAATTGCTAGTACGAAAGTCATGGTAGCAGATTGATCAAGATAGAAAGGAAGACGTTACGACGAGACAGAGATAGAAAGGTTGTGTCAGATTCTGGCACGATTGACAATAATTACTTCTTGAATACGTCAAATACGAGCTCCAACCGTACGAGCGCTCGGTAGCTGTCTTGACAGACGATGGCCTACGCCCTCGGCAGATACGAGGGGCAGATAATAAGGTTGAGATGTGATTCGCAAAGCGTTTGGCAATTTTAACGTTTGCTTGGACCTTGTCCGGTTGATGATGGAGCTGTGTAAGAAAATCAGTGCTCCAGGGATGAATGGAGGTGGTAATCTAGATGCACGTGACAGCTTTCGGGCCGTCTCAAGTTCCGAAACTCGACTCTCTTTCGACAGCGCGTTGGCCATTGCTATAAAACTTCCCATGGCCTCCGCAAACCGCTGCATAGCTCAATTGAGCAGGAATATCATTACTCAACCCCTCCGACCTACCCCTCAACTCTCCCAGATCGCGTTCCTCTCATCGCAGCAGCTGCGATGCGCCTCCGTCGGCAAAGGAGCCCATTCTGAAAACGCCGCAAAGTACAAGCGCAAAGATCAGGGTTCGACACAGAAGAAAAAGAAGGCGCGAAGTACATTTATCCAGTATGATCTGCGCGATGCGGAGCAGTTCAATCTGTGCGATGCCATGCAGTACGTCCTGGAGCGACTGGAAGAACCGAGGGCTGGACTAATAGAAACAGATATATTCGGGCTTTCGAAGTCGGCCGCCCCCCTTCATCCTCCAAATACGAAATGCATGTCAAGCTACGCTCAATAAAAAACGGTCCCGCGATACGAAACCGTCTACGACTTCCCCATCCTGTCAAAACCGACCTCCGAATCTGCGTCATCTGTCCCCCTGACTCAGCTGCTGCGGTACAAGCCAAAAAGGCGGGCGCGGTTTTGGTTGGGGAAGACGAAGTTTTCGACCTCATAAAGGAGGGAAAGATTGAGTTCGAGAGGTGCATTTGCCACATCGATTCTCTACAAAAGCTCAACAAAGCTGCGTTGGGCAGGATCTTAGGTCCACGAGGCTTGATGCCGAGCACGAAGATGGGCACCGTGGTGAAAGACGTGGAGACTACTGTTAGAGAGATGGTGGGCGGAAGCGAGTATAGGGAGAGGTTGGGTGTCATCCGAATGGCCATCGGACAACTGGGATTCTCGCCGGAGGAGATGCAGAAGAATATCAAGGCGTTCATGGAACAGGTCAAGAAGGACGTTGCTCAAATGAGCGACCGGATATCGAAGGACGTGCACGAAGTGGTAGGTTTCGTCTTTCCAGAAAGAGGTCTGTTTGCTAATTTATACAGGTATTGAGCTCTACAAATTCACCAGGGTTCAGTTTGAACGGAGAGTTCAAGGGGCCAAACTCGGTCCCGACAAATCAAATGACAGTGGAAACCTTTTGAGTACGCGCTGTAAAGTAGGCTGTACATGTAGTGTAAAGTTATATCACCTAACGCCCTCGCTATGCCTATCATGTGAAATGCAGAGTGCATCAGCCTTTTAGTGACTTCAATACTGTGACTGCTTCCGCAGCCTCGTCCATGTCGCGGTACACGCCCATGATCTTCATAACTCGATCAACTCCGTCGGAGCCTGCAGCTTTCGCTTGCTTAAGCGCATTGCTTAGGTCAAGCAATAAAGTATTCCGGACCTTGACAACCCTTGGTTCTTGGCCCGCAAGGAATGGATGTTCAGACCCAATTCTTTCGGAGAGTTTCTGGATGAGGCGATATTGGTGGACGTGTTTTTGTAGCTTCGCAATCGACACAGATTGGCCCTCCTCATCCTCTTCGTCGCTCGTGTCCTCGCTGTCAATGTCGATAGCATCTTCCCCGTTCGTGCTGGGCCCAGACTTCCCAGCCGACTCGACCATAAGCCGTTCCTCTAATGCTGATAGTCGTGCCTCGACATCAAGTAATGCTCGACCCACTGCAATTTGCTTCCTGATGTCCACTTTGTCGTCCACCAAATCTGCGACCTCAGCTTCCTTCTCCAATATCTTCTTCCTCACAGCCTCAACCTCCTTGCGGAATCCTAGTAGCCCAACGCGAACTTCCTCGACCTTCTCATCACCGCCTCGAAGGCTACCGCCCAAGCTGAGGAAATCCTGGTAATTCGAATTGACCAGATCCAGAAGTTCCTTGTTGAGCAACTGACTTCGCGCGCGCAATTCGGAGCGCAAATCCTCGAGCGTCTGATGGCGATTGTGAAGAGAGCTAAGGTAAGTGGAGGGTGAGAAGTCGGGAGCGAGGAAGTCGGAGCGTTGGAGGGGAGTTGGGTATGGGAGGTTGTCTTCGTCCGAGTCGTCCCCAGAGGAGGCTGAGGAGCCGCCGAACTGCTAGTAATTAATAAACTTGTCACTAACTGTAGGGGAAATTGATTGAAGTGCATACATAGAATCGACTCATGTTGACGTGATCAGACCTCACGCGCTGGTGCCATGCACACACCTGGACCCCTCGAACGAAGTGTTAAGATCGACCCTGAGTTTATCGATAAACCTAGTCGCTAGCGAGGAATAGTGAGCCGGAAAACGAAGCCGACCTCGGGATCTCTGACGTGCATCGACGACGTCTGCTTGGTAATGGCGGGGGACTGTGGGGAGTTCTACGCTTTCCGGGAAGATAGATAGTCTTCCGCCCTACTCTTCTTCATTCTACCCAACATTCACTACAACTTGCATTTCCTCCTGCAGTATTTAGATTCGCCGTAATGCCACCCCAGCCCGCACTACCAGAGCCAGCGCATGCGGAATTGGACTCGATGCTGAGCCGGAAGTTTGGGAAAGAAGTCGCGAACTACTTCTCGGGTACATTCACTCCCGGAATATGTACTTGAATATGTGATTGACAGACGGATACAGGATCTCCACTGAATCGAGTGTCCTTCCTCCGAACCGACCATGCATTCCTCTCCCAAGCTCTCAAGCACCCCTCAACATCCTTCCTGCTCTTCAACGACCTGAATCCTCTGGTGAAATCACCAACCCAATTAGGCTATTCAATATACAAAGACGTCCAGCCGCTCATCGGCGAGGACCCATTTAAGAAGTCAGAAGAAGATCTAATAAAGGAATATAACTCTTCAACGTATATCCCGCAATTAATCTTCTTGGGTCTGGACGACCGGAACAAGGAAGGTTTCGTATACAAGGACCACTACAAAGGCGCCCCATACTTCGCTCTAGATGTCACCCCCAAAGAGTCCGTCACTGCGGCAGCAGAGAGTCTGATATCCTCCCTGGAGTCAAAGGGCTTGGAATTCTCCAAGGGCCGGATGCACCTTTCCCTCCCACCGGAAGAAGGTACATAATCACTTTGTATAGAGTTAAAACAAAAACACTGACCATATCTCGTCATAGCTGCCATCTACGCCGCCGCGCGCCACGTCCTCGACTGGAACAGCCGCAACCCCTTCTGCGCCGCCTGCGGCCATAAAACGTTCTCTGTCAATGGTGGATTCAAGCGGACATGCCCACCCGCAGACATAGCAGAGTCCATAGACACCACCTCTGCGCCACGGCCTCCTTGTGCCACCCGCACAGGCATCTCGAATCTCTCCTTCCCTAGGACCGACCCCACCGTTATCATGGCCGTTGTCTCCCATGATGGTTCCAAAGTCCTGCTTGGTCGAGGAAAGCGCTTCCCACCGCTCTGGTATTCCACACTGGCAGGCTTCCTCGAGCCCGCCGAGAGCGTAGAGGAAGCTGTCCGCCGTGAGGTGTGGGAAGAAAGTGGTGTGCATGTCGGACGTGTTGTGGTGCACTCCACGCAGCCATGGCCGTATCCTGCTAATCTCATGATTGGCGCTATTGGCCAGGCTATACCAGGAGGCGAGGATATTCATCTCGGCCATGATGCTGAGCTCGCGGACGCGAAGTGGTACACGGCGGATGAAGTACGAGAGGCGCTGAGGATTGGCACGAGTGGTATCGGTGAAGATGCGGGACCTCAATATAAGGAGGGAGGGTTGAGGTTGCCTCCTGGCACTGCGATTGCGAATCAGCTGCTGAGTGCCGTGGTCGGTGGGTTTCTGGGGGGCGAGGCTAAGATATGAGCATAGATGAAGGAAAGCCTTTAGATTACTGGTCATGATACTGATCAATCTATAGAGGAGCCAACAATTATACTAGACTTCTAAACATCAGCCAGACACAAAAGCTGAGCCTTGATTGAAGCCTTGTTATCTGATTTCTGTCGATCTTTTCAACCCGTCTAATAGCTGAGGAAGTGAGATAAGGGAGCCCTTTGTCGAAGTGAAGATGAAAATTCACTTCGCTATCAAACCTCTACCTCGAGCAAGGGAATTGTGATGAAAGTCCCTCGCATGGGCGAAATATATTCTGTGGAATGTTTCCACTATCCTAGCCTTTCATTATGTTCAGGGTAATAAATAACACTAGGGATAGCCCAAACAGTGATGAGTTGATGTGTACAGTCTTATCGCCGAATACTTCTACAAGGTTTACGGCTCCACAAAGTTGTACCATCAACGGAAAAGCGGTAGACTCGTAACAGTTCAAAGTTAGAAGGGTTGGACGTTATCACGTGCCTCGTATAGACGACGCCACGGCCTCGTCTCGCCCTGCAACTGCAAGCCTCTTACACTCACAATGATGGAAGACGCGTGTACATCTCCAATGCATCAACACCGAGTTGCGTGGCATGCCCGTATTACGAGGCCGCTATCCGTTGCTGCCTGAAGCGCCAGAATCCTTAATGAGCCGCGTCTTGCATACTATGGTTTGAAGTAGGGCAGGTAGCCTTAGCATTCTTTGTCTCTGCTTCAAAACTTTCAAACTTCAAGTTTCTCAACATACCATCCTTCCAAAACTGTTACGTCTCTACCAAGATCCTTCTCCTGTGTCTAACCCTTCGATACTTAAACTCCTCGCTCGTAACCCCTCACACTTCTACAAAAATCCCACCATTCAAACACCATGAAAATCATCATCGTCGGCGGCGGCATCGCAGGCACATCCCTTTACCTCCACCTCCTCCAGCACCTCCCTAACCCTCCAGCCCCTTATCCACCCCACGAGCTCCTCATATACGAATCCCACGAGCCCAAACCCTCTAGCTCTCCCTCTACCTCTACCTCCTTGTCATCTCCCTCATCCAACTCCCCCGAATCCGAGCCCCCAACGACACCAAACCTGACCCCCTCAACCACCACCATCGGTGGAGGGCTCGCCCTCGCTCCAAACGGCATGCGCATCCTCGCCCGCCTCTCATCCGAACTCCACGAGGCAGTTTTAGCCCAAGGCTTCGCAAACGAGCGCTTCATCTTCCGGTCGGCGAGGGGGTGGCGGTTGAGTAGCATGCCGTGCACAGACGCGCGCGTACCCGGGGAGGCTTGCGTGAGCATGAGTCGGATGGGGCTGTGGGAGGTTCTCCGAGGGTTTGTGGAGGCGAGCGGAGACGGAGAAGGGGTGATTCGGTATAAGAAGGTTGCGGAGGTAGGACAAGGAGCGAGCGGGAAGCCAATTGTGAAGTTCGAAGATGGGGAAGTGGAGGAGGCGGATTTGGTGGTGGGCGCAGATGGGGTGAGGAGTGTGGTCAAAAAGGGGGCTTTTGGGGAGGGGTATGCGCCGGTTTATATGTGAGTTTGGCCTTCTTTAGCAGGACTCTACATTTGGGTTTTCCGTCGCCGGTTTGAGGGTAGCTAGTGGAGACGGTGCTGATGTATCGAAGGAACCAAGCTGGTGTAGGCGGTTTCGTCAAGGGCCCACTACCGGATGAGGTGAAAAGGGAGAAAGGTATGGTTTTCACCTTCGGCGGGAACGGCTTCTTCGGATACGGGAGTAGTGCATCCGAGGAAGAGGAGAGTCTAATGTGGTACGTTGTTCTCCTTACCTGATCCAACTGTCTCGTCTTCTCACGTTGCAGGTGGTCAACCTATCACACCCCATCTCTCCCCACCTCAGACGACCTCTCAATCCCAACTATCACCACCGAGCTCCGTGAACGCCACGCCGCCTGGAAAGACCCTGTAATCCAAACCATCATCTCCTCAGTCGCCGACTCCGTCTCCTCCATTTATCCGACCTGGACCACCCCACCCCTCCCCCATTGGGGCCGTAATGCACTCATCTTAATAGGAGACGCCGCACATGCGCTCCAGCCAACCAGCGGGCAGGGCGCGAGCCAGTGTCTGGAAGACGGACTCACGTTGTCCCTAATTCTCTCACATTATCTGAACAAAGTCTATAACGAGACCGATGCTTCCGAGCAAAGTGGGAGTGGGGTAGACCTCCAAGCTACGATCGACGCCACGGCCTCTGTTCTGTATGCTGTACGCGAGCCGCGTGTGCGGGAGATCTCGGACGCGGCGAAGAAAATGGACCGCGGGAAAGGTGATATTGGGGTTGTGGGGGAGATGGTAATGTGTGGGTTCATGTGGTTGTTTGGGAAGGTTCCTTGGATTGGTGAGTTCTCTTTTACTCCTACGTTTCAAATCGGTTGCGATAGCTAGCTAATGTATGTTCCTCGGGTATAGCGCAACTTCTATTTGGAGACATGAACGAGAGGTTGTATGCCTGGGATGTAGATGCGGAAGTGAAGAAAGGTATCGCGAAGTATGAAACTGAGGCGAGAACCGAGAGTGGAACGGCTACTGCAGGCGCAGCTTGAAATTAAACAACACGGAAGGAGAGACTTTTCGCAAAGGATTGACAGTAATACGGATATATCTGGGCTTGGATATAGGTACCTATTCTCTCGTACAACAAACTCCACTCTCCACTTATTCCTCCCTCAGCATCGGACCAATCTTATACGGCTCATTTCCCTTATACTCCACTGGGGACGGAATCTCATCCTGAGTCCAATAAACCATCGCATACCTCAACCAATGTGCATATGTGCCGACCACATCGTCACTCCCCTCATTCTCCCTCCACAACGACCCCAACGTATGCTTATACGCCTTCAAAATCATCCCATGCGCCAACTTAAACCCAAAACTCTTCCTCAAAATCGTCTCCACAATCTCCCTCGCCCTCTTCTGCTCCTCACTCTCCCCCTCCCCCTCCCTCGGCATCTCCAGCGACATCAACCTAAACGCCAGCCCCCCGTCCCACGCCGTGAGTTCATTAATCAACTGCGCCCCCACCATAAACTCAATCCCATACACATGCTCCTTCACATACCCCGGCCCATCCCACCCTCCCTCCACATCCACAAGATTCATCACCAACGTCATCACCTGCCCCTGAACAATATAATCCGACAACATCCTCCTCGCCTCCTCATGCCCAATCACCGCCTTCCCCTCCTCCTCCTCAAAACTAAACGTCCCCTCTAAAAGCGGCACCCCCTTCAGCAACGGACTCGCATGCATCCCCTCCGTGCTCGTCCGCCCCTCCCAGAGCTCCACCAACAACCTCTGACACCGCGCAAACAACTCATTCCCCTTCCCACTCCCCAAGAAATAATTACACAACCCCCTCCCCACCCCACCCCCATCATCATACGCCAGCACCTCAAACCGCGACCCCGCACTACCGACAGTCGCGCTCCACAACCGGTCCAGGTCCCCGATCTGCAGCAGCCCGACATCCGCGTACACGCCGCCGTACCGCAGCAGCAGCGGCCAGCGCACGAGGTCGGACGCGTGCTGCAGCGCGTAGGCGCCGCCGATCGTGCCGTCGCGGAACGCAGCAGGAAAAAGCTGAGGGTCAGAGACGTCGAGGTAGTTTGAGATGTTGAGCGGGGAGTTGGGCGCGAGGTCGAGGACGCGGATTACCCAGCCATGCGGCGCGAGGCGCCGGTGCCAGGCGCGGATGTTGCGGCGCGTGTAGGGGTGCAGGGAGGGGTAGCCGGCGTGCCAGAAGAACCAGATGTTTTTGGAGGAGGAGGAGATGGGGAGGGGGTGGAGGAGGGTTTGGTCGATTGCGGAGTCCGGGCGGAGGTCAAGGTTTGATGGGGGGATGGGGTGGAGACCGGTGGGGATGGGGTAGTTGGGGGGTGGGGAGGACATGATACGGTTGTTTGTTTGGATGTGGAGAGATGGGGAGGGGAGTGGTGGCATAGAAAGGGAAGGGGTTTGATTCTTGTGAAGGTGTTGACTGAGGATGTGGAAGAGATTTGTGTGCACTTATCTACATCTTGAAAATCGGCGTCTGGGCATGCCGTCATCTCAGCATGCCATGTTGAAACTTCACACGGCATGCGTGGTGGAGATTCGAAAAGCTGTGTATTGTGACGCTCATGGCTGAGGGCTGCAAAAAGGTCGCCTCTTTTCCGCTTCCAGCGTAGCCAGATGCACGATCATTTCGACTCATCCTTGACTCGAGCATATGTTGTATTGATTTCTTCCTAGATGAGTCACTCCAGGACATTTCAGAGATCCAAATCTTTTGAAGGGCGACGGAACCTTTGTCACATCACACATTGTAAGACCGATGAAACTGGCATCACGTGGGCACCACATGACTAGAGACGTCACCGCTGCAAACAAAATTCATATGACCCATAAGATCCGAGGCTCAAATGTCAAAATTAGTCTTGCGAGGTATAGAAGGCGGATTATGCGAAGACACATCACATAGCGAACAGGGAAGCAGATTGAGTAATGATGGTATCCATTTTATCCCACTCTAATCCTTTTTTCTTAGAACGAGCGATAGAATTACCAAGGCCAGATTTCTGTATATCCAAACCTTATCTCAAACGACGGTAAGGAAATCGCTAAATGTAACAACCCTACTAGAAGGACTCCTGCCACCGTGGTATCATATCATCCCCTTATAACGCCCCATCCCCTACTATTCTTACAAGCACACCCCACACATCTACCTGCCGAAATACTTCCGCTCGAAGTATCTCAGGAAAGTATAGCTGGTGAAAGAGAACGCGAAGCCAAGCTCGAAGCCGACATCGCCGCCGAAAGGCGCCTCGCCCGCGTGGAGTGCGATCGGGCCCACGAACCACACCTGCGACATGCCGGTGACCATGCCTGCGACGCCGAAGCAAAAGGCGGCGATGGCGGCAATGCCCGGGGGAAGCTTGCGGGGTTGGTCGTAGTGCTCTGGGATGTAGCCGGCCATGCCGCGCTTGTAGAAAAAGTGGTCGCTGAAGGCGATGCCCTCGTAGATGGCGAGCCAGTAACCTATTTCATTCTGATTAGTGCTTATTCGTGTTATTCGAGATTTCAAGTAGACTCACCAATGAAGTTCATGAAATTCTCGAGAACGGACTCGAAGTGTGAGTAGCCGGGAATCGCAATGGCGATGTAGACAGCCGTGCCGATAGCAGTCCAGAGGAAACGGGGAACGCGCTGAGTCCAGCGTCCGAGCACCTGCATGGTCAGGGCAACGGAGTAGATGTTCGGGCAGTTGTTGGCAATGATGGAGAGAGCGAGGATGACCAGGCAGAACTTTCCGAACGTGCCGAGTCCGCTGTGGGAGGATCCAGCCGGGGGGAAGAGTACTGCGGCGAGGAGACCGCCGGTGCCGGAGGCATCGTAGCCAGTCTGGTAAATGTTGTCGCCGCCGTTAAGGGAGGTGGCGGACATGATAGCAACGCCAAGCATCTCCGTGAACAGGAGAGGGATGATGAGGCCAAGCCAGACGGAGAAGAAGACCTTAGTGCGGCCCTGGTTGCTGGGCTGGTAGACGGTGTAGTCGGCAGCGTAAGAAGTCCATCCAGTGGCGAAGCCGTAGATGACGGATCCAAAGGAAAGAACCGATCCCAATTCTGAAGTTCCAACGCCCATTGGGATGTTTACAAAATCGCCGGAGTGAGCGAAGACACCGAGAATGATCAGGAAGATAATGAAGGTCGGGATCCAAGACCAGAACTCGTAGGCGTGCACGACCTTGTAACCAAAGAGGGTGATGAGGAATGTGCAGACAGCGATGACGATGATACCAGCATACCCGGGGACGTCGTTGTTTACAGCATGGATGAGCTGAGCACCGACAATGGAGTTGACTGATGACCATCCGATACATGCGAGAACGTTGAAGATAGCGACTACAACCTGTTAGTTCGGTGATCTCGAGGTGATTTACTGGTAAACATACTAAGCTTTACTCCCCACCAGCCGAACCAAAATCTCGAGAGCACCATCTGCCTCAGACCGAAGCGAGGGCCAAAGGTAGAGAAGTAGCAGACCGGAATTATGCCGATGAGGTTGAAGAAGATCACGACAAGGATGGCATCAACGAAGCCAAGATAGAAGAGTGATTTGCCGAGCAGACCAATCGCAAAGGACGAGACGACCATGTTGGCGGACAGCCACTATCAAACGTATTAGAGGTTGTGATATTAGGTATCTGGAAATGGAGACATACCATAGTGCCAACATTTAGCAGAGAATTGTCGTCCCGCTCATTCTCAGGGACGCGCTCAATGCCTCGCTGTTCAATCTTGAACTTGCCAGCCAACCGCTGGATCTTTGCATAGGTGGAGTTCCCATACTCGAAGCTCTCGCCGGGGACCGCACCGTCGTCCTGGACATACTGAGTCGGGAGAGTGGGCTCCTTCTCAACATCGTGGTCGTATTCCTGATAACCCATGGCGGGCACGTGTGAAGCCGGAGCTGCTCGAGTTTGATCTCCGGATGGTCGCGGACTGACCTGAAGCTGAGTGCTGAAGGTGGTGAAGGGCTGTTGTCAAGAGCTGCACTGGAAAGCCTAGGATGAGGTACCTCGGGCGTTAATATATGGAGGACGGCAATGGAGCATCCCGGGCATGCTGCTGGCCACCACGATAAGCCTAACGCACTCGAGGCGCGATGTGGAGGAGGCTACGGGGGTCTTTCTGGGTCTGGTAACGGGACTCGGCGCCCATTCACCCACAGCACCAACGGCAAGGGCGAGATGGGCTCCCAGATCGGCCGCTTGCACACCCCGGGACCGGACGCTTGATCGAGGAGAGAAGGCGTTGACCGTGAAAGCGGCGAACTGCGCTGCTGTCCCAAGCGCCCTCAGCGGCAGCGCATGGGTCTCAGTGCCCTATATCTCGTGCAACACTGGGCATACACGACCATTTGGCACCAGCATCAGATCCGTGGGCCTCCCGTCGACACTCCCCCGCGCTCACAGCTCGTGAGGAGTTCATTTTACCAGGGGAAAAAGCACGTAAAAGCATGTCCTGCAGCAACTGGCCTGGCGATACCGAGCATGGGACCCCAGATGGTGGACTGAAGCGGCCTACTCTTCCGCCCGCCATCGCGCAGCTCCCCGGTGGCGTCCAGCACCGTGTTGTTTCGCGATAAGACGCGCGCCAATCAGCATGCTGGCTGACGTTCGAGAATTTGTCCTTCGCGCTTGGCTGCCGTGCGTCAGGGCTCACTGCAGCAGTTCTTCGCGGCCTGGGACACTGGGGAGCTGGAGATCAGCCAGCGGGCGCATCGAGGCCGTCGCACCGTGGAAATGATGTCGACAATCCGCTTCGAGCAGGGCCGGTTGCGCCCTGCATGCAGACGACGCGCATCGGGGGTGGTGTCGAGTTGCACGTCTCCAGCTTCGAGGTCCTGCAAGCCGCTTCGGTACAAGAGCACTCTGACAGGGCAGTTTCAGTGTGCCGCGAACCGCGTGGTATGTGGAGCACCTCGTGGAGTGTCGTGGGATCGTGGGATGGCCACTCGGAGGTGCCCGAAGCGTCTGCCTCCTCCGCCGACGTGGGCTTGGGAGCTCGAGATACGGCCACCGCGGCAAGGCCTGGCCGGGAAACCGCACAATCGCCTTATGGCGCCTGTCTGCTGTCCTGACAGGCGGGCACCAATGTCAAATTCAATCGAGCAACCGACAATGAAGCTGCACGATAGGCGTCCCAGACTATTGGTCGATAGCGAGATTGCGGAGTGCCGCTTGCTATTGGTAGAGCTCATGAGGTCCACCCTTCCACTTTCAAACTCTCCTAACGTCATATGCTATTTCCTTATTTCCATGTCAAGACCGAACCGAGACAGACCACGGCTCGTAGAGGATACCTAGGTATCGCAGAGTGCAATCAAGATAATCCGCCAAGTAGCACCGCAGACTCGGCAGAGCTTACTGCAACACAACCGCGAGCCTGGGTCCGGCCTCCCGCTAGCACAAACCGGCACCCTCGGGTATGCACATGGTCTTGGATCGGCCCTGTCGTGTGGCTTTCTAGAAGCTCTAATCGAAGCTTCCGAGGAGCATGGTCGAATGACGAACTCTGAGCTCTTATCACTATACTCCGGTTGGCGAAATTCAGATACAATTTCTTGTATACATTCTGGTACGCTAAGTATTAGGCAACATGCGAAGATGAAGTACACTCAATAGTCATTGCACTATGGTGTCTTGGCATAGGAGATCGAGCTTTTATTTTTCCATCTGTGTTCAAGATCTGGGTGCATCGCGATTTACAGATCTGCTATCTACCGAAAATGTACCCAATCGTTGAGAAATGATTGACAAATATCCAAATATCTACCTTAGAACGATATGCTACCTTGTTACTATCTCTTTATTTGCCATTTTCAGATCCGAGTGATCGTCATGACGCAGTATGCGAGATTACAACTAATCACATATCTCTAGTGACTACCCCTCTGAAAATGGATGTCGGTGAATAAGCACAGCGTCGGCCTCGCGCAAGCGCTTGAATCTGAATTGAGACCTCTCGAAACTGACATCAACTCCAATCGAGGGTAGCCAATTGTGTCCACGCACGTCGGGATGGCTCATGCAGGCGACTACAAGGAAGCGTGCATGATGGTAATGCAGAGCGTTACGAGGCTACGCAAAGCCGCATATAATATTGCTATTCCGACCTGCAAGTCGTCACCCAACGTCTTCCAGCCTGGTACGTTATTCACCTCCGCCCTGCAGATTGGGATCCGAAAACATCTCCTATAGTCGACAACGCAGAATAAGAAGGCCGCCATCATTGCAAGGGAGCTTATTAGACCCGTGCAGTGCAGTAGCAGAACGCGCAATACGCCGGAACGAGAGCATTCAAAGTATTCACCACACCTCAAACCACTTCAAATCTTCAATCGGGCTAGCTTCCAACTTCGGCTGGTGAATGTACGCCTCGCCGACTAGTCGGAAGGTTCCCGGATGACATGGTCGGCGGTCGTTGACTTTCGGTAGATTCATCGCATCTTCTTGATCAATGTTGTTCCGTGGAGTAGTGGCATCTTTGAGATCAGCCGTCGCGTCTAGCTTGCTGTGACCCTGGGATTTTTTGGGTTCTTGAACATCTCCTTGCGGAGGTTTCTCCTCTCGCAACGTCAACCAAACAACCCTCCCATCATCCTCCACCCTCACCAAAACATCTCCCTCCTTCGCGCCAGGTGGCGCAAGTCCCATGAGTCCTTCGCCCGTAACAATGAAGGATCTGCCGATCGTATAGTCAACGTACTGGGCATACCCAGTCAGAGGGTTGCCAGCTCCATTGCTCAACATCGACGGCCGACTCTCCTCTGCGGCGTCATTGCTACTACTTGCTTTTGCCCGCATATTATACCGAGAGAAAGAAGGAGCGATATCGGTGCGGATGAGATGCGCAAACTTGGAATTAGCAGAGGATTGCATGCGGCGAATGAATAGATATTCCTTGAGGAGAGTCTCACGGAATTTGCTCGCTGCGTCCGGCTCATCGGACGTGAAGAAATGGGACCAGTATTCCGGGAACTCTTCGGGCAGGAGAATTGGGCCGATGGGGCAGCCTGCTGATCCGTTTAAAGTCCAGTCTTTCATTGATTGTGGAGTTGGACCGCGTCCGGCTGTTGAGTTGGAGTCGGCGACGAGGGTGCGGTAGAAGGCGTTCTCGAAGGCGTCTTCTGAGTCGTATTTGGAGGCGCTAAGCTTTTTTGCAAGTTCCAGTGCGGTGTGATAGGTCGATGTCATCTGGAGGAAATCTTTTGTGGCTTCTTCGCGCCCGGCATCTTGGGGAGCATCGAGATTCTTCGCGAGAGGCGCCAGGCGTGCAATAGACCCGATCTCCAAGCCTTTGATGAATAAAATCTTTGACCCGCCGTCTTCGAAGACAGAAGGCTGTATTTGGGGCTCACCAGACTCATCTTTTTTGTTCTGGCTGGCTAGTCGATTACATTTCCGCCAGGGAAGAAGGTAGATTCCAACCTCTCGAAACACATCACCATCCGTGGACCAATCTGGGACCCAGGAGGGCAACGCAGTGAAGTCCCTGTTCCTTGGACGCCAGGTTCCGGCATACTTGATGAAAGACATGGCGTCGCCTTGCTTGACAAGGTCTCTTGCAACATGTGTGTAGATTAGCAGAGCGGTGGTCTTCCCAGTATAGTCCGGTTGAATGGGTTCTTCTAGCATTTTGAGATTTCCATTCTTCCATTCCTCTATTCTTTTGAGGATTTTGTCGAGGTCTCGGACTAGGATTACGATGTATCGCACAGCATGGGAGGGGCCTAAAGAAAGAATGGCGCGAGCACGTCTTGAATTCTTTTCACCGGTTGCAGTGCTTAACAGCTCAGTCAGTAACTTCCCTGAATCTATAGCATCTTTGAAAAGGAACCGATAATCGTTGATCTTGTTTCCTATGAGTCCGTTGGAGGATCCAAATTTGGGATGAAACAGTGGTGTATGGCGCTCATCAACAAGTCCAAGTAGGGCGTAGACTTTGTCGACGGGAAGTGTGGCATTGAACCCGAGCGAGAGCTTTAGCGCATCCTTCAGCTTAACGAGATCGACTTTGGCAATGTGGGCTCTGATTTCTTCCATGATAAGAGCGCTGAGGACCTCTCGTCGACCGAGAAGAGCAGAAGTGTTGGTCTCCATCCGGACAGAAAACTGCATGATGCGAACCAGCGCGGAAGAAAAAGTACTCCATTCGATCTCCTGATTTCCATATCGAAGAATTTGAGCTTTTGCTGCCGCAATCTCTTGGACAATCCAAACTCGCTCAAACCATTCGTTTGACATGAACTTCTCAAATTCGATCCAGCCAGAATCTGGCTCCGAGCAGAGACTGGACAGAGCATCGACCGATGTAATCCCGGCGATTCGTTTGATGAGAGAAACGGCTTTCTTCGCGCCCGGGTCCTCGCCTAGCCATCCTAGAGTCATATCTGCCTCTTCATATATGTTTCTCATCAAGCCAACTTGTTTGCTTTTCTCAACATTGTCTTTCTGGTTGATGCATATGGAATCGATCCAAAAATACCGTGGATGGAGGTTGGATCGCTTTGCCATGAGAAGAGAATGGATGCTGCGTGAAACTGGAAACAGGCCGCCATCGAGCAGGATCATCTCTTGGGGCGCTCCGGATGAGTCCCATCGATGAGACACTGCAACGTACTGCGGAGGGCGTGCGATCGAGGTGTGGATAATGTCACACTGAATTGGAGAGTTCGGCAGGCAAGGTTGGGCACGAAGCCGCAATAGTCGGAGGTTGTCTCCCTTCGCCAATGGCTTGTGCTCGAACTTGTAAATACGCAAGAGCAATCCATACTGGAGGAGGTATGTTCCAATGCTAAAGATCAGTGCGATAGGAATCCAAGTCTGTGGAGCAAGCGTGAGGAACTCGCTTTTGACAATATCTGGACCAGCGCCGATTTCAAGAAGCCGCATCAACAATACGGTTGTGATGTACCACATGGTTCCGTTTCGCTCACGTTGTAGAATGACAGACGGACCGCCGCCAAAATTAAGAAACCACGTGTATGTATGGCGATACTGGTTGACCAGGAGCCATATTGCATATGCACCCAGTGGTGAAGTTTCGGTATATATCCAAAGAAAGGTGCAAAACAACCAGTCGACGAACATGGTAGGATGTTCTGTACTTGGCGCCGAGTAGGCGACCCAAATTGGCCACGTAACGACCGGAGGAAGAACTGCGGTGCAAGCTCGAACGAAGATAGCCATCAAAATTCCCTGCTTGTTTTCCGGGACAAAGCCGTTTATGGAGTTCGGGCGCTCGTTGACGAATCGTAGAAATATGCCAGGAAAAATGGGCAAGAGCGCGCCTCGCCATGTCGAAGCCTGTCCAAAAAGGGGCTCAATCTCTGCTGTTAATCCCCGAAAATCAAAGAGAACTGCAAAGAGCCCAGTGAAGATAGCGTATGTGCCCACGTCGATAAAATAGGCTTTCGTTTCCATGTATCGACTTCGGCTGTAAAGGTCAATAGAGCGTGTTGAGCTGTATATCAATCCGGGAGAAATTTGCGGGTAATACCACATCAAGACGGCGGGTATTGCGGAGTAGAAGATCATTTCGGGTTTGAAATCTTCATGAAACTGAACGAAGAGGAAGTAGAACATCCCCCGTTGCTCCTTGGGCAGACCATACTGTATGACGTAGATGAAGAAGGTCGATCGCATCACCCGGAGTATCTTTTCTGTCGGAAACCATTTCTCGTCTTCATGACCCTCATTCTGGTCGAGATCCCAGTCGAAACCGTCATTCTGAGGGTCCGATTCCTGCTTTTGACTTGGGGCGGGTTCCTCCTCCGCTGTCTGGGATTTGGCAGGGCCTGCATCGCCTGGTTGAATTTTGGGGATTTCTCCCTCTGCCAGCTGGAATTCGATTTCGGTAGGGACTCGTGCTGCTTTGAGGAGTTCTAAGGATGGTAGGTGAGGTTCAGCCATGCTGGCAGATGAGGCGTACCCACCAACCCTCTCTTCCGATGGATAGTTTTCAGACGGAAAGAAAATCGAGGAGGAATTTGTTCAGGCATTAAGACACAACGAACCTGCATGTTAAAGGCTGCATGTTAAAGGAGGAAAATTCCAGGGGTAGCGGGCATCTCGTGTCTGAGCCGCAACAGTGTTGGATGCCTGCGAAAAGCTAAGAACGCCGAAGGCGCTTCCCAATGGGGGCCAACTATAATTCTAGATCCCCTGCCTCGGCATCTAAGCAGCGCTTTTGCGAACTCATTCAACACGCTCACGTATCCGTAGCCGTCACAGCCAGATGTCAAGCAGTCCCAGATGAGGTGTAAGTAGGAGAATCTATTTTGAAGGGTCTAGTGTCCCCGGTCGCGTGTCATCTGTAGTTGCTTGTGAGGTGGACAAGATGGAGGAGAGGGAGGGGAGCTGCAGAACCTTGGAAGATAAGGGGCGACTCGCAGCTGGGCTTTTTGGCAGCAACGCACCTACAAGGGTTACAAGCTCGACGCCCTTCGTCCTGTTGCACACCGCATAAGTACACAAAGATGGCGTGCCGCCAGAGAGAAGTCAGTCTATTGAAGAGCGACGTCGGAGCCTGCAGCAGATTATATATTGCGCCCAGGTGCTACAAATTAGGCTAATGTGCCCCGCCCGCTGCCCCCTCGGCAAGGGATAATAAATGTATATTTGGTATTTTAAGTGGGTAGATAAAGCTTATTATGAAGAACTTAGAGATGACTACAATTATACTGTGAAGAGGAGAGGGCAGTTACCTCGGAGCACTCTACGACTGCATGACGTTAGGGCTCTGGTAGAGGCAGCCTAGTGGGCTAAATTTACAGGTCAAATCGTTCTATGCGGATTTCCGTAAAAGTGTGAAGGCAGGTCAGACGGCTGTCCTACACAGACACGACTCTCCCTCTCTAGTTTCCAGAAGAGAGCAATAGGGAAACCGGAAGCGAGAACTAAACATCCTACCTAGGTATAGTACTACAAGACACAAAAGCGACCACTAGTAGATAACAGCGTGCCAAATCTCAAGAACTGAAAAGCTGTTTCAGGTCACGGATCTCTAATATTATCCATACCTCTAAAACATATCGAAGAAATCTTAAGCAGCGCAAACCATAACCTTTCATGCACTTTTAGAACTACTTGATCCACACTACCTCTAGCTCGAGCTCAACGCACCGAGGCACCTTAGCCAGCACAACCCAAACACGCCCACACCTTCACTCTCACCACGCGATTTCCGCTTCTACCCTCCAACCCTGCTTACGACCTCACCTCACTTCCCCCATCTACCCACACCCCTACCTTCCAAACCTTCACCCGTCTATATAAACCCTAACATTCTGCACCCCTCTCACCCTAAGGATCTGGCACTTAGGGGGCGCTTTTGGACCAGTGTAACAATTACCATGTGTTGTTTCAAGTATGTAGTCTGCAAAACTCCGGTTTTCATAACCCTGGCACCTCGCAGCCAGGGTGAACTTTTGCCGGTTCGATCCGCGGTGAAGGTGGACCCCGCGTCTTCTTTTTGTACCTTCTTTTCCTTTCTTTGTGAGGCGGCGGCGGCTAGCGGTGAATGGTCACGCTGGGGGCTTGTTTGGGGGCAGTGAAGGCGAGTCTCTCCCCCTTCGCCTCAGCCACTCCAACATGCCCACAGACACTCCAATTCCCTAGACCCCAGCGTCTCACCGACCCATCGAGGACCTCCAAACAGTGTCAAACAGATATACACACCTCTGAACAGCCGCTCAATCACATCGTTCACATTCCTACGTAGCTGCCGTACACTCCCCTTCCGGTCCTTCTCTCCAAACCACCCTTGCCCACCCAACCCGCCTCGACAGGCTCTAAATCACCCCACCCCATCCCCTCCCCCTTGCATTTCAGAAATTAAACAAAACTCTCACGCATCCAGCCGTATTCAGCGGCGTCTCTGTGAAAACCCACTCGCCGCCCAACAAGAAAAGAATCGACCTTAGCTCCATCGCCATGTGTATAAAAAAAAAGTACCGCCGACGGAGAGCCATGAGGGGGTCGTGTCCGTATGCGTGCTGACCAAAGAAACGGAGAATTTTCCGAAAAAAAAGACGCGGGCTGAGTGACCGCCTAGAGAAGGGGATGTGAAGTTCGAAACCTCATGAGATGAGGGTACAAGTCCCGTGACTCCAACCAGGGCCATGCTGATACGCAAACGAAGAAAGAACTCAAGGGGGGGATGAAATGGGATCAGTAGTCCGTGACGACTGGCATTTCGACCTTCAACTCGCCGTTCTCGATACGCTCGACGCGGAGCATGAGTTCCTAGTTACTATTAGCATCCCATACACGCGAAAGTGAAGTTGATGTGGTAGCTCACCTTCATCGCCTTGGCAGTGCGGAAGGCCAGCGGCGGAACCTCTTTCCTGCCCTCCGTCCGCACGTCCACATTCATGATGCCAGCGCGACAGTCCAGCAGGGTATCCACCACAGGCAGGGCGTGCTTCTTGAGCGCCGGGGTTTCCAGCGCGGCTACTGATTGCTGCACCTTGAGCGCGGTGTCTTGCACTGCTTGGCCGATGTCGGAGATGTAGTTCGACAGCTGCAGGGAATCCTGATCCGGGATGACGGCGGATGGGGGGAGTGAGCGGATGGCGTGGACGAGGGGCTGGATGCTCTGGACGAGGAGAGCGGTTTGGTCGTCGAGGTAGGTCTGTAGCAAGTCAGTGCGTTTCTTTTCGCTGGAATGTTTCATATCATACCCTTAAATCAGACATGCCGGTGTCTACCTCTGGGATGATACCGTTCACGCTCTTCCGGCTCGCCCAGCTACTATGCGCGTGGCGGGGCGAGTTGAGGCTGGTTCGGTAGCTAGCTGAGTCTGTGCTTCCGCCGCGGCTACGATGTCTCATGTGGCCTGGTCCCAAGCCTGATACACCGAGTCCGTAGGGGCTGCCTCCAGCACCATACGAATTGAGTGGCATTGGCCTGTCTGCGTCTTCCTCTTCCTCAAGCTCCTCTGGAGGCGTAGGCCTGATCTTGACGAACTTGACGAGTTCAACTACGGCTGTGCTGAGATGGCTTGCGGCAGCATCGACAACACTGATTGGCGACATGCCAGCCGAGGAGGCATGGTTCTTGCTGGCCGTGATGAGATTGTTTGTTGTGGCGCTGACTTGTGCCTTTAATTTTGACTGCTGTTTGTCTGGACTGGCACTCCCGCTATCAGTGTAGACGCTTCCATTCTTGGACTGCGGTGATGATGCAGGACTGCCGGCACCAATATCCGAGGTAATGTTCTTGACACAAACAAAAACATTCTTCATCGAGTCCAGTAGCGCTTGCGGATCCTCCCTCCTAGCCACCTGCAGGTATTCGTCGATGCTGAGCTGGAACTTCGTCACGTGAATGTCTTTTACGAGTCCGTCGGGTGAGGCGAAACTTCTGTCCTTCACGAAGCCGTTCAACTCGGGCGAGTGCATGGCCATGCCCAAACCGACAGACGAAGCGCGGAGTGTCCGGAGCTTGGTCTTAGCAACAGCATAGCGAGACTTCCAATCTCTGAGCTCGCTTTCGAGACCAGAGACTTGGCCTTGAAGGCGTTCCTCCTTTTCCAGTGTCTGATCGTTACGTTTCGATAACTCTTTCATTTCTTGTAGAAATTGCGAGGCCTGCTGCCGTACTTCTTCCGTGACTTGTTGCTGGTTGGTGAGCTCCCGCTCGAGATCTTCATACCGGTGGCGCCACTCTTCGTCTTGGCCATTCGGGCCCTGGTCCTGTAGTTGATCTTCTAGCTTGCGCACCTCCATCTGAAGATCATTGATATGCGCGTCGAATTCTCGTTCCTTTGAGGAATTATCATTGCGCAGCTTGTCGATCTCAGAGCGGAGGGAAGAGTTCAGGTTCTCGGCGTCGTTGACTTTACTTTCTAGAGAGGACCGCAATTCGTCCCATTCAGCTTGTTGGGATGATAAGGCCTGATCATGTTAGTTTCTAGTACCAGCATGAACGAATGGCACGACTCACGTTCTCTTTGTCTCTCACCGAAGAGGTTAACTTCTCAACTTCTGCTTCTTTGTTTTTTAGATCGCCTTCAAGGGCGTCCACTTTGCCCTGCAGCTGTGAGACTTGCGATTGAAGATCCGTCACAAGTTTTTCCTGCTGTGAATTGGTCAGTGTGATGCCAAAGCTAGAATGATCAGGAAGTCATACCCCAGGCCCGATCATGCTCTTCACGCTCTTCAAGCTCTTGTTGGTTTGCCGCCTGCTCTGCCGGGTCGTCGCCCCTTCGAGGTTGAAGGCATCTTCCTGATCGTCATCGTCATCGTCCATGCCACTGCCATCATCGTCGTCTTCGACCATGGTACTCTTGTTCGGGACTATCGTGTTGCTCTGGAAGGTCTTTGGCAGTGGCCGTCCAAAGTCGCCGCCTTGACTTGCTTGAGAGCCTGGCCGCAGACCACCTGGAGGACCACCTGGAGGAAAACCTGGAGGACCACCTGGAGGACCACCTGGAGAGCCAGGAGGAGGACCTGGTGGACCATTGCGATACGGCATGCCGCCTTGGGGTGGCGGTGGTCTACGGAATCCGGGGGGTGGTCCGCCGTTCATGCCGTTGGGGGTGCCGCCGCGACTTGGTGGTCCACGACCGCTGCCTCTGCTGGCAACACTCCCAGCCGGACTGCCGATTCGCTCAATCTCTCCTCCACTAAAGCGGGGGAACCGGCGGTCCAATTCGTAGTAGACGTCGGTAGCGAGTTGTCGGAAGCGCTCGAGGGGCAGGGTGGAGAGCTTCTGTCGCGCTTGATTCCGCTTGGGGTGGAAATTATTTTTCGGTAGCAAAAACTTGGGTGTATCATTCCCCGGCGCATTGGGGCCGCCCTTCTTGCGCTCTTGCTCTCGTCGAAGTGATTCGTCGTAGACGTCCGTACTCAGCTCCTGGAATTGCACTTGTGAAAGTCGCGTGAGCTTGTCCTTTGCTCGGCTCGGCCGCAGGTTGCCCTTCTCGTCCCGCAGATATGGACCCAGATAGACCTTCAACACGGTGAAGTGCTGCGACAGTGTCTCCTCCAGTATAAGGGCCTTGCGGCTGTTGGCGCTCAAATCCGTCATGCTTGACGCGTAGAGCCCGGTGCCGTCGCTGGACCGACCGACAGAGCTGGGGGGCGATGGATTGCCGTTGCTTGGCCGCCGCCGCCCCGGACCGTTTGGCAGCCCATTCGACATCCCCCCATCCGTTGTGCTCGTGCTCGTGTGGACCGAAGTGGGCGGCGTGATGCCTCTATTGTTGGGGACTATGGGTGAATATGGGCTGTCGCTGCCGTTCAGGTTCTGGTATCTCGAGATTGGGGACCAGTCGTTGCTGTCTGTGGAAACCGGTGACAGTGTGACATTGCGCCCATTCATGGTGTTTTGCGAGGAGGACGCCAGAGCGAACGCCGAAGCGCCTAGCGGTCAGGAATGCAGACAAGACTCGCGGGCGCTGCTACAACGGGGGCACACAACACGAAGGGAGATCTGGCTTCGGATCGCTGCGGACCATTCGATGGGGAGTGGCGTCCGGGCAGTAACAGCTGTGAAACGAGAAATGTAGGTAAAGACGGGACTCGGTGTGGCTGGCGTGGGACCCGGAGGTCTGCGTTGAGTTGTGGTGAAAGGAGCGCAGCAGTGAACAAAGAAGGAGCGTGGGCGTGGCAATTAAGAGCACAGAATGTCGTCACAGCAAGCAATCAACGCAGCACAGAGGGCCAAAGGAGAGTATTGTAGAGAGGACGAGCCGCCTGCAGGGAGAGCAGACGGAGTGAAGTTCCCTCGCTATGGCCCCTTTCGCTCTTGGCGGGCTAGTCCTACAAATGCAAGGCCAACGGTGGGCTTTTGGCGCCGCGGGTAAGTCGCAGCGAATGGCGCACTCGAAACGACCGCCCGCTATACAGGGCGCCAGTTTCTTCAGCTTCCTAGACAGAATAAAGACGGAGGATAGTCAGGTGCCGCACTTTGAGCGCGGGCTGGTCGGCTGAAGGAGGGTGATTTTGCTGAATACAACTCCAAGAAACCCCTGGCCCCCTGTCCAGCCAGGATCAGGGAGGACCACTCTGCCTCCCTTGAATATAAAACGGTAGTCTGGCATCTTCTCGGGCGACCAAGGGATTTTTTACGTTGCTGCAACTGTCGCTTTACAAGTCTTGCTAACGAAAATCCAGCATCAGAGGACTCCATGCAGTACTCGGCAGTGTGTACAAGCCTGGAGAGTGTGTGTTTAGTGTAGGACTGGTTGTAATGAGAGTCCTTAGCGTTTGTTAACTGCTACTTTATCTTCCGAGGAACCTGTTTGCCCCTGTCTAGCTAGGGTCGCGAGAGTGATCATTCTCACGCGTCGTCGATCCATCTCGGATCCGCAGTCTGTTCGTGATGAAGCTTGTTCTGCCTCAGAAACTGGAACATGGGTATAATGGGTATATAGTGTATATGACGTTCAGGAGAACCTGCCGCCATGAGAAACTGCATGCTTTCATTCCAACCCGCCGTCGAAATATCCAGCATTTCCAACCCGTCATCAACATAATGCATTTCCAACCCACTGTTGAAAAATCATGCTTTTCCAACGCGCACTCAAACCCGTGTGATGTTCTATAGACCTGGTAGCAACATGCGTCCCGCTTACCGGGAATGCGTTTCAAGCTTAGTCCTAGTCTGTCCAAATGCTGACCCAAGCGCACAAATTACCTTGAAATTTCTGATATCCAATTCGACATCCTCGAACCTGCAAGAATATCAACGAGCCCGCTTGACCTTGGTCCCTGGCTTGGAGCATTCGGGGCACAGCCAGTCGCCGACTGGTTCTTCTTTTATGTGGACGCAGTCCCAGTGGAACCACTGGTACTTGCAGTTTTCGTTGTCACAGGCCACCATGTCGCCGTAGCTCACACTCTGGCAAAAGCAGTACTTGGTGTCATCTCCCTCGTCGTCGTCGGCATCGGCCGCTCCGTCGTGGCCAACACCAGTCATCTCCTCGTCCTCGGTTCCGCCCTCGCTTCTTCCGCTTTCGTCGTCTGCTGTCGTAGATGGAGAAGCACGTGATCCGCCATTCAGACGACGACGAGACTTCTTCGAAAGACCTGCTTTGTTGCCCAGCTGTTTGCGCAATGGCTGCTGAGGATTTGCTTTTTTGATAGTTAGAGCACGCTTTTGCGGCCTAGGTCCTGCGCTTCCCGCTCGACTGCCGCCAGGTGTGGAAGGCTTTGGCGTGCCTGGACCAAGTGAAGACTGTCGGCCGAGAGAAGATGGAGCTGGAGGCAGGGCACCAAGGCTGGCATTGAGACGACGACGCTTGGTATCACTGCCAGCTGACATCTCGCGTTCCTGTCGGGCTGCTGCTTGGGAAGCAGTCTGGGCGTTGGCGAGGCGCTGCTGATTGAGGAGAGCTTGCGTCTGCATGTTCTGAAGAGCAGTTGGGTTAGCCCTCCCCGCCCCAGACGTAGCAGATACGATGCGAGCAATAGCAGCATTGGCAATACTGGAACCTCCGCCGGCATTACCCGACAGAGGGTTGAGTGGGGTGGAAGTGCCTGTGTTGCTGGCAGACAGGGGCGGGACCAAGTTACCCATGGATTCTTTCAGCAGAGTTGGTAGCTGGGGATCAATTGCCATGGAGCCATCGTTCTGGAGATCTCGAATCTTGATATCCAGCCGCTTGACTTGACGGTCGAACTTTGGTCATGTGAGCAGTGAATGTCACCGACGTGAAAGAGGAAACGTACCAGAGCCTGTGCTCTCTCGGCCAGGGCGACCTTCTCGTTCTGGAGGATCATGGCCTTGTCGTAGTTTTCGCGGATGACCTTCTTGTAGGGCTCCTCTTTGGGGTTGACGACGAGACTGCCGTTCATCTTGATGAACTTCTGCAGGCTGTTGTCACGGCCAGCGATGACGCTCTTGTAGTCTTGGATCTGCTGCTCTTTAGCCTGCATCTCCTCGTACAGATGTGAGATTTCTGCCGGCAGGTTTGCCACTGCATCAGGAGTCAGACGGTATCCTATTAGCAAAGTGAATGAACTCACCATCATGAAGCCACTGATCCAGTACAGAGGCGGGGTCTTCCTGGATAGCCATAGTCGTAGTGAGAGGTTATTCTTGAGTGTTTTGACGGCTGGATTTGTGGCGAGATGTTGGTCTTGATGGGCTTGGCTGGTGGATTCGTGGTGATTCACGCAAAGAACGAGTCTGGTGGCAAAACCGTGATGGAGGTGGATGGAGATGATAGTAGCGGACGAGATTCTGATGAAAGTTTGATGGAATCGACGTGGTGGAGTAGGTGAAGGCGCGGTGTGGTCAATCGCGCTGTCTGCTCAACAGGTGGCCAGTGAAGGCGGACTTCCCCCCAAAAAGGCGCACCTTCAGTCGCGCCGTGGCTTTAAATCACTTCCTCTTCGTCTGCTCGTCGTCCTCTCAACACCACTTCGACAGTTTCGTGTTTGCTGCTGTCTTTGCGACGGTCCACATGGTCAAAGAGGTTGATCAGCTGCACGCCAAGATGGACGCCACATACCATGGCCAGATGGGTGATGGCGCCGATTCAGCCCTGTACAGCGCCCGCATCCCGCCTCCAACCACATCAAATCATCCAGACTGACCTCAAATTTAGCCATTTCGACGACCCCCAGGACCGCGCTGACTCCGACGAAGAAGATCCTACGTCCCCAGAGTCTAGCAAGGACGCCTCAGGCGGCTACGCGCCTCCAACGCCAGTAGACCTCAGTGCGCAGGCCCATGGGAAGCGTGTTCTTCGATCTGCAACCACCAAGCTCAACAAACTATCTCTTGGTATCCAAGCCCCTGATTTAGGCGCGTCTGATTGTGACTCGGCTGCTTCCAAGCCCTCTGGGTCGAAGAAGAGGAGTGCATCTGAGGGACCGGGTCGTAGTGAGTTACTGTTGCTGCAGAAACGACCTCGCCCGCGTGCATCAAGATTATCCAAGCCCGCTAGAGATTGGACTGGACTAACAGCTGAAGACTACGTTGTCACTGTTGCCGACTCAGGAGAACCGCTCTCGAGGACTTCCAACACTAAGACCAAGTGGGAAGACATCCTGAACTTGATAGCTATTGGCCCCCCCAACAAGTATTCTGCCCGAAACGAGCGCAAGAGGGGCGCTGCTACGATGGCTCCGAACTTAGGGTTCATGCCAGGTCCAGCGAGCAAGAATTCCAACCAGATTGTCCAGGAATGGGAACCCACAGAGCCATGGGCGGTCGATTACGGAGATTTCAAGAGCATGTCTGCCGAGGCAAAGGAGGCCGTCATTCAGAAGGAGGCTGATGAGTACGGCATCGAGAAGCCCAAAGGCTACAAGGTCTCGTTCCATTACAATGCCGAAGTCGAATATCACCATTTCGGAAGCTCGCATCCCATGAAGCCTTGGCGTTTGACCCTCGCGAAGCAGTTGATTCTCGCATACGGTCTTGAATATGCTATGGATCTGTATCAACCGCGACCTGCTACCTTCGACGAGCTAGCCATCTTCCATGACCGTCAGTATTTGGGTTTCCTCCAGAGGTATGATACGCTCCAACATGCTTATTTCTCGCGATTTGTTCGATATTAACACTGTTTTAGCATCACCCCCCAAAACCTGGACTCGGATCCTGCAAAGGCCAAATATCTAGAGCTGTTTGGCTTTGGTGGCGAATCTAACGATTGTCCCGTCTTCGACGGTCTCTGGAATTACGTCTCGCTCTACAGCGGTGCCTCCATGCATGCCGCCCATAACCTGCTAAATCAGCAATCCGATATTGCGATCAACTGGTCTGGCGGCCTGCATCACGCGAAGAAGAATGCTGCGTCTGGTTTCTGCTACGTCAACGACATCGTGCTTGCCATCCAGCACCTTCTCACTCAACACCAGCGCGTGCTCTACATTGACGTAGACGTGCACCATGGCGATGGCGTTGAGCAGGCTTTCGAGTCCACTGACCGAGTTTTTACTCTCTCCTACCACAAGTATGGCCTGGATAAATGGGGCGCGGGCTTCTTCCCAGGAACCGGCAACATCAACGAGGTTGGTCCCACGGACCCATCCAACCGTGGAAAAGGCCACACGCTCAACATCCCGCTCGAGGACGGTATCGACGACGAGCAATATAAGTGGCTATTCAAGACTGTCACAGGTGCGGTGATCTTGAAATACCAGCCTACAGCCATCGTACTGCAATGTGGAGCAGACTCGCTTGGAGGCGACCGTCTCGGCCGCTTCAATCTCAACATCAAGGCGCACGGCTTCTGCGTCGAACACGTCAAGAGCTTCAACATCCCGTTACTCCTCATTGGAGGCGGCGGCTACACTCCACGTAACGTGGCCCGCACTTGGTGCCATGAGACAGCCGTCTGCACTGGATCCGAGTTGCACAATAACCTGCCAATGCATCTCCCATACCTGCAAGCCTTTGACGGTGCTGAGAACGGTGGTGGCATGCTCTACCCAAATCTGCATAACACGAAGCGTCACGATAACCAGAACTCGCGCGAAAAGTTGCAGAAGCTCGTTGCCCACGCCATGGAGAACCTCCGCTACCTAGAGGGCGCCCCAAGCGTCGTGGTGAACAATCACGGCCTCACTGAAGCGCAGATCATGCGGATTCGCGAGAAGGTCGACCGGGAGATGAGGGAGGAGGCCGAGGACAAGGAGTCGAGGGAATCTGAGCAGGGCCGGAGGCGTAGGGAGAGGAACACTGGTGGCCGCGGCGAGCACCGCTTCAGATAGTTTTTCCGGTCTTGTGACTTCATTGTCCGATTTCGGTTCATGCATAGGCAAGGATGCCATAGGTAGCGAGGCGTACGGACATTTCGGTACGGGTTCCTGGGAATTAGGTAGGAGTATCCACGGGCTTGGTGGACCGCTTGGACAAGTGGTCGGGTCACCTACATAGTTTCCAATGCAATGCCTCATTGAATCCCATTGCTCCCATTACTCCCATTACTCCCATTACTCCTATTACTCCCATTACTCCCATTACTCCTTTTACTCCTATTACTCCTATTACTCCTATTACTCCCATTGCTTCCATTACAAGTGGTCGGGTTACCTACATAGTCTCTGATGCAATGCCTTAATGAATCCTCTGACGTTTCGTGGGCTGTTCCTGGCATACGGAACGTCATTAAAACCTTCAAAAGGCTTTACTAAAACATAAACCCACAAACTAAACTCCTGTTGTACGAACCTTTACATCTTAATATTTGAGGTACTAGTACTCAGCTCCTACTTAGCGTCTCTACATCTTAGTCTTTGCTCATGCAATACCGCTGTTAGGAGTAGCTCAACACATACGTCTCCGCCCGGTCAAAGGGTAACTCAATTTCCACTATACCAACCGTTATTGTCCCGTCGAGCGGAAATTTAGAAATCTATGGCGCCGCCGCCTAACACAACACACCTAGACTTCTCTCTTGCTCCCTTAGCACTACCGTAAGGAGTGGCCCGGTCAGCGGGTAGTTGTTTCGCCAAAGAGTACCTCAATTTCCACTATCCCAGCTGTTATATCCCGTCGAGTGTAAATTTCAGAACCCTATAACGCCGCCGTCCGATATTATACGCCTAGACTACCCTTTTGCTCTCTTATTGCCACCATAAGGAGTGGCCCGGTTGGCATGTAGTTGTTGTGCTAAAGGGTAACTTGATTTCCACTATTCTAGCTGTTATATCACGTTAAGCGTAAATCTCTAGAAACCTATGGCGTCGCCGCCCGATATAACACACCTAGACTTTCCTCTTGCTCCCTCAATACCACCGTAAGGAGTGGCCCGGCCGGCAGGTAGTTGTTTTGCTAAAGGGTAAGCTAATTTCTACTATTGTAGCTGTTATATCACGTCGAGCGTACATTTTTAGAGACCCATGGCGCCGCTGTTCAATATAACACACCTAGACTTACCTCTTGCTCCCTGAATACCACTGTGAAGAGTGGCCCGGTTAGCAGGTAGTTATTTCGCCAAAGCGAAGCGCAAACTCCGACACCTCCGCCCTTTCTCGCTCCGCAACTCCGACATCCAACACCTATCCCTCCCCTCGATCATGCAACACCCACTGCATTAGTTACACCGCCAACCTGATTTCTAAGGCTCTGGAAACTGGACCCTTCGGCGCGGTTCGCGGGTCAGGAGACGCCCCGGCCTTGCGGCTTTGTATAGGTATTTAGGGATGTACGAGAGTGACCGACGGCTCGTACGAAGAAAGTGATGTGGTTGGCTCCGCTAAACCCTGTTGCATATCGGGGCGAGGATGTGCAAGCTAGTGCATGGGAGCTAGCCCGATTTCGTATGCGATTTGCTGGGAGGTGAGGCTTTTTTGGGGTGCATATGAGGAGGCATATAGGAGTGTAGGCAGCAGTTTGGGTTTTGAGAGGGTCAAGGGGATTTCGAGAGGAGAGGTGCTTTGCTTATAGGTTAAGGAGGGAGAATGGGCTTTATAATGGGTTTATGATGGTGTTCCTTGCGGATTTAGGTAAATATGCCATTGAGAATAGCGCAACGGAAGAGCATCGTGACTCTTACAGCTCTTCTAAACATAGTCCACACCTGATTTTGCCGATGAAGATCAGCAAAGGCGGCTTTATAGTAAATTCTAAGGTTCTAGCCTGGCCTGGGGCACCGCCTGGGCAAGTATAACCAGGGTCTCCTCTCGTCTTCGTAATCACGTCGCCAGCTTTATCAGATCAAGAGATCAGATGGCCAAGCTCCAAGGCACTTCCCGCGCTCCAGCACACGGGAGAAGGCCCGAGAGAACGGGATAGGTGCGGCTCAGCACACACCAGCATCTTCGGGATGCCCGTCCTCGTACACGCCAACACGCCCCTCCACTCACAGTCTCCCAGCAACCCCCCTTCTGCCCTCGCCTGAGTCATCCCCTTCGTCAGCCCTGCAAGCCCCCACAGTGTCCCCCTTCGCGCCTCTGGGGACGCCAGTGCAAAGGGCGGCTGCATACCGCACCGCCTGTAGGGATCGGGGCGTCAGACAAAGCAAGCCCCGACACGGCCAGGGCAGGGATAGACTTACCTCCAGCCCGTTCCTTCAAAATCCTCGTCATATCCACTGTTCTACTGTGCCACTGCTCATGCCACCGTGAACCTCCTCCAATTCAATTGCCCGGAACCCCCCCGAACGTTTTTCCTCTATGCAAACCATGTCGGAGGACTTCAACGACCCCTCGTACGCCGTGCTGCACACCTCGGCCACCCACGACAACCGCGTCCAGAAACCAAATAGCTCGAATGGCGCTTCCCAGATGCTGCCCCGCACGAACAGTGTCGGCGGCAGCGCGACGACGCACCCGCGCTCCTGCGTCACCTGCCGCAAGCGCAAGGTGAAGTGCGACAAGCGGAATCCGTGCAGCAATTGCACAAAGGCGAAGATCGAGTGCGTGTTCCCCAGCCCCGGGCGCGCGCCGCGGAAGTCGAGGAAGCCGCCGGACGGGGAGCTGATGGAGCGGCTGCGCAAGTTGGAGGGGGTGGTGCAGAGCTTGAACGCGCAGGTCGAGGAAGAGCAGCAGGCGCATGGTGGGAGTGGTGGGGATGGGCCGAGCAGGCAGGGCTCGGCGGCTGAGGGCGATCAGAAGCCGCATTGTCCGATGGGTGGTGCGGAGTCGCCGCGGGTGGTGGTGGATAACTCGGTCGAGGGGCTGGAGAATAGGTTTGGGAGGCTCGTGGTGGATCAGGGGAGGAGTCGGTATATAAATAACAGCTTTTGGGCGAGTCTCAATAATGAAGTATGTTGCGATATTCGAGGATGTTTAAGACTATGCTAATGTGGAGCGATAGGTCGAAGATCTCAAAAGCATACTGCTCGATCCCTCGGATCAGGAAGAGGATACACATGATTCTCCTGATACTTCGACTTCTACCGCCGATCACCAAAGCTTCCTGTTTGGATACAGCTCTTCCAGTGTCAATATGATGGAATTACACCCCTCGCCGGAGCGATTGGCTACATACTGGGATCTCTTCAAGGAGAATGTCGATCCGTTGGTCAAGGTGCTGCATATACCCACAATCGAGCCTATAATCTTGGAAGCGGCAACCCACCTGGACAAGATACCAAAAGGCCTCGAGGCCCTGTTGTTCGTCATATACTACGGAGCGGTGACCAGCCAAATGCCCAAGGAGTGCCTCGAGATATTCGGTGAGGAGCGTTCGGTCCTGCTCAGAAAGTATCGCTTTGCAGTCGAGCAAGCCTTAGCTCGAGCTAATTTCCTTTACTGTGATGAAATTATCATTCTCCAGGCTTTCGTACTCTTCCTTATGCTGCTCCGACGGAACGACGACGCCAGGATTATCTGGACTCTCACCGGACTCGTAGTGCGCATCGCACAAACGCTCGGTGTGCATCGAGATGGAAGCCATTTCAACCTACCCCCGTTCGAGGTCGAGATGCGGCGACGGCTGTGGTGGGAAGTCTGTATCTTGGACGCGCGGGCTTCAGAGGACCACGGATGCGACCCAACCATTGTGGAAGCGCAGTTTGATACACAGATGCCGCTCAACGTGAATGATGCGGATCTGGATCCTAACATGGCGGATTTCCCCGAGAGCAGGATCGGATTCACGGAGATGACGTTCTGTATTATACGCTTCGAGGTTGCGAATATCTTCCGCCGTATCCTCTATATTCCGCCGGGGCCCAATCGGTGCAATACCTACTTCGCAAACCTAACTATTCCGGAGAAAGAGAAGTGGATCACCGAATGTCATCAGCGACTTGAAGAAAAGTATCTTTCAAGCTGCGACATGACGATACCTCTCTACTGGGTGACGGCGACTATCTCGCGGTTGGTTATGTCAAAGGTTAGTTTCCTCGAGATATTCTTAATCATCAAAATGCTGATCTGTGCAGATGTGGCTCGTAGTATACCATCCACACCAACGGAAAGACGGGGGCGCCAGTCTTCCCCAGGAAACCAAAGACAAGCTCTTCATCACCTCGCTTGAGAACATCGAATACGCCGCTCTCCTCGAAACCGAAGCCCGTACTATGAAATGGGGCTGGCTCTTCAGAACCTACGTCCAATGGCACGCAATCGCCTTCCTCCTATCCGAACTCTGCATCCGCACCAAAGGCGAAGCCGTCGAACGCGCCTGGCGAGCTTTAGAAAAGTCTGCAAGCCGCTGGTGGTTCCCCCTCGCCAGCAACCCAGAGCGAAAAGGCCGCCAAGGGTGTCTCTGGAAGCCGCTACGGAAGCTGATGGCTAAAGCCCGAGCAGCCAGGGAACGCGAGCTGGCCCTCGAGCGTGCCGCAGCCCACCTCAGATCCCAAACGCTCCCATCCGGCCCATTTGCAGACCTCACCCAACTCCCCACCCCCGTTTCCACGTCCGTGGGAACCCCCCACCAGCAGCTAGACGCCATGCTCCGCCCCTCCGCTCCGCGACTCGGCGACACACCCGCCGCGCGCCCGCCGACAAGCATGCCAGCCACCAGCCCGCTGGTGCGCAGCCCCGTCAACCTAGAAGCACAGAAGTTCCAAGACCTGTCCAACATGGGCTTCGACTGGCTGATGACAGACGTCATGGGCGACAACATGATCGGCGAGGCGATGGCAGGCGACTACGACGCCACGGCCGCGGCCGACACCACCGGGCTTCCACCGCTCGACAACCGCAACGCGAGCATCTTCGACACCAGCCCGAACGAGAGCTCGAACCAGAGCTCCAACTCGCCCTTCCGCTCGCCAGTGCTGGAGGAAGCGGTTGATTGGGCGAATTGGGATGACATGGTCAGGGAGTATGGAATGGAGGTTGATCCGAATGCGGTTATTCCCGGGCAGACGATTAATACGGGGGCGAATCTGATGGGGTTGCCGACGTGGTTTTAGTGGAGGACGAATTAACGAGACGTAGTTCTTCTCAGGTATGGATTATGGGTGGGAGCGTAGGAGGCTCTGGAGAGTGGGTGTTAGCGTGCTTGTTGTGTTAGATGTTATTGACGGACGTCTGGGATTGTACTATTATGCTTGCACGTGGCGTTTGGAGATATTCTCCAAGTTGTACTTTTTGTTTTGTTTTGGCAATACCCATCGAGTTTCTGGCGCTTGGGATGATGTATATACACACCTCTCTATAAAACTGGTTATTCTGTCTACTGCTGCGATTTGTTTGAGACGTGATGGAGGCGGGTTTGAGGAGCTGTGAGGGGAGGCTTGGTGCGGTGAACGCGGAATAGGGTGAATGGGAAGATGTTCCTGGTGACAATGTGGCGATAGTAAGGGGTGGATTACGTGACGATGGAATTGTAGAAGCGGGTATGGGATTTAGGGATAGTAAAGCTGGACCGGCCGATTTGGAGTACCTTGACTTGCGTTAGATACCGTTGGAGGTGTTGTGCATGGGAAACTAGAAGCTAGAATTGGTGTCATATTCTGGAGACGCGGTGTAACACATGTACTTTACAGACTTCTAGATAGAACGCTTTCGGGGGCATTTAGACAGCTGACATGCATTCGAGCGCGTTAAAGCCGGGGATTTTGAAGTGTCTGATAACGTCAGACGTGGGTTACATATGTATGGGAAACCAAGGAGGATGTCATCAAACAGTTGAGACAGTAAGAGCTGAAAATGACTTTGACATGCGAAAGAAATATATCAAAATTGCACGATTCAAGATATAGGGTATTTGCACTCCCTAATCGTAAGGCTATCAGAAAGGCCTGAACTGCCAACTTCTAGAACTGCGTTACGCCCGGATGTATCGACTCCAATTTGGCCCAGAGCTCTTTGTGCCACTCTTCCTGCAGTGCCTTGCCCTTAGAGCCCTCAGCAAGCCCACCAGGACTCCTGATATCATCCCAGATGAACGCTCCATGCGCCTCTGCGCCCAGCTCCGGACTCGCACCATTCACAAGCACCCTAGCCCCCACATCTGTCCGGCGGCCTATAATATGGTTCAACAAAAACACCACAATCTTCATTCCAAACGACGGTTCACTGCGGAAGAGATCGCTCTGGCACGCCCCCGGCGAAACCAGGTTGATCAGAACATTAGACTCCGGCGTCAGCGGGCTCTGCTGCGCAAGGGCGCGCACGGAAAGAATAAGCAGCAATTTGCTCGTCGAATATCTGATTCTCTTTAGCATCCTTCACATTCGATCGATAAGGTGAAATCCGTCTTACCGATCCCCCATATTCGCCTTCTTCTCATCCCCTAGCGCTTGTAGCACGCTCAACCCAGCTTCCTCCCGCCCCTGATTCTCCGTGAACTTCGCCTGCATCTGCAAATCGCTCCCAACGAAACTCAACCGGCCCATCTTCCCCGTCTTGCGCGCGCTCTCCCGCAGCTTCGGCAGCATAAGCATACCAAAGAGCACGGCGCCGACGCTGTTGATGGTAATCGTGCTCTCCATCCCCTCCGCCTCCACCCAGTCTTCCCTCAGCACGCCCGCGTTCTGGATAACCGCATCCAGGCGCTCCATTCCGGCGACGCGCTCCCCGAACGCGCGGACGGAGGCGAAGGAGGAGAGGTCGAGTGGCCAGACGGCGAAAGAGGAAGCGGGGCGGCCGGTGCTGGCGACGAGGCTGGTGACGGCGGCGCGGCCGCGGGCTTCGGAGCGGACGGCGAGGATGATGAGGGCGCAGTTGAGGCGGGCGAGGTGGGCGGCGGCGGCGAGGCCGAGGCCGGTGTTGGAGCCGGTGATGATGTAGACTTGGGAGTTGAGGGGGGTGATGGGGAGGGGAGGGGTGAGGAAGAATTGGGAGTAGATGAAGTGGGATGCCCAGCCCATTTTGAAGAAGACGGAGGAAGAAGATGGAGACTGCGCTGAGATGAGACTGGAATTGAGATTGATATTGACTATGAAAGTGATTGATAGCCCGCCCGGATAAGCCTTTCAGTACCTGGGCTCTTAGTCTTTATATACATCTTCCAAGGCATCCAAGCCCCTCGATATGGCTTTGAAATGCTCTAACAAATTTACCCTTGCATATCGATAGTTAGCTGGAAAACATACGTCTATGGAGAAGCCTAATGCAATTTCAACCGCCTTCACTATGCGCTCGGCGTCAACACGATCCGTCATTGGTCATCCAGGCTCTTCAATGTGGCATGCAAGTGGCATCTCGCGTTTCCCAAAGGCGTGCGGACGAAGATATTCGGAAACAACGGATGAATACACGGCCCTTAATCGGCCCTTCTTAGTCGGTTATGCCGACGGTCACGTGATCTAACCTCACCCCATGCTCAGCCCTATGACGCCTAGATGGCTCCGGAGAGTGAGCAGAGCTCCGGACTCCACCGCCGCATAAACACCACGGCCGTCCGCAATCATTGCTGCGCGCACAGCAAACATGATGGCGCGGCCTCCGAGGGGTCACCGTCGGTCGCTGGTTGACAGTGAGTAAATTATTCCGGCGCGGATTGAGAAGGATGGGAAAGCTGATGTGGTGAATAGTATCCAAGCCCGAGGCTAATCGGGTGCTGTTTGAGGAATCGGAGAAGACAGCAAAGGAGAACCAGGACAGGCGGAATGCGCAGAGATGGAGCGGTGTGAGGATTGGGATCGATGAAGGACCACCGTAAGTTCCCGATTGCAGCTGGTTTGTGTTATATTCACTGTTTTCTGTCTCTTGTACTTGGTCCAGTCCGATTTCATTCAGTCTCTTCTCAAATCCTCCGATTTGGGATGCAGAAATTCATGTTTTCCGTCCCTGTGGTCTAGTTCATCTTCCTTCCATCTCTTATCATATCGTCCAGCCTAGATTCAAGCAAGATACAACACTCCCTAGCTTTTACTCATACCTCTCAGACTCGGTCTCCTCTCCATCACCGTCCGCGTCGGATCTCCCCCAACCGACTTCTCCGTCCATGAAACTCTCGTCTGCTCCCGCAGCCCCTTCTTCGCCAACGCCATGAACGGCGCCTGGGCTGAAGCAGAATCACGCATCGTCCCGCTGCCCGACGACGCTCCCTCCACCTTCGCCCTCTACCGCACCTGGCTATACACCGGCCTACTCGCCAGCAAATCCGACTCGTCCTCCGACGAATGGGAGCTCCTCGCCTGCGCCTACGTCTTGGGAGAAAAGCTGCAAGACTCCGACTTCAAAGACACAGTCATTGACGCCATGATCGAGAAGTTCAACAAACACCACCCGACCTCCATCAAGCCGCGGGCCGGCCCACCACCCACATCCGGCTACAAGATCGGGCAAGCACCCCCTCCCCCCTCTTCCTCGCCGAGCCCTTCAACAACAACCGCCGACGGCCCATCCTCCCCCGAAACTACAGACGCCGAGGCCACCGAGCTCGAAGAAATGGAGTTCTTCAAGCGCAACCCCGCCGTGCTCATCTACATCTACGAGAACACGCCGCCGAGCGCGCCCGTGCGCCGCCTGCTGGTCGACCACTACCGCGCGGCGGGCAAGCCGGACTGGATCAGCGCGGAGAAGCGGGAACTGCTGCCCGATGACTTCCTCTACGCGCTGTCGTTCCAATTTATGACGTTGAAGGCACGGGAGGAGGAGGGGCAGCGGCGGCCGGCTTGGGCACCCTATCAGTGGGACGACGGGACGTGTGTGTATCATGAGCATGGGGGGAAGATGTGCTATAAGCGGCGGAAGCACCCGTGGGTGGCGTTGGGAGATGCGCTTGAGGAGGAAGGGGAGGCGCAGAATATGGGGTGGTTGGTTACGAAGCATTTGGGGTGGAGGGTGGAGAAGGAGGGGGTTGATGGGGGTGTTTGATGGGGGGATGACAGCGTCCTGGGTGGAGGGGGTATTGGCGAATGGTTGGAGTAGGGGAGCGGAGTACTGGGCGTGATTTCGGGGGTGGATTACAGGGGTAAGGTGTTGTGCTGTGTATCAGTGCATGGGTGTTGAGATCACTGTATATCAGTGGATGGATATTGAAATGCATTCAACAATCTCACCACTGTAAGACTGGCCTCAAACATGTTCCATTTTCAGAACCACAACGCCAATTCCCTCAACACAAGATCCAACCCCTGTCCCATGCCCCTTTCCCACCCCACCTCCCCATCTCACCCCTCAAAGCCTCGCCTTCTCCCCAATCCACTGCAAATTCACCGGCGTCACCGCCTTCCCCGTCTCCAAAAACCCAATCACATTCTCCATCCCCAGCCGCTCAAACCCAATATGGCTCTCTATCGACGCCCCCGCCGTATGCGCCAACAACTGCACATTCCGCATTCCCGCCAGCTTCGCATCCACCTTCGGCTCGTCATAATGCACATCCAGCCCCGCGGCCCCCAGCTGCCCGCTCTCCAGCGCCTCCACCAACGCCGGCTCGTCAATCAGCTTCCCGCGCGCGATATTCACCAACCGCGCCCCCTTCTTCATCTTGCGAAAATGCGGCGCATCCATCAGCTTATCGCCCGCGAACGGCGTCGCCACGAGCACGCAGTCCGCCTCGGGCAGCATAGCATCCAGGCTCTCGAAGTATGTTGCGCTGATCGTGTCTTCGATGTCTTTGGGCATGCGGCGGATGTCGTTGTAGAGGATCTTCATGTCGAAGGAGTCGTGCGCTTTTTGGGCGATGCGGTAGCCGATCTTGCCTAGGCCGATGATGCCGAGGGTGAAGTTGTTGGGGTTGTGCGTCACGGCGGCGATGTTGCGGTTGGCGTCTTGGAAGGCGGGGATGGAGGTGGAGTGCGCGGCGGTGGCGGACCAGGAGAAGAGGCGGAAGGTGGAGAGGATGAGCCAGATGCCGGCGTCGGCGACGGATTCAGTGCAGGCGGCGGCGGCGTTGCAGTAGATTATGCCTGTGGGGGTGTTGGGGTTAGTGGAGGTCTTTGTTGGATTTTAGGGGGGAATAATGAATGAGAGGAAGGCAGGGTTTTGAGGTATGGTGTTTTGGAGCTCTTAAAGGTTGAGACGTGGAAATTGGAGATAGAATGAAAAAGTACCCGAGATTCCGGACTTGACATAACCAAGAGCAAGGAGAATAACTTAGGAGAACAACCTACCAGACTCAGCCAACCTCTTCGTATCAACCCAATCGAACCCAGCTCCAGCACTAGCATAAATCTTACAACTCTTCGGTAGTAGCGAACTACATCCACCCATTAGCACGTGAATTTCCCTCTACCAACCCAAACACCATGTACTCACATCAATTCAGCGTCCCAGTTGCCCATCTCGCCGCCCGTATTCCAAAACGGCCGATACATAGCCACGAAATCCCCAAACTGGTTCGCCTTGAGCGCCTTGCTAAAATCGGCCCGATTCATACTATAGCTGCGCTTAATAGTAAACTTCGACTGCAGCTGCTTGTACAGCTCATGGTTCCATTTGATATCGTCGCCGAGGTGGAGGAGGATTGGTTTAGACATCTTGCTTTTGACACTATGGCTGAGTTCTCAAGAAAACAAGAGGAAGCAATCTCGAATGAAGAAGCTTTGGCGGTTCAATTGCACACGAAACGCAGTTTTGTAGAGAGCAGCAGGTCGCAGAGCAGAAGACGGGAGCAGCAGAAACTGGGGAAAAAACAATTTGCGGCGATCGCAGGCTCTTATGTGCTGCACCTGGAGCTCCAGGTCTCCACATGCATGAGTGTGGGGAAGCTGGAGGGAGCTTGGGCCGCGCGCGCTCGAAGCAGCAAGCCGTTCCGAATTGCCTCCTCGAGCATGACATCCTCCCCAGATTCTTGTAGCCACGTGATCCGCCCCTGCCATTACTAAGCCGTCTTCAAAATCCTCATGGAGGTGGTGCAATCTAGCGTTGGTAGTGATGTGTAGGCGTGAAATAGTTCATAACTCCATCCGTTCAATCTAGCCCCTCGATACTTTACATTTGCTCCGAGATTCTCAAACTCACGTGACCCGCCCCTGCCATTATCAAGCTCTCTTCAAAACCGTTATTCAAGTCATACAAATCAGCCCTCATATTACTTCGGACGTGGAATGCCCTTCCAGAATCCATCCGTCTAATCTGACCCCTCAAGACCTTTACATCCTCCCCTGAGCTCTCATCTACACGTGATCCGCCCCTGCCATTGCCAAGCTATATTCAAACCCATAATCAAGGCCGCATGAACTGGACGGTCTCCTGCCTTGCACATGTAAAGCCTTCCTTAAACTCATCAACCTAATCTAGCTCGTCAAGACGTCGGCATCCACCCCAAAATCCTGCACCCACGCGACCCACCCCTGCCATCACAACCCCAACTCCAAAACCCTCACTCCACTCTCTCAACTTAGCACTCACAACATCACTCAAGCATTAAGGCACAGTTTGTTATCTTACACGTATCATACATTATCCTACAGCAACTAAAAATGAATAAAAATGGATAAGAACGGGTAAAAATGGGTAAGAATAGGGGATAAACTAGCCCCAAGCCCTCCCGCCCGCCCGCAGGCAACCGGTAAAAATGGATAAAAATAGGGGATAAGAATGCCCCAATCCCACCCTCCCGGCCCCGCCGGGCATGCGGGACCCGCCCGCCCAGAAAGATAAGAATAAGGAAAGAATGGGGATACAATGGGGGGTAAAATGGGAAAACAAACGCCACACGCGGTAACAATGGGTAAAAATGGATAAGAATGGGGGATAGAATACCCACGATCCCTCCCTCCCGCCCGCGGGCAACCAGTAAAAATGGGTAAAAATAGGGGATAATGATACCCACAAGCCCGCCTTCCTGGCCCGCCAGGCATGCGGGGCCAGCCCGCCCAGAAAGATAAGAATAAGGAAAAGAATGGGGATAAAATGGGGGGTAAAATAGGAAAACAAATGCCACACGTGGTAACAATGGGTAGAAATGGATAAGAATGGGGGATAGAATACCCACGAACCCTCCCTCCCGGCCAGCAGGCGTCCAGACAAGAATAGGAAATGGGTAGGAATGGGTAAGAATGAATAAAAATGGGTAAGAATGGGTAAGAATGAGCCCACCCCTAACCCACGGTGCCAGCCCGTTGCGGGGCCAGCCCGCCCAGATACAAATAGGGAAAGAAGAGCAAACAAAAACGACGACGCTGAATAAGAATAGGGGGTGGGGTACTTTGGACGGGTTCCCAAGCCCGTGAATCTTCCTCTGTGTCTTTGTGTTGGTGGCAGTGAGGTGGCCTTGTGTCTTGATTTGGATGGCGAGCAGCAGAGGCTTGTTGAGGGGTCTGCAACGCTGACTCGAAAAGGCGCAACGCTGGCGAGAGATATAGCAACATGAGGCTGCTCGCAAGTGGGTCGGAACGCCACCAACATGGTGTTTGAGATGGGAGTTGGGCCTGCTTGGACGTGACATCGTCTCGCTCTTGTGGTGAATAAGCTCGAGGGGACTAGAAGAGTTGGCCAATGCAGCCAAAGAGCAAGGCGAGAGTGGCTCAGATGGGTTGGAGATTGATGATGATGTTGCTGACGAGGCTGTGGTGGGCATGGAGCATGCCGCCGAGACACTGTAAAGTAGGTTAGTCGACAGTCATGTAGCAGATTTGGAGATTGCTAAGCTTACTATATAAGGGAGAGCGCCTGAATGAAGCCACGCTCGAAGACGTTTTGATGAGCAGCTAGTCATGTAGGGGTGTCTGACGAAGGTCTTCCCATAGGGGTGAAGACCACGTGACGCCGTTGGTGGTGAATCTGGATGTCGTCGGCGACGGCAGGCTACGACGTTGGCAGGGAGAACATAGGTTTGTCACCTCGAAGCGCATTGCGACGACGACTGCTTGGCTATGTAGATGAGGCTGCCGAAGACACTAAGCGGGGTGGTTCGTGTTGCCAGTAGCGCGATGCGAGGATGCCGAATGTGACGGCGACGCTTGGCGAGGATCTCTGCAGGAGATGCTTGACAAGCTGACGATCTTGATAGCCGAAGGCAGTCTGAGCAGATATAGATTTGGTGAAGCAGCTGAGGCCGTTGGAGGTAGACGGTGGGGTAGGTCGTACGAGTAAAACGCATCTTCTACGGTGCTGAAGGCGGGTGTGATGCCGTGCGAAGATCTCGGCAGTAGAAACAAGGTAAGCTCAAGATCTTGAGAGTCAAAGGCAGCCTGGGTAGGTAGAGGTTTGGTGAAGCAGCTGAGACTGTCGGAGGTCGGTGGAGGGGCAGGTCATAGGAGCAGGATGCGTCTCCGACGCTGCTGGGGATGAGTGTGATGGTTTGCGAGGTCGTGAAGAAGCTTGTGAAGCAGGTGCCCTTGCTAGCTGCTAGAGCAGGAAGCTGCGGACGCCGGATAGAGGTTCAGGCAGCTGACGCCGTCGGAGGAGACTCGTCAGGCTGGCGGAAGGGCAAGACGAGTCTGCGACGCCTGCGACGCCGCCGACGCCGGGGGCGAAGGCTTGCGAGACCGCAGAGAAGGAGGCAATCATCAGCTGATGGAGGAGAGAGCTGAGGGCAGCTGCAGACAAGGTGTTGACTGCGAGAGAGCTGCGAGGCTTGAGGGAGGCTGGTGGACGGCGGAGAGAGCGCAGCTGCCCACCGAGATCTCTCGGAAATAGGGGCAAGGAGGTTGCAGCAAAGCAGGAGGAGCTTGAGTATGAGGCTCAGAAGAAGCGCAGCTTATATTTGATGGATATAGAGTCGAGGTAGGATGGTGAGATGGGGGGTGGAGGAGGTTGGGGGAGAGAGCTTGAGGAACAACAAGAAGGAGACACAAAACCTCGCCAAGGAATAATCTTGGCGTCACAGCTTTTGATAATGCCCGAAACGCTGCAGAAAGAGAGCCTCAGAACCCCTGCGCCACATCACCACCAAGATAGGCACCCCATACGACACCAGCAGCACCGCCGACCAAGAGCTAGGAGAACCCTCGAACCCTTACCTCGCCTTCCACCTTGCCGCCATGACTCTGCCGTGGTGGTTCTTCCCGCAATGGGTCGGGATCGCGGCTGCGATTTGCGCTGTCGGCGTAAGCCCTTGATCAGGCATATGTAGATCGCGAGACTAACGGGGGCATAACAAGATCGCGGGCCTCATCTACTGGTGTTGGCTCCGCCTCCGAGCGGGGAAGTCGGTGTAAGTTCAACTTGGCCAGAACGTAATTTGCAGCAAGCTGATTTTTTCCCTAGCTTCACGGCCGGCGGTCGCCACCGCATCAGGCGCTGGACTTGCCGTGTAAGAACCCTCCCATTGACGCCTCTATACCGACCGATCTAAGCCGTCGGGCCTACGAACATACCTGAGGGAATGGGAATATGAGACGGCTAGAGCATGGCTGACAAGCAGAGCAGGACGAGGACGAGGACGAATAGCCCCCGAAGACGACCAAGACGAAGACGACGAGAGGAGGGAGAAGAAGACGACGGTGATGATAATTTTTGGGCAGGGGGGAAAGGGGGGGGAGAGCTCCTAGTACCATTTGGCTTGGGCAAGTTTGTCGGTATCAAGCCCCTGATTCGCGCGCCCCATCTCTAGGGCCTGCAAAGCCCTAGGTTTTGGCTATACTTTCCGCAGCAGCAGCTAATATGCGTCCCAGAACAGGTTTCATTGCGCTTGGGCGCCGGCGTTGGGGGTATCTTGATTTCGTGTAATTTCCCGGAAGACACCCGAAAAGATAAAGCCTGGGTTGCCCTGCAGGGAGTATTACAAGTGATTTGCTTGTTGTTTTGGGGTTCCTTGTGACCTGCATCTAGGAGTGAGTATGAATGAAGCCTGACAGCTTACCGATAGGCTCTCAGTCCCCAACCGTCAAAAGGGGTAACAGAGAGCTTGATCAAAAGCCAAGATCATTGAGGATTGTATGCAGTTTGAAGCCGATGATGCTTGATAGCGGTGGAGAGAAAGGAGTTCAGAGCGGGCAGGCTTTTGTTTTTCCCAGGCATGCTTGGCATATATAGGGGCTGAACTACGTTTCTTGGCGTTTGGACGTCTGAAAACCTGCTAGGTATACTAACGTCCTGAATGCATCTTCGTTATATCTTACCTTCTTCGCGCCCCTGTGATTCGAATCTAATGCCAAACGTCAACATTAAGAAGCCAAAATCAGCTTACCACATTATTCTCGCTGGCCACGTGAGAGAGTCCCTGGGATACCCCTGGACTCTCGCGCAGGATGAGCGGAATGCAGTCTCATGTTTTTCATCGTGCCTAGGACCTTGTATGAGTGAAGCTGTACACAAGAGAAGGACATAAGTATCGACCTTCCCGTGTTCTCCTACTGGCTTGTGAGACAATGTCTTGAAAAACCCCCCGGGAGTAATTTTCAAGGCAACATGTAGCATTTGCCGAAGCCAATGAGCTGATTCCCAACGCCTGATCGAATGCCTTCACAAAGACAAACCAGATGAGCGAAGGCCGCATCCTGCGCTTCCCTATATCGGGCTTCCGTAAACATCTCGCTGCACACGTGATATGTATCTTGAAATACCCCTTGAGGTCTCAAAGAAGATGCAGCCTTCGCGAATGCCAATTAGCCTGTTTCTAGTGTCCGATAGAATGCCTGCGTGATGTCGCTCTCTTGAAAGGATGGTCGCATACCGGCTTCCTGCACGTGTTATGCTTTAAAAGACTCCCGCGCAGCCCCACGCAGCCCCGAGCAAAGCTGCTCCATGAGGAAACGCGTAATGCTAAGTCCCGGTGCCTGTATTGATTTGGCATGTTTGCTGAGACACCGCGTGGTTCATTATGCCGCTTTTCAGAGCGCAAACGTTGCCCCCCCTTGTGTGCCCGCATTCTTGCAGGGCTGGCATGACCCTCTCCTTTCTGCATTTCCCAGAACCAGCGCTTCATAGCCATCGCCTTTCCGCAGCCTGTGAGCAATACTGAGAGCCGTCCCAGCAGCTATGGCGGTTGCGGCCTTACTTCCGCGCGGAAAAAGCCTGTGGATCGCTCCACGGACACCGGAATGGCCTTCGGAGTAGCCGGAGCAAACCCAGATCCTCAGAGCTGCTTTCGCATGATGATAGCAACATAAGAGTACTTCTCCGACGTCCTGAACCTCATTCCGGGGGCCTATTCTCAGGGGTCGGCGGCTGTCGCTATGGAGTTGTTGGGCTCAACACCAAGCGCGCCTTCGTCAAAACCTCGCCGCCCGTCTCCTCACCCCCTCATCCTACAACACCAACAACGTCTTGCAGCATCGACTCCCTCACCTTCGCGAGGCGGTAGACATCGACATCCTCATCCTCGTATTTGCTTCTAAGCTTCTCAGCGCCCCACCCTCGTCCCCTTCGTTCATGCGATGCCGCAAGGCTCATGGCGGCGACCGGCTTCGCCTGACCCACGAGAGCGACCCGCGTACACCCAAACACTAAGCGCTGGCCTCGGAAACGGACATGAAGCATTTAAGGGAGCTGAAACTCACGAGCAAGCCTCAGCTTCGCAACTCCGCCAACATGCGCAGGCCGCTGGCGTGGGGCTTGCGAATCTCTTCAGGCTCAACACCGCGGCCAAGGGTATCTGGCCCTAGCAGGTATCTGCCTCTCACATCGTGAGTCTCTCTCCTCTCTTCACATCACCTAGACTGATAGGGCCAAGCTTCTGCTTCATGACTCCGCCAGCGCGCGGATGCCGCTGGCGCCAGGGTTTGCGAATCTCCTCCGGCGGTTCAACACCACGGTCAAGGCCATCTGGCGCAGGAGGCATCCGCTTCAAGCATCGTGAGTCTCTCCCCCATCGCCAAATCGTTCAGACTGGCAGCTGCAAGCCTCTACTTTACGAACCTCGCCAGCAGGCGGATGCCGCTGGCGCGGGGTTTGTAGATCTTGTCCGGCTCAACACCGCGGCAAAGGTGACCTGTAGCCAGGACGTCTCTACTTCGAGCATGGCAAGTCTTCTTGTGCCTCTTGAATTGTTCAGGCGGACTGGGCAAGCCTTATACCGATCTATTCGCCTGTCGCGATACCACCGCTGCGGAGGACTGCGGAGGACTGCGAAGCTTAATACCACGGTCAGAGTCACTCGGCCACAACAGAGATCCGAACGAAACTGAATGAGGCTTCGTTTACACTCCTCATCGTCCAAGTCGGTCGGAGCCAGGCTTATCGTCGTTTCCTTGCGCGCAGCGATGCCAGGACCTACGGCACCTTCATCACATCTCCGCCAGCCATTCTCCAAGCCAGACCGATACCGACAATCGGCAAACAAGGCATCAAACCTCATCGCAATTCTGGAACAGTTGAGTAAGCGTCCCTAATCTTATCCGGTCCTGGCTCATCTACCCTTCCGTCGCGGATCGATTTAGCCTGGCCGGGTATGGCCTGCGCTTTCGCAATGCGTCTCCGTCGCATCCAGACATCTTGCTGATAGCCTTGGCAGTAGATAAACCAGAGTGTGTCGACATAGTCGAAGCACACGTATATGCGGAAGACATCACGACCTTGGCCTGGCCTCCCCAGTCGCCAGCCCCGCCAAGGCGAATCGCGACAGCCACGTCGAAACACAACCAGTCTTTCCCCGAAGCCGATCGTTTTACGAAACCGCTGTCCATCGAAGGCTCGAAGTTTCTTAGTCGCGATCCGGCAATCTTTGCGCGGAGGAGCGTTACTACACCCGCCATGATGTTGCTCGAGCCGTCTAAGACAGCACGTTTCGACTTTGAGCATTTATCTCCCAGAAATGACCCAGCTGAAAGTCGCTACAATGCGACTATGAGAACATGCTCTACTTGTTGAAATCCTCCACTACTGTCAAGTGGACAGGTCGCCTTTCTTTCAGGGAGTTGGACTCGCTGTCCCCGGCGCACATAAAACACCATTCGGATCACATGGCTGGACCGGAAAGGAGGAGCGGCCGAAAGCCTGGTGGAGTATGTAATGCCACACTTGACCGGTCGATCCAAGCTTACGGATACTCAGGAATCATAGGAGGTTTTGCGAGATAAAGAGATGTCTGCCAATACTCAATTACAGGCGATGAGCTCGATCTTCCTCGATATCATGAGCATACCAGCGAATTCTACTCAGGTAGGTGGATGTCCCACAGTAGGTCAAAGGGATGTCCCAGGTTAGTGGATCTTGTTCTTCTTTCTTTTTTCTCTCCTCTCTCATCTCAGACTTGCAATCTCGGGCAGCGTGTCGTGCCCTAGTCTCGGACCTTTCCTGGAAGCCACTCATCATTGACCTTGAGTTTCAGGAGTTGTCGCTTTCGCTTCTCTGGTATCGCAAGTTTCAACTTCCCTCGATTTTCGGCCTTGCCATCTCTTCTCGATTCCATCTCTTTCCCGGCACATCTCTTCTCCGTCACCTCTCTCCACCGTCACCTCTCTCCACCGTCACTTCTCTCCTCCGTCACTTCTCTCCTCCGTCACCTCTCTTTCACCTCTCTTCTCCGTCACCTCCCTTCTCAACTCTTTCTCGTCCCAGGTTCATCTCTTCTCAACTCCTTTTTCTCTCGACATGAAATTTGCACATTTGCAGTCTCTCTTAGACTCCATTTCTTCTCGGTCCCATCTCCTCTGAATCTAATATTCTCTTATTCTCATCTCTTTTCAATCCCATCCATTTCAATATCATAATTCAGCGTGGAAGGTCATTTCATCGTCCCACACCATTTCGTTTATTTTCATCCCATCCATTTCCTCATCATCAATTAGCTTTCTTCGGCCTGGTCTGTTGGATATGGTCTTCGACTGAAGTCTTTTGTGACTTTTCGTAAAGACCGAACCTCTTTCTTGATCATCCACCCTGTGATTCGGGCACTCGCGCTTCATCCTGACAATCTGAATGAGTTCCATCTCTTTCTCAATCCCTTCGTCAACCAGGTACATTTTCCCTAGTCACACGAAACGCAAGTCAATCACCTTCTCTCCTTTCCTTATCAACGTCGATTGAACTTCGAAAACGAGGCAGCTTCTTCGAGGCGAAATACCATATAGCAAGGTACGTATCCGGTAGGTGGTTTCTCCTCGTACACGATTGTCGCAATCCTCAGCATCACGGACTTGAGAACCCATCCGAAGTATCCTCAGGATCTGGTGGGCCGTCTCTTCTCTCTCTTGGTACTGGTATCGTATGCTGGGCCATCCTTAATGAATATGGGCTTAGGAACCCGTTCGAAGCGACCCCTCTGTTTCTTTAATCAAGCATATGCTTCTGGCCAGTCAACTAACCGGAGAACGCGGGCTTGGGAACCCGTCCGAAGGACCCCAATCTTCGGTCAATTCGATTGTTTTCTTCAAGAAGAACCGTCTCAGGTATTGATTCTCGTCTGGATTCCTTTGTATTGGTTTCATTGCGCGTATCGCTGTAGATGTCTTGTTGAACTCGACCTTTCGAGTTGACAGGCCGTTATTTTCGGTTAAGGTCCCGTCTAGGAGGTGTCTTCTTGTCAAATGTCTCGAGTCCGCAAGCCATTGATGGGGGCGAAGTGCTCTCAGGCACATGTCTCCTAGCCAAGTCCTCCAAGTTGTCAAGCTTGTTCCCGGCACAGTCCAAAAGTCAGACGTCTTCTAGCCGTCTAAACCCCATCAGCCGTCTCCAACGGACTCTTCCCACGGTTTCTTATCGAGTCCGCCGAGATTTTGCGCTTCTCAACTCTTCGAAACTTCCAAGGTAGGCTCTATGTCTCCATGTACTCAAATTCCAGGGCCATCTTAGCTCTTGCAGTCATTTTCAATATTCAACAGCGCTGCATACTCAAGTCTTGCCAAGGTACTCCGCAGGCGTGGTGATCTTACGGGCTTGGGAACCCATTCGAAAGTGCCCCGTTCATCTCTTGTGTCGAAGTCTCCCATAAAAATGAGTCATTCTATCGGATTCGTCAACATATTTCCATGTTGCCCTCGGCAGGTAATCTCAAAGATCGCTTCTCGAGTGCATATTTGCATCAGCGAGTCGTTGTTTCTGCGTCAGTCCGTTCAGGCAGGTCATCTTATCGAAGCCCGTTACGTAAGCTTTCTCCGGTATCGCTCGCATCGCATAATGGTCGAGTCAAAAAAGGTGAGTCCGTTGTCTTCGATATGCAATTGGGAATGGTCGTCTTTTCCAGCTATGTCTCCAAGAACTAGAAGTGATTTTTCCATAACGTCCTACGCATTGAGGCTAGAAGTCTACTATTCGCGGGCTTGGGAACCCAATTAAAGTGACCCTAAATCTCTTCCGTTAGTAGGAATGCGGCTGATAGTCCTCTCCTCGGAACGGTAGGTGTGCCCATCCTCAAATATTTCGCCATCTGTTTCTCGGTCCGGCCGCAGCCCCGGATACGGTAAATTCCTTGGGCTTGGGAACCCAGTCGAAGTGACCCTCAGTCTCGAAGGGGTATTGCCAATGGCGCCCTCCCGTAGCGGGTTTCAAGTTCGTCTGGCTATGCCGTCTCGGGCTTGGGAACCCACTCAAAGTGCCCCTCGAGTCTCCTTTGTCCACGGGATTTTGCCAATCGTATTCCCAAAGCATATTTTAAGCTCCTGTCGGTGTCGTATCTCGGGCTTGGGAACCTAAGTAAGTAACCCAAAGTCTTCTTTCTCAGTAGGATGGTTGCCGCTGGCTCCATTCAGGTAGGTTTAAGAGTTTCTATCGTTGTCGTCTTCGGCCCAATTTCCCTTTCCGGTCCAATAGTTCCAACGTTTATAGTTGATTTGTCCATGGTATAGCTACTCAGAGGGAGTCCCAACCTGGGACTGGACTCCCAGAGGGCGTGCCTTGGGGCGAATCCTGTTGCCGGAGTCTAAGAATTCTTCAAGTATCCGATCTGTCCATTGGCATACCTTCTTGAAGGGAACCCCTTCCCTGGGCCTGAAGTGATCGCGGGACGTGTCACGAGCGATCCAGGGATGTGGGCTGGACTTCGAGCGGACGCTTCTTGGGGCGAATCAGGGTGCCGGAGTCCAGGGAATGTTTTAATTGAGGCTCTGCGCAGCAAAGGCGGGACCTCCTTGTGTCTAACGGAACAGTATTTAGCGCCAAGGCACTAACACAATAGCAGTGAATTGAGATCTTGTACTAACACGACAGCAGTGAATTGACCATTTGTTTTCCAGATCGTTGAGCGGACTCGGTCGGGCGGGAATCACATCCAGTCTGGCCAGTATACACAAAGAGCCTTTATGTGTCTCAAGGTCGTCGAGTTGACGCGGTTGGGCAGGATTATATCCTGTCTGGCCAATATACGGAGGGGCCTTTATGTGTCTCCAGGATCCTCGAGTGGACGCGGTTGGGCGGGACCCTTTTCTGTCTGGCCAGTATATAGAAGGGCCTTAATGTGTCTCCAGGATCCTCGAGTGGACGCGGTTGGGCGGGACCCTTTTCTGTCTGGCGAGTATATAGAAGGGCCTTAATGTGTCTCAAGGGTCGTCGAGTAGACGCGGTTGGGCGGGATAACATCCTGTCTGGCCAGTATATCGGAAGGACCTTTATGCATCTTGATGGGCGTCGAGCGGATGCGATCGGGCTGGGTGCTCCCCAGTCTGGCCATAATAGGAGGGTAATGTTTGTCTCCAGGATCGTCGAGTAATCGCCGTCGGGCGGAGTGGATTTACGATGCTTGCGTATCGAAGGGTAGTTGTGTGTTCCCGGAACGTTTGAGTGGATGTCGATCGGCAGAGTGATGTCCTGCATTGTCGATGTATTGAACGATATTTTTGTTTCCGAGTGGACGCAGGTCGGGCAGGATTAGCATCCTGCCTGGCCTTCGCACCGGAGTGTGGCTGTGGCCTCGGAGTCGCGTCATGTTTAGTATAGTCAGCTGATCGTATCAGTTTGAATTGAGGGGAAGGGGTGGTTGGGAGGACAGTACCCTGGATAGAGGATTGAGAAGTTGGTTCGACGCAGAGGTCTTCGACCCGGAGACGGAGGCCCTAAAATTATCAAGCGGAAGCGGTTGGGCAGGACAAGATCCTGCCTGGCTAGCATATCGGGCTATATTTATGGCCAGGCGGTTGTGTTGTATATGAGATACCAGTCAGGAGTTCCTGCGGTGGTTACTGCCGATAGTCTCGGTTTGGATTGGGGGGAAGCGGGTGTTTGGGTGGACAGTACCCTCGATGAAGCCTTGAGAATTTGCTTCGACGCATGGACGTGCCTTGAGAATTTGCTTCGACGCATGGACGTTCGTCCCCAAGGCACGCAGCTGGGGCTTGAAGGGTACTATGGCCAGTCAACAAATGCTTTGGCTGGAGCGTATTCCTATCTCATGGGCTCCTTGGGAGTTCACAGCTGGATATCGGGCAGCGTCCAATATTTTCTTGGAATATGCTTCAGCAAGACGGTTGTCGATTTTGGCTAGCTGGTGTGTTTTCCTTCACAAGGAGACTTTCCCGAGGCTTGCTGCCAGAAAACAGCCGACCAGCTTGCCTATGAGGACGAAGTTGTCGACAGACTATGCGTTGCATTGCCAGAAGAAGAAACCGTTGTCTCAAGAAACCCGTAAAGATACATGCCACAACAGGATGCAGGCTGCCTGTGGCTGGTGGCCCCTTGCGTAGTGCTGCATTGCCACCAATATCACCGTCCCGGGGTAGTGAATCGGCCAGTGGTACCATCGGCTAAAGGGCTCTTACGGATCGATGTCGTTTCTTGGATGAGGGGGCCGTCGAATTAACGACGCCGCTGATCGAGTTGTGGGTCGCCGTAGGAGCGACTTGGGGCTGCAGGTGCCCCATTGCCACAAGTCGAGAATCCGGCTTTCGATCCTAAACCGGGAGAAGCTGGAGGTCTTTGCGAGTTAGACCTGCTGAGAAGACCAAGGGCTCCATCTGTGTTTGTTCGACGATCACGCGAGCGAGGTAAGAAGCGGTTGTCGGGGAGCGGTGTGCGTCTGTGTATTCGTGCTACCATTGTGCAACCGGTCCATGCCGAAGTCGCAGGAACTGGTCTGGCATGCCAAATCGCCCTCATATGCATATCAATGGCTCCGTATGAGATGGACGGCGAAGTAGTGCTGGTTTCGAAGCCCTCAAGGGCCCTCGAGGGAAGAGCAGAGTCGACTATTGATGGGGTTTGCGAAAACTCTAAGGCGGCTTGGTATCTGCACATTCTTCGGTGTATCAGAGGTGACTCCTGAGGTTCAACGAGTATAATGTGGATGCTGGAGGAGGTCCGGAGAGATGTGGTGTTGACGTAGGGAAGATGAGGAGACGCGTCAAGTATGCTGAGGCGGGCTCTCTTCGTGTTGATGCCGCCTCACGCCGTGCAGCAAGTCAAATCATCCGTTATATTCGGTAGAAGGCCTCCTAGAGGTCAAGGTGTTCAGATCGAGATGGGCTTCGATGATGGTGGAGGTGGAGGCTTCGAGGAGGTGCGGGCTTGGCGGAGGTGTTGACATCAGCCTCGAGCGACAGCCGTGGGAAAAGGGGCAGCAGGGATCGGATCATCGTGGGACTTGGTCAGCATATCAAGCTGAGGTCTTCTTGAGTGGACAGAGTCCTAGAAGAAGCATTCTAGATGACGGTGTGATGGAAATGATGATCTGAAGGAAAGGAAGCGACGCAAACCCGCCCCTTCCACCCAATGAGAAGGCGAGCCCATGGACTTCATCTCAACTACAAAACCAAACTGACGATCTACCTTCTCTGGAAACAATTCTCCAAGCATATTCACTCTGATGTGGAGTTGAATCTGCGTTCTGGGTACCTGGGTACCCTCGGCGTGGCTCACCAACACCGCCAGGAAGCCCACCAGCGTTGTAGGGTGTGGGAGCAAAAATCTTCACGACTCTAAAGGCGATGGCCTCGTTTTATCTAACTATCAACCAACATGGGGACGTGCTGAGGGGAGGAATTGCCCTGATGAAATCGGCTTCAAAACGTGTCTCTCAGAAACCATCGGTTTCCACCCGACGTTGGGAATGGGAGGTTAATAGAGGTCCCGATGACCGAAATTTAAGCTCCCATAAGGAACTCAGAGATATGAGAACTGAAACTCCTTAAACAGTACGATATATTAGGGGCTAGAGTCCTGAAGTGCGGTCAAGGAGCAGTATGGCATGCGAAGGGAAGAGTGTCTTGCATTGTTGGCTAGAATCTCCGATATGCAGCATAGGCTGGGGGAATTGGGTGCTTTTAGAAGTTTGCCTGATGAATCCGACCATCACCGCAGGACTTCCAGGCGCAGAATCGATGATGAGATGCAGGTCTGACGTTCGCGATACGAGGCCCACGAGCATCGATCACCCAGCGACCTATTCCCCTTGCACCAATTGCAAACACCCGGAGAATTCCACGACAGGGGGCACGGCAGCATCTTCGTATTGGCATCAGAACCTCTCGCCACATGGGCTTCATTATCATAAAATGCATCTATCAAAACGCTGTACAGCAAAACTCCATAACAATCAACCCATCAACGAGTAACAATGCCGCTCCATCCCTCTAAAATGCCATCTAAGCCAGCCCCACCAACCCCCTCGTCCTCCTCCACAGCTCCTTCGCCATAGCCTTCCGCGTATCCACCGTCCGCGCCGCAGCGTCCTTGTTCTCCGCCGCCCGCCGGAGCAAGAAGTTCAGACACTCAGCCGTCGTACCCCATGTCATACATTTGAACACCCGTGGCGCGTCGAGGGCCTTGTCCGCCGCCTGCTCGGCCACCTGCACCAGCTCGCAGCTGATCTCGTCCGCCATGCCCTGCAACTGCGCGTAAGCCAGCTTCACGCGCTCCTCGCCTCGAGCAGCCTGCTCGTTGCGGATTGCTTGTGCCTTGCGGACCGAGTCGTGGTTGTGGGTCGCGAGGACGAGGTCGATTTGGGGGAATTTGTCGCTGCTGGCGCCCTCGAGGGGCTGCAGTCCGGGACCATACTGGCGCTTGAGCAGACACGCGGCGAGAGCGTCGTAGTTCTTGTGTGTCTCCTCTACTGTGTCCCAGATGAGGTGGCGGGGCTCGGAGTTGAGATACGCGCCGCGGACAAGCTTCACGCCGAGGGTATACCCTCCCTCTTGGGCGGCCGCGAGGTCTTTGGCGAGCTTGGCGTGGGCGGACTTAAGGTAGCACTGGTATGTGGTGTACATGATGGCGTTGCCGGGGCCGTTACGGTTGTAGCGCTCTTGCATGCTTCGTGTCCATTTCTCGATCCCAGCGTTAGATACCTCCTCCTCAGCCCCTGGAAGCAGTAGGACTTTCTTTGCAGCTGCAGCTTCGCAGGCTTCGGTTATGGCGCGTTCCATCAGGGGAGTGGGGTCGCGTTTTTCCTTGAGGAGTTGGAGGGCGTACTTTCCGAGGCCTGACCACCTGAAGGAGGCATTAGCAGCTGCAAAGAACGCGTCATGGGAGAAGTCCTTACTTTAGACCGATAAAGTCCCCTGGAGCCGCCATCCACACCGACTCCAGCATCCCCGTCCGCCATGTCTCGATCTCTGCCGCAGTCGTCGCGCTGTCTGCGGTCTCGGGCCCTCCTTCGCCATCCAGAACCTCCAACGCAAATTCTAGTATTATACCATCATATCCCATATCTGTCTTCGCAGCTGAAGTGCTTGTCTGCACCTCTTTCCTTGTCGAACCAGCGCAAAATTGGGCGTAGAAAGTGGTCTTCAACAGCCAGTTCAGTACTGGGTTCCGCTCCACGTTCATCAGCGCAGACCTGGAGTCCAGCATGCGCCGTAGGACTGCGAAACATGCTGCTAATAGGGGCGGCGAAGAGGACATGGATGTGATGAGATAGGACCTGAGGACACTGGAAGTCGGCATGCGGGCCAGCCCGGACTTCTTGGAGGCTGCTGGTGCTCCTGGGAATGAAGCATGAGGGGCCACAGAGGCATGCTTTTTGGTGCTCTGCTGCACATGGCGTGCGAACTGGAATGCCCCTGGACGCCCTGCAAGGCGTTCAAGCTGCCGTAGCTGCTGCAGCCGTGGTGGCATTGTAATATGAACGCTGTCGTGGTGGTGGTGATGCGGGGTGCTGAATGCGGAGGGCAGGATGCTGCGTGCAGTTTTATAGCACAAGAAGCAGTGAAAGCTAGAAGTTTGACAGTGACTGGCAGCAGAGCAGGACCAGTGGTGGCCTTATAACAGCCCTCGCGTCAACCACGGTTCCGATGGTCGCTGGTGCTGCCCTCGTGGTCTGCTGAGGGAGCACGGCCACATGCGGCAAACCAGGTCGTCATGCTTATCTCGGGGCATACGATAGCGAAGGCGATGGGTGCTTGCATTGGCGAATCAAGTGGTGCAGCTTGTTCGCTGTGCTTTGTGGAGTGCATTTCCGGCAGTAATAGAGGACGGCTACCCTCGGGGTGGGGAACTCGCTGGCGTTCCGCGGATGGCGTTTGCTGCATTTAGTGCTTGGCTGGACCCAACGACCTGTCTACGCTATGTGCTGAAAAAAACAACATTAGCAACGTCTACCTCCTCTTGTGCCTCTGGAGTCGCCGAAATCGGTCTCGAAGGAGTCCAGAAGGCAGCTGAAGATTTTGTCGCCCCGTTTTGTGGTTTTAACGGCCCTTTTTGCATATACTTAACCCATTCCTTGCCCTTCGTCATGGACTTCTTCCTCCACTTGCAACGGACGAAAGGACAGAGGACGCACCATAGTTGTATACCATTCCACGAAGCTGCGATTGCTTCGTAACGTGTGCGTTCAAACGGTCAAGGGCCCCACATGCGTCTCAGCATCCGTTCGAGCCACGATTGCCTCTAGCCGCCCTTGTACATTCGCTCGATTTCTTCTGTCCTGGATTAGACTTCAGCGTCAGCAGGATTTCTGAATAGACACAGGCCGTGATACCAACCTGCCAGAGCGCTTCTGGTTGATGAAAATGACAATGTCGCCCGGGTACCGTCATGCTCTTACCAGGCCTGCAGCCGTTCCGGCGTTCCAGCCGCACCTGTACATTCGCTCCATCTCTTCTATACTAGATAAGATATGAAAGTTAGCAAGGATCATTGATGTAGGTAGAGCCTGATTCAGCCCTCCAAAGGCGCCTGCCGTGCACTAGCGTGACGTTGCCGGGAGTATGGCGATTCTCTTACTGTTCTGTTAGACGCTCTAGTATCTCGCTCTCAACTGGCTTACGGAGATCTTTACTTGCTCTCCCGCTCGTATTCTCCGCTCGCTCTTCGTCTTGCAAAAATTCTACGCTCCAAATCCGCTTCCAAAATCCTTTCTTTGCGGGCTGCGGAGGGTTCGGCGTGGGGGCGCTCGAAGGCTGGTCTGCGCGCGCAGTGCTCATCGTCGGGGTTGGTAAATCGTTGATTGTGTGCGTACGGTACCAGAAAACGCGTGCTATGAAGGTTGTTGGTGTGGTGACACAAAGATCGTAGGTGTTGTCGTTGTTGGCTGCTCACGCGTTTGCATGCGAAAACTCCCAGCAACAACCGCAACAGCACCACAACAGGTCCAGACCCACACCCGAAAGCCGACTCGACATATCCGCCAAGACACTCGCTTTCTTCTTCACGGTCCTACGCAAGGCAGGAGCAGCAATGAACAATGATTGTGTACCGTAAAGGTATGGTAGCCAATAAGAAATATGCCGGCTACTCCTCCCACTGTGCGATACACCACCGATAGTCATTGGAGTAGAAAAGAAGATGAGGAACCAAGATACATCCCAGCCGCACCAAAACCCATTCCCCCTTCTTCTTCGAAGTCCCGCAACCAGGCGAGCCCATCAATGAAAAAGCCAGCGCGTCCCAGATCCCGCTCCCTCCCGAAGAAGAAAAGCCCCATCCGAGTCCACACCAAGTGTTTGTGTTTGTAAGATCCAAAGATTACCCCGGCGGTGGACCGGCCACCAGTACCCTCCGAAATGGGCAGGTCGAAGGAATTCATGAGCTCCCAGACCCCGAGTATTATTGCCACAGCCGGAGCCAGGGCCACCGTTGTCGAGATCGATCCGGACGATGTCACGCGAAGTCACTCACGCAGGTGCATGCAGGAAGCAGAGGGACCGGGGCTGGCTGGCTTTTTAAAGGGCGGAGGATGGATTTGGGGCGCCAAGGCGCTAGGGATGACTAAGCGGGCTGGGGGTTCTGATAGGTTGGGTGGGTGGTGAAAGGACGGCGTGGAATGTGGTGGAAAGTAGTGGAAGGGTGCTTGCACATGGGAAGGTTGTGCTGCTCGCTGCTGGTGCTTTTTGAGCAGCGGAGACGCGTAGCTGGCGGTGAGATGCGTTTGGGTGGGGCGGGCTCGATCTGCCAGTTCAAGATTCTACCTTCCAGGTGCGCCTAAGGTGCACTCAATCATTCAAGTATGCATTGCATGGCGTTTAGCATCCTCTGCCAGGCTACCATGGGCTCTCTGCGCCAACGGACATGGTCTTTACCGTCATGGAGTCCGCGGCAGCTTGGAGTCTTTGTATCAGCCAGTTTGACAGAGTGCGTCAACGTGGCATTCGGAGAGCTTTTACCCTATTGAACATGCTCTGTGTAGTCTCTGGCATCTTCGGCCCCAGAATTGGAGACCACCTGCGACACCATATATTTACCAGTAAAACCGGAGCATGCGGCCTATGATGATAGTCCACACCTTCACAGTGCAGCCTTGCAGTCACCCCGTTAAGTCTGCTTTCCAAATTCTATGACACCATTCACCTCGGATTTTTTGGTGTCGTGCGATTGAAAACGATTGTTTGCCCAGCCCGAGGATATCTAGTTCTCTGGGCGGCAGTTCGCGGGGGATATGGAAAGGAAACAGCATTCAAGTAGTTGTTTTTGAGAATGCGACTGAACATGAATCACCTAATTATTCTTTTCCTTGCTGGGAAATCACCAGATCCTGGGTAGACACCACAGTAAACTACAAATCTTTCTCCGCCTCGCTTTCTTCCTCCCGAGAAGCTCGACTGTCACGCCGCATATCCGCGTATCCCCCGCCTGCATTTTATCGCTAGATAATTGTTTACCTTTTGAAATCACGCCCACTCTTTCCTCTCGCGGGCAATCCAACCATGAAAACGCAAATCTGCGGGTCAGATAGGAGGCTTGAAGTAGTTGGAGAAAATCGGTTATGAAGGAGCAAGCCCTCAGGCCTTAGCCCACGATAGGCCAAGACTCATGACCCGAGCGGAGCGAGGCTAAAGGGAACACAGCTATGACGGTGGGACTAGCGAGGTCTCGAAAGTGGGTGTTCTGCTGTTATAAAGCAGGCGGCTCGTCAATACTGGAATATCGAGTCCACCGTGTCCAACCCAGTCTTCATGGTTCGTGAGAAATGTTAGCTGCCAGCAAGCATCGTAAGAATTTGTAAGAGGTGTTTTCAAGGGTAAAAAGACATCCAATCGCGAGCGATTGAATGCGATCATCTAAGAGCAGTACGTACGTCGGTCGATGGCCCCAGAGATACCTTACGGACTGGTCATTTAATTTGATAGGCCGGACATATCGAATTGGAGGGTCGTTATCGGAAAGGCGCCATAAAAGAGTGCTGCTATAATTCTGCTTGATCTCGCTCGTTAATAGAATCCAGGTCGCGAACCGGTGCCGTCTCTATACAAAACCCCAGCCTCACTCCATAATGTCTCGCCCAAGTCTTAGGGCCCTGGAGTAACGCGTCGGAAAGATAAGAGACACGATCCAAGTGCTATTTGCAAAATCCTATCTTCATTAGCAATTTGCGGGGTTAGGAAGCTCCAGAAAATCGGAAGTGTAGCTAGCAAAACTTGTGTGAGCCTGGGCGTCCAGTGAGTCAAATGCCGCAATTTCTCAGTCCTCCACGGCTGCTACCAGGAGTCGAGGTTCTTGCCCAGGCGTCCCGTACACTGTGTGGGTTAAGACGTTTCTGCAAGCTCAAGGCCGAAGCTCAAAGCCGCGAACGTCCACCACAACACAGGACGGTGTTTCGATCTCGGCACCGCTCTTGTGAACTCGACTATGAGGAAGTCGACTCTGGAAGACCAGTCGGTGCCCAAAACTAGGTATTTGGCCATGGCGAAAACATGTATGAGCCTGGGCGTCCACTGCTACCTAAAGAGTTCTGTCCCAGATCTCCACGGATGCTACCAGGAGTCGGGGTTCTTGCCCAGGCGTCGCGTACACTGTGCGGGTAAGGAGAGTTGCTGCACGCTCAAGGCGGCGAACTTCCACCACAAACACAGGACGGTGTTTCGGTTTTGGCACCGCTCATGAGAACTCGACTATGAGGAAGTCGGCTCGGGAAGACGAGTCGGTGCCCAAATTTAAGTGTTCGACCACGGAAAAAAGATGTACTTTGAAAAAAGAGGAGAATCAAGAAGACTTATGTTCGCATTCCGCCTCCGCGGTAATAGTCAAATGCAAGGTGCGAAGAATCTGCAAGTTTAGCCATTGATAACGCAAAGAGAGTAATATGTGGACGTTTGAAGACTACTCCGCCACGACTTTGCACTGTTGCGCGGTTCTGTGGACGGCATCAGACGTAATTGAATATCTTCAATTCACTCTGATGTCTGAAGCGGCAAGCAAGAGACAGGGGGTTGCCCTCTTCCTGGTTGGTCTTTTCAAGCTTGTTGACAGTCTTGAGCAGTGGTGGCTTTATCAGTGAAAGAGTGGGGCTAGGAATCTGTGTCGAAGGCATCTCCGAGGCTGAACGAGGTGGGCCGGTAGGGCGAGTAGATTGGATTGAGATTTAGGAGTAAATATCAATCATTCTCTCCAGATTTTTGAGTAAATATCAATCATTCTCTCCATCGTGACGTCGAGTTCTGTCAAGGGGACAGGGGAAACATAGTCCTACGAAGACTGTAGACGGACGGCAAGACCGCGATTCGAGCGCCGTGTCGAGCATAAGACTTTTGTTCTCCAGCTTGACGCAAGAAGCGCGTTCGAGAGTGCCTCGGCAGATAGGTGTGGTTTCCTAGCGCTGCCCATTGTTCTGTCTCTAGAGAGATGTGGTCAAAGCCGGTACTAAGAAACCAACCATATGCTCGCTGGAACGTTGATTGTGGGCCAACATTTCTTCCATCTAATCCTCCATTCCCTCAATCGCGGAGACGAAGTCTGTGAAAGAATATATTCGAGTAGGACCTGCGGTCTTGCGACGGTTGTACGGACGCGAAGAGCTTGTAACCGAGGCGCGGCGGTGTACGAGAGCGTGCTGTTCAGCAGCTTGCCCATTTTTTCCGACCAAAGCATGAGAATACCGTGAGTTTGACCAACAGTGAGTATGTTCTCCTCGGGCTCCAAATTTTGGTCCGATCGATTGCACTCCAAGTATAGTAAGAGCTTTCCCTTCTTTCGCTCGCCAAGTAGTTCCGTCAGTCACTGCATGCGTTAGCTCTAGATTGTTGCTCATGCTAATTCTCCGGGCGTTCGAGTCCTCGGGTTACCTTTCGCCGATTGTCGCTAAGGCTTGCATCTAGCAAAGGGATGTAGATCGAGGAGGTCCTCAGGCCTGTCTTGCACAGCGCCATTCGCCGCCCCGTCTTGACGTCTTTTCTTCCAACTAGGCATAGCGTGACCCATTCGCTAGTCACATTGACACGGTGCAGTGAATGTGAGGTCTCGACGCCGGCGAGGGGTCGCTGCTGTGCTGCGGGGAGTTCAGTGCGTGCTGTCGTGACAGGGTCCACCTAGACTCTAGAGTATCCAGAACCGCAAGATACTTCTTCACACACTTAGACTCTCTCCACAATACCTTCTGGCTGCACGAGCGGAATGCAGAAGCTCTTTAATTCCATCGTATTCGTCGGGGCCTCCGAGTCCAGCACGCCGACGGTCTTGTTGCCTACCTCCTTGCCGGCACGCATATTGTTGACCCCGATTTCGCAGGCGATACTGTGGCAGTGGTGAACTAGCTCGATGTCTGCGCGGACTGCTGTCGTGGTGGGGTTGGGAGCAAGAATTGTAGCGGAGGACGATGGCTGTTATACGGGGAAGGCCGTATTCAGCTGCACTTGGACGCATGATGCCCCTGTACCATGGTTAGCACAAAGCTTCTTTCGACGTTGGAACAAGGCATATCCCAAAGAAGCTGATAAGCAGCGAGACCCAATCCGCATGCATACCAACGTGAGCTATTCGAAATTCTCATTCACAATCGGGTCCGCTTGAAACCCCTTGCGCTGGCCATTGGGCTAGAAGAGCTTCGCAGTCATTCTGGATCTTGGGTATGTGCTCACGAGGAAGCAACACGAGGTCTGCCTTCTTGCGGCTCTGGTGATGCCTCGAGAGGTAGTCCGGGGGTTGTGCATCCTGGTCAAAGTCGAGCGAGTTTGGAGTTTGGTGACGGAGCAGGGAGTAGAAGCCTTGACATCGGCATGTCATAATTCCATCTACCCATGGCCCTTTGCGTCGAGCAGTATCCATCCGAGTTCAATGACCTTGGCCGGGGTCTTTGTAAGGTATACGCTGTGTTCGTCACGTCGTAGCGACATAGATGGCAACGCGTCGATCCGCGTTTGGAGGTTGTGATGACGGGGTTGCGATTTTCGAAAACGTGGGTTAAACAAGGTACAAGTTCGCGTGGATGGGAGCTGGCGAGGAAAGGTGCAATTGAAAGCGGAGTCGCGGTGTCGTCAATGGCCTGTGACTGAAAGATGGGGAGAGCATGTTCACAGTCCGGCTCGCTGGCTGACGGAACAAGGGATGGTGGCGTGGCTCTTCGCAGACCGATCGTGGATGCTGATGGGAGATTTTGGATTGTTGTGCAGCAGCTAACATTCGCTCGGCAGGTTGAAGAGCTTGAAGGAAGTGAAGCCACGTGACATCCGCAGCTGGAGACGTTGGGCGGCTTCAAAAGCTCGTAAAGCATAGAATAGAGTGGAATGAAGGCGGCCGCGAAATGGAGCGAGGCGACTTGTCTACAGCCTGTCTCGAAGGCGGGTTATGCGCTCGTGCCCGGACCAGAGAGCGAGCCTGTGTGCCTATTGACACATTCTTAGGGGTGTTATATATCGAAGATTTTTGGCCAGTATCCGTAGTTCGTGTCAGTGGCGCAATGCGACATTGGCACGAACTACTTAACAGGTACGTCCTATTTCATTAAGTCTCAAGTTCGAACCGCAGGCGCGGCAAACTCGCAATCGAGTATGGCGACAAGATTACCCCCCAGATTGACTTCCTTATAGTCTCTCTGGGGGCGAACTTTTGTCTTTTCTTTTTTAATCATCATTAGGCTACTTGATACCACCCTTCGCCTTTATTGTTGGTGGTGATGTTGCCATTTGGAGGTCTTTAATTGTCTAAAAGGGCAAATCTTTTTGCCTTTTTCCGCAGCCGTCCGCTGGACGGCGATGCTGAACCAGCCCAGCACCCACCTTCCTACAGCGCACAAGCCCGAACTTCTTATTATGCATTAGAATAACGGGTTCAGAACCTGCAAGCCTCATGTTGGAGATGTTCGAGACTTTTCGCACACTGACGGAGACAGATATTGGCCTACGTGCCAAGGCACAGTTGCGTTTAAGATGCTGATGCAGCAAGGGAAAGCCTGATTTCTAACGTAAACTAGTTTGTAGTAATGCCGAAAGTCGTTGGAGAGCCTACTGCCAACCTGGAAAGTCGCTGAGGTGTTGCGGAGTACACAGTTAGACTCGCGCAACAACTAGTCATGGCTGGACATCAGGATTGCCAACAATCTTGGAACCTCCATATCATGAGGGGTTACCGTATGCATTCTTCTGGTTGAATGTAGCCGCTAGGCTTTTGCGAGAGCAGTTTTGGTGCTTTTCTTCTCAACTGCAATGACTTCCGAAGAGCCATGCGGACCCTGCGCGTCTAGACCAAAAATTGAGTAAGAATTATCCCAAATGTAGAGACCTTCATAACCAACCGTAGTCTTGAGACCCTTATAAAAACACAGCAATACACTTCGTGCGAGTATGAGCCCTTGTTAAAGACTAGCGGGCTAGAAATTCTCCAGGCGTCCAAAGATTTGCTGGAAAAAGAAGTAGGAAGAGGCCGCAAGCGCTGTGGCTAGGTGGGACCGAACCTATTCCCGAATTGTTGATTTCCATGTCTAAACGCGACAAAATGGCGCGTGTTCCAAATCCCGAGTCGACCTAATCCATTCACTCAACAGCTACCAGACCTCGCAACCGGAAACCCACAAAAGAACGCCGTCCCCGCCAACTCTGTCCTTTTTAACACCCACACCCATCAAACCAGCTTCTGCTGGCGCTTCTACACTCGCCGATTACGGAACTTACGAGATCGTATCATTGCTCCCCATCCAGAGGCAGCAACCCGTGTCTCGGAGACTGCTAAACCTATCCCGACGGCACCCTCTCGACCTCCAATCCTTTCCGACATCATCCGGCGTGATCCGCCTTCGAACTCGGGCCTCGACATCAGCGAACATGAACGCCGTCCAGCAACATCACACGATGATCGACCTGACTCTACGACCACTCACTCATACACTAGCTTCGCCTACGTCTCTCTGCACTCCCAGCGGTGCCCGGGTTCACCTTGTGGGTAACTCACATCGCGCCGGCAGAGAAGTTGTGGATAATATTGAGAACGCCAATGTGGCGGACGATACACCAGAAGCCATCATCCAACAAGAGACAGAAGCAGTCGTCAGACAAGATCAGGACGCCGACTCAGGATCAGAAGAAGAAAACGGTGGTGGATCGAGCGGTGACGAAGAGGGAGAAGACAGCGAGTCTGACGAAGAGATGAAAAGTGACTCTGAGTCCGAGGACGAAGATGGGAGAAAAGCCGACCGCGCTCACAAGGTCAACAGCTACACCCTTGGAGAGCTTTTGGATGATCATAACCTCTGCGGCTGCAATGTTGGACACGGCGGCAAGAGCTCCATGTGTACGTGCTGCGGCGACTATCTCGAGCTCATCTACGAGTACACAAAGGCCATGGAGAACTGGGAGGAGCACGACACCATGGCTAGGATAGACCCTCAAGACGACGCGATGTTGTATTACCACAGTAAGGTGGGGCGGATCTGCGAGTGCCGACTACCAAATGGCGAGATACCGCGCGTGGAGTGGCAGATCTACCTCGACACCCATAACTACTGGCGAGGATTGCTTGACAATGTTGAAGGGGAGGATTTCCTGGAGCAATACGACGATGAATGGGACTGGGTCTTGGAGCATTTGGTGAACACTCAAAATTCTAGCTCGTACACTATCGAGGACCTGAGTGCTTCTTGTATTTAGGTAAGCCATGGAAAAGCACGATGTTGCTAGCCCTCTGGCGGCTCTTTAATCCTTTCTACTCCTCTAAATATGCTCTTTCCTTGCCTCTAAGTGACTTCCAGATCTGTGGTTTGCCTTGGAACTGTGTTCCATTGAATGTCCAGAGCGCCACTCGCTCCTGCACCTTCCGTTCATTATTCTCCTTGATCCCGCCGATGATTCCTTCTTTTCTATGCCAGTGAGAACCAGGCTTCTTTTTCACTGACCAGCTATCTGACAGCTGAGCCACTCCTTACAGTGCTATTGAACGAACAAGACACTTCTCTAAGTATTGAATATCCCGGCTACTGATACACATATTCACGCACAGCAAGCCAGACTAGCTTTTGACCGCCTGGTAACTTGTCCTCTAGGCTACTCCCAACAGTGTTATCAAGGAAACAAAAGTAAAGCCTGAGCTGTAGGGCTTGCATGCTCCTGCATTTAGGGCACAGTACTTACAATGTAAATGACAACACAGTAGGAATCAAGTTGCCTCTTAGCTAGTCAGCTATCTACCAGCTAGGCCATCTCCTGACAGTGCTATAGAGCGAGAAAAGAACTCCGAGCCCGATGTCATTGCTCACACCGCGAATATCAAGAAGCCTTTTGGCGGCCTACTTCCCTGTTAGCCACGCCACTCCCGACAGTGCTATGATACAAGCAATGGCTACGAATACCATGCTACGGTGCCTAGAGCGGATATCAGGCTTCTTCTTGCCGGGCCTGTTACCTGTTATCTGGGCTACCTCATGCAGTGTCATTGGCCCGGCAAATCCTCCGAATACGATGCTAGGCTTGATACACCGGAGATCAAAATACTATTTGACGGGTCACCTACCTATCAGCTGAGGTGCTCCTCACAGTAGCTTCGAGTAAGCAAGAACGCCAACATAATGTCAACATATTTTCCGACCGATTGTGTACCTCTTGACTAGCGGGTCACTTACTAGCTGGAATCTCCTAACAGTGGTTTCAAATGAGCAAGAGCGGAGCTCGAAGAGCGTTATATCCATGCACCCGCGTCCGAAAGTTATTGATAAAGAGCCAAGGTTAATACATGAGATATCAGACTACCTATCTGCCGATCGGCGATTTGACGGCTACGCCACCCCTTACATCGGTATGTACCCAGCAAGAGCAGCGCCCAAACAGTGTTGTGTCCACGTAGGAGGTTTCAAAGCCCAGGATCTCAATGTCAATATCGAGAATTCGGATATCAGACTCCTCGTTGACTGAACGGCTGCCAGCTGGGTGAGCTATTCCTTACAGCGGTATAAGGTAGGAAATAATGGAGTACAAGCACGGTATCTCCAACTCATGGGTTTTCAAACCATCAAACATATGTCTAAGCCTCCGAATACGATCAAAGCCGTAGATCAGACTGCCTTTTGACCGAACAGCTGCCTGCTAGTTGAGCCCCTCTTGACAGTGGAATTAGAATAGGAATATGAGACTTTGAGCAGTGAAATACGTAGGTAAATAAACAAAGACCTACGTTGCCTTTTATAGAAGTAGCTGTACAGTCTCCTGTTACTACTCTGAGAGCTTCAACGTACTCATTGGAATTAAGCATAGAGGATATACTTCCAAGCTGCGTACACCCTACTAGCACAGTCTGAGGTTGCCCCACGAGTTTAGTCATTGTCCAAAATGCTGGAGACCTCTCCAATTCCAAACACTTAAAATACTCTAGCCCCTCTTGACAGTAGAATTAGAATAGGAATATAAGACTTTGAGCAGTAAAATACGTAGGTGAATAAACAAAGACCTACGTTGCCTTTCACAGAAGTAGCTGTACAGTCTCCTGTTACTGCTCTGAGAGCTTTAACGTACTCATTGGAATCAAGCATAGAGGATATACTTCTAAGCTGCGTACACCCTACTAGCACAGTCTGAGGTTGCCCCACGAGTTTAGTCATTGTCCAAAATGCTGGAGACCTCTCCAATTCCAAACACTTGAAATACTCTAAGGCACCTCAAGCAGCGGCAAGCGAGTGTACGGACCTATAACTAAGCGTTGTTATAGTTTAGTGGAGTCCATCACCATATCACAAGAATCATAACCAGGTTTTAAAATCAGCGACTATTTCTCATTTTTTCACAATATCTTTATTTCTCATTTTTTCACAATATCTTTCTCTCCCGGTTGTCCTCAACCCCCTTCTTTTAAAGCCCCACGAACCTCGCCCCAGCGTCAAGCATCGTCGTCAGAGGTAGGCCGAATCGGAGGCTGAATCGTCGCAGGCGGGCTCGGGGAACCGCTAGACCTTTCGCGGCATCGTCGTCCGTCTGGCGCTGGCGTCTCGAAGCGAGTCGGAGTGCAGGGTTTGTCCGCTTCCTTCTCCCCCTCCTTCTTGTACGCCTTTTCCGTAGCCCTCCATTCTGCAAAGGTAGTGTGATGTCGCTGGATTCGAGGTTGATGGGTAGAGCCCTGTCTGACGACGGTAGGTCGAAGCGGCGGGAGGTGGAGGAGGCGGCTGGAGGAGAGGCGGTGCGGGCTGACGTGACCCTCGAATTCGAGCAGGCGGGAGAGAAGTGTGCCGCCGATGCAGGTAGGTAGTATGAGGCGGTTTGCTGCGGTGTAGCTGGCGATGAAGGGACTGGGCTGAATCAAAGGGCGAGGACCGGCGAGATGAAGAGCGAGGACGGTATAGTGAATCAGGTAAGCCATGATAGTCGACAGGATCGCGATTGGAGGAGATGGAGAATCTTTCTGGCTGAGTTCAGACGGATGCGAGGTGGGTTTCAAGGTTTGGGTGGCAGCTTCGCGGCGCTGGGGCTGTGGTGTTGAAGAGCTGGTTGGAGAAGCGGTTAAGAGGGCGCTGTAAAGAGCTGAGGACCACGGCCTTGAGCAGCGAACATGCGCTTTGACTGGGAAGATCTCTGGCTGATTGCGGATGGATGCGAGATGGTCGTGGGGTTCGGCCGGCGGCGTTGCGGCATTGAGGCTTTGGTGTTGAAGCACAGTCCGGGAGAGGCGGTCGGAATGACGATGCAAAGAGCTGAGGACCACCCCTATGAGCGGCGAACATAGGCACTGCCTATAGAGATATATCTGCACTGTACTCCGAGTTTGAGGCTGGTTTGTACCATCGTGAGTCTTTCGGTGTTGCACTGCGCTCCGTCGCAGAGCCCGCAGCTCTCGCCAGCTCTGAGAGCCTCGCGGCCGCACCTCAAAGTCAATTTAATATGCGAGAGCAGGAGAATGAGCTCTAAAAAGTCTTCCATCTTAGTTCATAGCTTAGGCCGCACCAGATGGTTGCGTTCGCTCGTGGTCGCGGACTTCAGCGGTTTGATTTCGTCTCACAACCGCGCCGGGCCACAGGTCGCCGCCAAACTCGAGCGTCAAACGGCAGCACCACGCCTCCAAATTCCACGGAGAGAATGCGCGATTGAACTCGAGACTATGACTATTCCGAATTTCCGGGTTGGAATAGCTGAAGGTACTTGCGTGGCTCACTGTACTCCAATGAAGCGGAGTCTCCCATGGTGTTTGAAGGTCCGGATTGTTTCACGACACCACCACCTAATCGGTAGTTAAAAAAGGTGTGGTGTACAGCAGCGTAATGCCCTTCTGCATCATGAACAGTGAGCGGCATGTCGTACGAAGCTGTGGTTGTTCACAATGCTCTCAAGTGGGTACACATGTCTGGAGAATCACACAGCGCGGCCTCAAAACGCCAGAAAACCGTAAGATCTTGCCAGGAAGCCGCGGAAAGCACCTCAAGACGTCTTAGAGAGTTAGGCAGGAGACTAGACTATTCTAAGATGCTGACCTGTTTGGTCTTGCTGGCGCTCTGCCTCTCGGGCGGGCATGCTCGTCCACCGACAGACTCGAAACCACAATAGAAACACCAGAACTTGACCGGAGATGACGAAAAGAGGCGCAAGATCTCTTTCAATCATGTCAGATTGACTGGGATGGCTGGAGGTTGTAGCCTGCCTGGTGTTGCTGGTCCGCTGCTTGCTGGTAGCATGTTCCAGACTCAACACCATGGACTTGCATCACGAAGTCGGTCAGGATTTCAGAAATTACCCAGCATGGCGTGAATCACCGTCATAATAGAGTAGACACTTGCATCGTTACATCGAGTCAAGGCAAGTGCGTAATGATGTGAACACTCAGTGAATATTAATTGAAGCTATCTACATATATGATGACATCAAGTCTAGGCGATCAAGTCAAGTAAAGACAAGCAAGGCAAGGAAGGATGATTTCTTCTTCGAAGACTCGCACAAGGCGAGCGTATCAATGAAAAAAGAGGCTGTAAAGCCATGCAGCCGGGCCCAACCCTCCCGACTGCTCGCAGGAATCCAGAGTATCCAGGTCAAGAGCAAGCTCAAGTCCAACTCTGCTGCGTCCCAGAAGAAGAAAAACAACAACATACCTGGAGCTGAACTTTCAGGCCGTGCATAAGCCGAAGCCGTCAGAACAGAGTCGCCATCACCGTCGCCGTGCCGTGCCGAAACCAACGCAATGACAAAGGAAAGGACGTACCTGAAGACCAAGGACCAAGCCTCAAGGAGGAAGGTGAATGGATGCGCGGTCTGGCATGCCCTCCATACGCAGAGCCATGAGGAAGGAGAGAGGAGGCTTGAAGAGAAGAGTCGTTGTTGTGAAAAGATGATGTTGATGGTTGGTAAGAGCTCAGGTTTAGAAAGAGCGACCGCGCTGATATACGAAACTCGATGCCAAGACGCTAGCTTTAGCGCTGATGACTCATCAACGCTACGCAGTATAACTACGAGCAGTATAGGTAGGCCCAGTAGGTAGTGTAGGCAGTGTAGGCAGGCCCTGCAGGTAACTGAGGGTTCGGCAAGGCTGGCGGCAGCCTCCAGGGAAGGTGCGGGGCTCAGGGGAACGGAGAACAGGAAGCTAGGACTGCATTTGGGCGTATTACTCCAGGGGACAGCTCGCCTATGCCTCCTGTGACGGTTTGCTGTCCTTAGGCAGACTATCATGGCACTTCTGTGGCAAGCCGAGGAGAAGTTAGATGTATCTCATGCCATTTGAATCAATCCATAGTAGTCTAAGAGCGCCGCTGCAGGCCCAGCCTGAAGCTCTCCCTTATGCGATCTTGCTGTCCCAGAGTAAATCTCAATGTTCAGTGATGGTCGCAGGAGATGTACCTGTAGAATGGGCACGTCAAGGAGTACAGCATCCGCTCAGCGACGCCAGAGACCGCAGTAGTAGCTAGACGCGCCGCGTCACTGTTTCCTAGATGATGCACAGGCCGTAAGTCAGGCATCATGGTTTCTGTCACTTCTATTTATTTCCTGTCGGTCTCAAGTGACTGGCTTGCGTTGGAGCGGCTGGCCTACAACAAAGGCCGGACCAAGCTCACATGGCCATCGCAATGCTCTCTGACCTCCCCAGCATCTAGTAGCCGGCTGCCTCAAGTTGTGTCTCTGTCCCGCCCCTCTGCATCAGCTTTGTGCGGCACTGAGCAGTGTTGGTTGCCGCAACGCGCCGTCAACAACCCCGATTCCTCAACAGTCTCATACCGCAACCCTACATTCAGAAGCTTATCCCTTCCCGGACCCTCCTCTCCCATAAGCGAGGCCACGCCTTGGCCGGTCCATGGAAAGTCCTGGAATCTGGCGGAAGGCTGCAGGTGAAGTGCCGGGTTGCTACAGGCCAGGGTCCGTGCGTAGAGGCGCCGAATAGTGCAGTCCAGCAACTGCTAGCATGTGAATGGGCAATGACGGGCTCGGGCAGGGCAAAGAATTGGCAAGCCACGAGATAGAAGCCAGTGCCCTCTTCTTCAAGGCTACAGTTCGACAGGTTTTGTACCAGCTAGAAGGTTCGTAGTCGCTGGCCCTTCTCCTCAAAAGTCCATGGCTTCCCGCTAAAAGAATCGGGCTGCCGTACCTGTTCCAGCCTCAAGAACTCCACCGGCCTTTCCGCTCCTCAATGAGCCCCAGAATTCGCCCGCCACTTCACGAAAAAATTACAATCAGGAGGGGGGAACAAGCCCTTTCATGCTCGGCGAGCTGTAGCCGCTAGCTAATTTGAAGGCTAAGACTCGAGAAACACACTGGAGAGTAGACGGGATAATAGGCAAGGCGCCGGTCTCCTTCTCCAAGCTTCAGGGGTTCCCATTCACAGAGGAGAACAGTCCGTCCTATGTTGGCCTCAGGGCCTCTCCGGCCATTTCTCCTCGCCAAAGAACCCTTGAAGTCGCCTACAACTTCACAAAAAGATCACAATCAAGAGGGAGAGCAGTGGGCCAGCTGAAGTCCGGCAAAGGGGCAGGCGCTTCCAAGCTGGGCGAGCAGTAAGGGCGCGCTCATTGGAAGACGGAGATTTAAGAAGCAGACTTGGGATGGGCCAGACGGTACCTAGGTAGGCACAGTGGGCCAACGGTCGGCCCTTTGCTCCAAGCATCAGCCCTTTCCGCCAACAGAGGCAGGTCGCGGCTTCCTTTACCGGTCTCGAGACCTCGGTAGAGCCTTCCTTCTCATCGACAGGCCCTACAACTTCACAAGAAGATTACATTTTGAAGGAATAGACAGAGGAAAATGTGGGGAGGAACATTTGGGAAGTAGACAGCTATCACATCGTTTTACAAACTCGACCAGATCATGAAACTACAATTCTTTGAAAATATCTGCCCGCGCATCTATTACAGCCCTCCCAGCAGCTCTGCCGTCCCCTTACTCACCCTCGAAATCATATCCTTGGAACATAGCATGCCAAAACTTCCATTCAGTCCCCTCATTCCCAATGTCTACAGGATCGAGAACATCTTCCAAGCTGCCCCATTCTTTCCATGCTCCCGCCCCGTCAGGCGGATCTCCCACCATGCCTCCAGGCTTTATCTCACCGAACCCAGTAGATGGTAGCTCCCAAGTTGGCAAATCTTCAGCATCAAATGCGCCAGCCCACTGAAATGCCCAGCGCTCAAGGAGAAAGTCGGTGCGCCAGAGGATTCCCATCAGATCTTGCCCATTCGTGAAGTAGTTTGCCGCATGCACCACCGCTATGGCACCAGATCCAGGCATTTCGTCTAGATCGGAGGGTAGAGGTCCTCCGGAGCTACCAGCGCTTTGAATGATCGGCATGACGTTCACCTTGTCGAGAGGGCCGAACTTGAAAGAACCGGCGAAGTTGGCCTTTGGTTTAAAGGGAGAGTTCGGAGAAGCCATTTGCAGTGAAGGGAATGCGGTGAATCTAGAAGTAATCGAATGTAGATCACTACATGCCTTGATGCCGACTTTAAGGTGGTTTTATATGGACGACAAATAATGAAGGCCAATCTGGACGCAAATAATGACTTCCATCAAACTATCTCTCACATGAATTAGGCACAAATCTTCCAACAATCAGATCTGCGGTGACGGGAATCGGGCTGCCTCTTGTTCAGCCGCCTTTTAGCAAGTTGTGCTACCTCTCATAGCGGTGTCAAGCAGGCAGAAACCAAGTTTGCATAGAGCTATGCCCAAAGCCATGAGGTCCAGAATCACTCAGTAAAAATTAGAGAAATATAAAGATGAGAGCTGCCTGCTCTGCTATTATAGAGACTTGGTGGTCTGGTAGCGTACAAGTCTTTTCGACTTCTACTTGAGAAATCTTGTAGAATTGGGCGGGAAACAAAAGGATCGGCTGGTTGTGGGGTCACCGAACTTAGATTCAGCATGTGAAATATTTTGAAGGGGTTGAAAGCTCCAAGCAGGTTTCACTGAGGTGCTTACAAAGCAATTGAAGAAACACAAATCTCTTGATTCTTTTGAATGAAGACCTTACATACAAAGCTATTTCGAGATGGTTTTCTGGACGTCTTCGTTCCTCACAGCGTCAGGCACCAGATTGTTCCGGGGCTGGTTATACAGCGTCCTCATGTACTCACAACTCGCAACCTGATCCTCCTCGATGACCGTGCCGTCGTTCCGCGTGAATGTCGCCTTGGAATCGCAAACCCATTGATGCACAAGCAACACACCACCTCTCCGGACCCAGTTGTAGTAGGCACGACCATAGCCAGTCACAACTGCGACAAACGTCCCAGCTTCGACTTTGCCTTGAACTCTCCACTTGCATGGGTTGATCTGGTTGGTCTTGGGGTCGAGCCAATGTCCGATCTCTTCAATGGTAGCAGCTTCTCCATGCACGCCGTACGTTTTGTTGTCGAGGTTAATCATCATGGTAGCGCTTTGAGACTGCGCCTTGTTCAGAATGTACCAGGAGAAACCTTTGCCCCAGCCGTGCATCCAATGCGACCCGCGGCCGCCCATGTAGTCAATTCGTGGTGGGATAACGCCGTACATGATGATCCGCTCGTGGATGCCGTGACCCTCCGCGATCTCAAGCTTCTTGCCCGCATACTCGATGGTCCCGGTAACGTAGGCATGGACGATATATCCGGCGATGCCTTTCTCGTCTGTCGTGAGTTCTTCGAACTTGCCGCAGTGGTAGAAGGCCTTCCCGCGCTGCTTGAAGTGCAGATCGACCGTCACACCGGCGTGGGTGCCCTTGACGTACCAGTTTGGCGGCTTGTTGATGAAGACCCGTCCGCCGTTCTCCCACGTCGTCTCGTCGGGCGCCTCAGTAACTTGCATGGTGCCATAGGGGAGGTAGTCATCGATGTTCTGGCCCTTATTCACGTACGGCCGGTCTTGAACCACCTTCTCTTCTCCGTCACCGAATTTGGCGGACACGAGAAGGGTCTGGGTGATGTTGCCGTCTACGATGACTTCTGGGCCTTTTTGCTGGTACATGAACATCCAGAGATGGACATCTTCGCCGTTGGTGGCCCGCGCTCGCACTACGAAGCCGTTGTCGTTGAATACTTCATTGTGTTCTCGATTTGCGATTAGGAACTTCTCAGAGTCGATCACGGGGTCAGCCGTGTACGTTCCGAAGAGGGCGGAGTCGTCGGCTGGCATTTTTATCGTAGAGAAGCTGAAGATTGGAAGGAGTTATGGAAGACAGTCCTCGACAGTGCGATGATACGCCTACTTTTGGTGAGCCAGCATACTGTATATATATATGAAGTCTATAAGCTAGCACACGTCAGATCCGTCTGACAGGAGGCTCTTATTGGGACCGGAATTACTGGGTAAGTCGTTCCGGGGAACAACTCAATCGCTCTCGAAACCAGGCTATAGTGCAGATAAATACGTTTAATTCAACTGGCCCTAAAAGCTCCAAGGAAGTAGGTACTTACGGAAAGTTCAACTGCACGACAGCCATGAAGCCGCTGTCTTTTTCCTGTCTTCGTTGTTTCGAGATGTCTTCTCGGGTGACATTTTTGAAGAAGGGGGCGTTTCCATACAGACAGGAGCGAGGAAGCCTCACAGATGAGATGTATCGCGTCTGGTTCATCGCTCAATGGCCCCGGGGCATCTTCCTTCTCCATTCTTCCGTAGTCGAGAACGCTTGTGGTGGTGGGGAGAAGATGTCAGATGCGGGGCCTTCCAGCCTCGTTTTGCATGACACGAACCCCCACCTCGTCCAGGGGCAGCATGAATCGCGTCAGTCGACCCCTCATCGCACGAGCTTGCGTCTGCAAACATCAACTTTCCACCTTGGCACTGTATAATTTCCATATATAGAGCTTCCTAGAGCTTTTTTGTGTACCCAAACTGTGAGTAACTTCTAGTCAACTCAGTATTGTCAAGAACGGGCGCTTCCACGAATTCAGAGACACGCACTTCACGACGTCATAATGCATTCATACCGGTTATCGCGCGGTCTTAGATATATACTCATTTCAGTACTAATTCTGTACTCCCTCGCTCAAATCTTGGGGATATTTGTATTTCTTGTACCCTCATGATAAACGTGTCAACTCATGCGGGCAATCAGATTTCAGTCCAATCGCCTTCTCAAACACCCCGCTACCCCCAGGCTATCTCGGACCATGGCTACCCATCCCAAGGAGGTCAAGAGTAGGAAGTATGGCCATCTCCCACTCTCGACTTCTGGCCCGCAAGACTGCGCATTGACGGTACTGTCCTCTGCCGGCACTTCCGAAGCTGATACTGATCCCACACGATAGGGTTCTGCCTTACTCCGAACTCCATACTTCAACAAAGGCTCCGCTTTCACCAAGGAAGAGCGCAAGACCTTCAAGCTTCATGGCCTCCTTCCCCCACACATCCAGTCGCTGGACGAGCAGGTTCAACGGGCATACGAGCAATACAGCAGTCGGCCGAGCGATTTGGCGAAGAACACGTTCATGACGAGCATGCAGGAGCAGAACGAGGTGCTATACTACAAGCTCATCCATGACCACCTGAAGGAGATGTTCTCTATCATCTACACGCCGACCGAGGGAGATGCCATACAGAACTACTCGAGGTTGTTCCGCAGACCGGAAGGGTGCTTCTTGAACATCGAAGATGCGGACCGAGTCGAGGACAACCTGAACCAATGGGGAAACCCTGAGGACATTGATATCATTGTTGTCAGTGACGGAGAACAAATCCTCGGCATTGGTGATCAAGGTGTCGGAGCTATCCTCATCAGCATTGCGAAGTTGGTGCTTTATGTTCTCTGTGCGGGTATACACCCTGCTCGAACGCTGCCGGTAGTGCTGGACTGTGGAACGAATGTGCGTCGTATGTCGCGTGAGAAAGCTGGACTCGCTAACAAAATCAGAACCAAGAGCTGCTGGATGACGACCTTTATCTTGGACTACACCAACGACGCGTCACGGGAGAAAAGTACGATTCATTCGTCAGCGCATTTGTCGAAGCGGCCCGCAAGCGGTACCCAAAGGCTTATATTCATTTTGTAGGTTCAACTCTCGAAGTATTAGGACACGACTGACTGTTAATAGGAAGACTTCGGTTTGCACAACGCCCGGCGCATCCTAGACAAATATACCCCTCAAATCGCCTGCTTCAACGACGACGTACAAGGAACCGGATGTGTAACGCTGGCAGGCATCATGACGAGTCTTAAGATAAGCGGAGTGAAATGGGACGATGTGAGGATTGTGATGTTCGGATCAGGAACTGCTGGTACGGGTATCGCAGACCAGATCATGGATGCGATTGCAGTGGAGACAGGGAAGTCGAAAGAGGACGCAGGTCTTCAGATATGGTAAGCACCACTGAGATAGCCGTGCTTCAGATACTCGGATGCTCTAACACTCGACTAGGTGCGTAGACAAGCCTGGTCTGCTTTTGCAATCCATGAAAGACGACCTCACGCCGGCTCAACACCCATATGCCCGCCATGACGATGACTGGAGGGGCAAAGATCACGGAGACCTGCTGAGCGTGATCAAAGAGGTAAAGCCGCATGTGCTGATCGGAACGTCAACGAAACCTGGAGCATTCACCAAAGAAGTCGTCCAAGAGATGGCGAAGCATGTTGAGCGTCCAATCATCTTCCCTCTCAGCAACCCAACAAGACTACACGAAGCGAAGCCTCAGGACCTCTTCGATTGGACGGATGGCAAGGCTCTAGTCGCAACTGGATCCCCGTTCCCGCCTGTGGAGCACAAGGGGAAGAAGTATGAGATAGGTACGATGGCTCGTTGCTCAAAAAAAAAAGTGATCTTAACAATACTAACGAGGCTCTAGCTGAGTGCAACAACTCCGTCACATTCCCCGGCATAGGCCTAGGAGCTGTCCTTTCCCGCACGCGCCTCATGCCTCCCTCCCTCCTCGTCGCCGCAGTCCGAGCGCTCGCATCCACTGCCCCCGCGCTCCAAGACCCAACCGCCGGGCTTCTCCCTGACGTCACCGACGTGCGCGAAATCAGCGTCCAGATCGCCAAAGCCGTGATACAAGCTGCTGTCAAGGAAGACCTCAACCAGGTGAAGGATATCCCGACCGACGAGGAGGAGCTAGAGGGTTGGATCAGGGAGCAGATGTGGGACCCCATCTACCGAGAGTTGAAATACGTCCCTGAGAGCCAAGCGACTCCGTTTGCTAAAGGCGAGGCGGGGATGGGAACGGTGCGGCGGTCTGCTACGTTCTCTTCGTAGTGTTGAAGGCATCTCGAGCGTTAAATAGTATAGATACCGCCCTAGAATACAACTTGCGACCTTAGAATAGCTTTGACATCGGAACAGTAATGCAACAGCTTCCCTAACACCTAAACGAAATGAGAACTAACCTGTTAAACATTCTAATGCTTTACAAACCCATACTAAAATATTACTAACCTCTTACCATCACAGCAAGCCTTCGCACCACCTTAATTTATCTAACACCAACCGCTAAGAAAGCCGAAGAACAATTTACAACCCTCGCGCCACAACCCCGTTTCACCCACCCCTCCCATCCCATCCCAACCTCCCCGGCGCACCGACCCTCCTCTACATATAGCCCATCGCAATCTAAACGCTCGGTCCGCTCCCGCGTGGCGCAGCCCCCTCGCAGCCGATGCCCGTTCTTCCCGCCTAAGGTGCAGGGATCCCATCGTGGCTGAGTCCCGGGTACCTACGCGAAGCCGCATGGCTCACGTCATGGATCTGGGATCTGGCTTTTTCCTAAATGGCGGGTGGGGAGTGTGTGACTATTTTTGTGTAAGGGTTTTATGGTTTATATTTGGGGGTGGGACGACGGGGTCGGGGTGGAGGCTTGAATTGGGTTATGGGGGGTTTGGCGAAGCGGTTTGGGTTGTGGGTGTGGTGAGCGTTGGGAGGGGTAGGTGGGAGAGGTTGATGGAGGGGAGGAGATGATAACGTTGTAGGAGTTATATCGGCGTGGAGGTGGTGTGAGGATTTGAGGGTGGGAGAGTTCGGCGTGGATTAATGTCGTGAGGCGGCGATGGGTTCTCTTCCTCGTTCTTTGGTGGTGGTAATAGTAGGATATCGGCGCGATTTCTTGATGTAACGGTAAGTATGAATGTTTCTGGAGTGGTGAATGTTAGCAATTCATCTGATCTAGGGAGCTCTGAAAGGTAGAAGACTTCTCATCTACACCTTCGAAGCATACTTACCTGACTAACCTCTCCAAAACTCACAACTCCCATAAGTTCAAACTCACTGAACCCTAACTCCTCCAATCTCCAGCCGCGCACAGAAGACCATCCAGCATATCCTCAACCCAGCGCCCATCCAACTAAACCAGCAAAGCCGTCGAAGCAAGAACCGTATCTCAACCCACCCCATCCCCATCCCTCAACACCAACCCACACAACCCAACCCACCAAACCCACAAACCCACAGCACCTACTCACCCAGCAAAAAGCCACACCCACCCATCCAACCAAGCAGCACCCTCCCATCCCTCCCCTCGCAGCCGCAGCCGCGCTCGCCAGCTCACCCCGTCGCACCACCCAACCTCCTCGACCAGCGCATAGGACCAGAACCAAAGAAACCAGAAGCACAAGGCGGCTACAGAGCAATCTACAGTGCTTATAACGAGCTGAGAGCGTCAGCTCGGAAATTAGCGGCCGAGTAGGGTGGAGTTGGGCTGCTGTGCCGCACGCCTCGCCTCGCCGCAATACGTTGCCGCCGGGAAGCCTCATAGCGGCGGGACGGGGGAGCACGGGAGAAAGAGCTGAGGCGCGGGCATGTGTTGGTGGAGAGAGGGGAGGGCATTGCTGGTTTTATGGAGGGACTGAAGGGTGCAGAGTGGGAAGCGGGGCATGGTTTTAGTTCACGCAAGACGATGAGATGAGGGAGTGAATAGTAGATAGTTTGTGTATATCTATAGAAGAGATATCAGGGTCATACTATCCCTGGCACTATCAACCGGCCTTGCTGAAAGTGCGCTGGATGCTTGTCTTGAACCGATGTTATCAGTGAGGGATAGGAGAGGTGTAAGTATGGAGAGAATACTGTCACGGCTTTTGAGAATTGTCTTAGACAATCGGGGACTAGGTAGGTGTCTAGCTTGATTAAGATCCGATGTATGTCTAGCTTGTAGTCGCCAGGTGCTGCTTTCGTTGATCGGTATGGCTCCTGAGGATGTTTCTAATTCAGTGGAAGCTCTAGACGCTGCGTCTTTGGGCGAGGAGACAGGAAGGTAGACAAGGTATATGCCTCGAACGCCCGATGGCGGCTCAGCAGAGCGCTGGGATATTGCGGCGAAGACGGGTCGTCAAATATCCAACAAGAAACCATGCATTTTTGCTAGCGCCATCGAATTTTCGGCAGAGTTTAAGATATGCTTCAGGTAATGAGTGATTCTGAGTTGGGCCTTGAATATCCAATCGATACGGATGTTGAATAATTAGGTGAAACACGATCGCCACGCAGCAGTAGTGTTATGGCTCGAACGAAGTAGATCACTCAAATACGAAATAGATGATATAGCACAATCGTTGAGTTCTATTTGTGTTCTTTCATACAGCGCCACACAGCGTTCCGCACAACTGTGCCTCGAGGCGGTCATCAACCAGTTAACCCTGGTGAGGGGGCAAATATTTACATGATAAAGAAGAAGAGTAGGTCAGAGAAAAGACGAGGTCATGAATTGAAGTGGCAAAAATAAAGCCCAGAGATAAATGGTATGAACATGTGGAAAAAGCAAGAAACGACAAACGTTACGCGTAAACTCAAACGCAACATCGCGTTTTCAGCGCCCAAGAAGCGTACATCAAAACATGGCAGGCTTCGCCGAGCCTGCCTACGGAGGTGAGAATGCAGGGAAAATTTCAGATAGCGAATGTAGATGAGAACGAAACATAAAGCGCTTCTCGAACGCATAGAGCATGCCATGATCGTGAAAACCAGACTGAAGAATGTAAACCGCCATCGGCCCCAGTGGAAGGCTACCTAGAACCTCCTTGGGAATCTAAAGTATGCTCGAATCGCCCAATCAAGGCGGGATTTGCAAGTATGGTAGGAAAGGAGGTGCGTCGACTGCTACAGGACTCATCGTGTAGTTTGTGTAAGAAGGTGTTGGATGATCGAAAGTGGTGTAAGGAGTTGGGCCAGGGTCTATTTCACCCCATTTGCGAGCGCATTGCCGTGCTGACCATCGCTCTGAAGCGCCATAGTCGGCCATCTAAAATTGTAAGTCACTGAAAGTTTACCAAAAAAGCTTTAAACACATACCTTTTGGCTGATGATCTCGAACTTGCTCTGCACCCAGTACTCGTGGGCTAGACGGAGAGCTCGAAGGTCGGCTTCACTCCAAACACGCATGCGCTCGCGCAGCCGTTTAAGGCGCATCTGCAGCGCGGGAATCTGATACGTTTTTCCAAGTTCGGACTGAAACTTGGCGGCGATATCCTTCCAAGGCATATTTTCCTCGTCCTTTAGTTGAACTAGAAGCTTGTCTTCCTCGCCTAGGTCCATGGACATAGTGGCGGTCGATTCGGACCTCTTCCTACGTTTAGAGACGTCCGGAGAGTCTTCATCGTCTCGGGTTCGTTTCCGCTGGCTGTGGCTGGTCATGCCAATTGGATGAGGAGCGATGGGGGGATACATCCTTCGTGGTTGGGGTGCAGCGATCTCATTCGCAGGAGTTTCACTGCTTCGCGGGATATGGTCCCTTACGGGAGCATAGTTGGTGTTAGAGTAGTACGAATCAAGCGAGCCTGAGTTTGAGATGCCGAGCGGGTTCACAGTCCAGGAGTACTCTATCTGATTCCCTGGAGTATTGGTAGGGCTAAAGGTGCTAGGGCTGCTGCGTGGCCGTGCAGGAAGCATGGAGTCCATATGGACAAAGCCATACATGTACGGTGGGTCTGTGGCTCGCGGCGTAGGCCCAAATGTCCCACTGCGCGAGTACTCCTGGGGCGGGGCATCAGAGACCGGGGAGAAGGCCGTCAGCGAAGAGGCCTTGGGGTAGGAGACTGATGTTTCAATTTTTGGAAAGTCCGTGGGGGGCGAATACGACGTCAGGGAGGACGTGTGGGGTGTGACATATGGCTGGTCGTATCCATACTGCCCATAACCAGACTGCTTTGAGATTGTCAGCCAGATAGAAATAATAGAGGAGGAGGAACCATAGTGCGGACCTCGTTCGAGCAGTCCGGGGCGGGGACACTGGGCCCATACCAGCCGGAACTTGGCAGGCTAGAGGTCATGTTGGAGGCTTGAGCTGGCATGGCGGAGTCGGACATGTAAAGAGGAACCGTCTCGGACATTTCTAGCGGAGGAGAGGGCGGGAAGACGGTGTAGTCCTGGTGGGGCACAGCAGTAAAAGGCCACGCTTTGGTCTGCGGGGGCACAGCACAGTCGACGACGGCGGACATCAGTGCTACCAGGCGTCGATATAAGGAAAAGTACTGGTCAACAGCAGGGCAGACCAGGGCGACGAGAATATGCAGAGCCTAAGGAAGTAGACAGGAAGGAGATATTTGAAATAGATACAGGCGCAGGGCTGGGCTGCGCGAGGCGTTGGATATGCAGCTGGCGAAGCTCTAGTTATTTATCACCGCGATGGCATATCCACCCTGGGGACGCAGCCACTGGCCGTTAGTGCGACAACTCTATCGCTCCCCCGGTCCACGGAATTAGAGCAGCGCAGCAAGCCCATGGGCCTGCTCGAGCCATGCCATGCAACTTACCATGCACGTTAGCGCCAGCCCTCCCATTCCGTCCCCCAAGGCCCCGGGAGGCTTGAGCCTCGTTGCTGCTGGGGGAAATGCGGTACTGCCCGGCCCAATCGCTGCACTCCAACGCCGCCAGGGACATGCCCTTGGGATGCCCTTGGATGAGCCCACAGAGCGTGGCATGACGATCCGGTGCCGGCTGGTCACTTTGCTAGCCTCCGCGAGCAGTCTGCGGCCTCTTTGCAGACCGCTGCCCTCTACCGGCGCGCATCCCTCAAGGCATAGGGACGCCCTGTGCGTCCCAGCGGCAGCCGCGCTGGTGCTCTCGTAGCTCCTCCAGACGGCGAAGAGGCCAGCGCTCTTCCGGCTGCAGGGAGAGTGAATTGTGATGAACTGCTGTCCGTGCCTGGGTGCGGTGGTGGGTCTTGGGCGGCAGGGATTGTGATCCTTCGCAGTGAAGGCTTGGACACCCCTGGCATGCAGGAAGACTTGCAGGAGGCGCACGACGCCGGCCGTGAATGGCCTGGGGCGGCCCCTCGACCTCGGGCGTCGTTGACGATGCGGAGATTTTCGCGGACGGTCCGCGAGGGAAGGGGTGTGGTTGGCTCACAGCGCAGTGAACAGTGAGCTATCACGAGCGGGCGCGTAATTGCAGCAAAAAGGCCCCAACACGGCTGGCGGGGGGCTGAAACGTCAATAGTATAAGCGCCTAATAGACCCACATGCGGTGAGGCATTGTCCGTTAATTGGCCATATTCAGAATTAATGGCCGCAAATTGACCTGCCTCCCGCTCGCCCTCACCGTTTGGTATCAGCGCCTCGAACCGAAGCACTGGCAGCCATCGAGGATCCTGCTGCGGGTCAGCAACGGGCTGCTTGCCAGGAAGTCCCTCGATACGGGCGGTCACTATTGTTTCAGTGACGTGCGCGAGCCTTGAACGGCTAAACCAGCTGCCACCGCTGGCCCGAGCACCACATGCTCATCCCAAAAGAGCCTGGCATGTTCACGCTATCATGCCGCTCGCCTTGGAGGGGTGCAGCTTGGGCCAGCGTCGGCAGAGAAGAGAGGCAGAGTTGGCAGGGACTCGGTGCCGCCTGCGACTGTTTCAACGGCTGCTGCAATTCCCGCAAGCACTGGGTGACATGCGATGCTACTGCTCGCCAGTCATCCTTATCTGGTGACAGAAGCCTCGAGCGTGGGCATGACTCGGCGCTGAAGCATCGTGGCGGCGGCATATATTGTTCAGTGTGGGGAAGCCTTTCTCGGTACGAAGAACAGACTTGCAGTGATGCGACTTGGGATTTGACAGATGAAAAACATACGTACCAGTGCCACGCGTTCCTATCTAATCCTCTGCAATTCGCCTGGTGCACTGAACTCAGCTGGTTCCGCGACTAAGATGCTCGGAGGGTTCGAAAGGGCCGAGTGCTGTGCAATATCAACTTCAACAGCTGCCTCTGTGTGGCCGATCCCCGGCGGAGGGACCCTCCCGATTCCGAGCGCCAGATCGTGCCGACTCGGCTCCAGCATCTGGATATCTCTGCCAAGCGCGCAGGCGCGGTTGTCAGCCGGCAGGGACCGCATGACGAACGCTGAGTCTGTGTATTCCCGCACCGTTGACGAGCAGTTATACAAGAGGCCAGTGCGTCATCATGAAGGCGTCGGGCAGGGCGTCTTCCGGACGAGTGTACGTGTATGCTCCCCTGAACTAGGCTCGAGGTCATGCGGGAAGCTTCATCCTCTGCACTCACAAATTAGCCATGCGAAATAACAGTATTGAGGTAAGCAGGGAAGCAAGCTGGGAGACCGCAGACCCAATAGGGCAGCTCCCAGCTGGTAGCTCATAGCCTGCAGCGCTTTGACTGCTGTCGTGTGCGCGACCCATGTATCAGACCACCTGGGCATCATGAAGGTCCGTTTCCTCCTGCGGTGCATTCGCAGACCGCGCCGCAAATTAGCTCACATTCGCGAAGAGAATGAGAGCAAATAGCGACTCAAGCGGCTATGCAGCTCGTCGAACGGGCTTTCTTGGGGAGGAGGGGGAGCGGGCGGCTATAAAATGAACCGTATTCGTCGAGAGCGTTTCTCCCCACCCGGGCTTGTCAAACGACCCGTGGACAGGCCGTCGGACGGTCTCTGCGCAGGGTAGTGCTCAGCGCCATCCCGCTGGACCCGCAGCCTTGCTGCTCGATCGCCGTTGCGTGGGTCGGGTCATGCCAGTGGCCGGATGGAGGGCCGCTGAGCAGCGTCCGTCGCGTCCGTCGCGTCGAATGGCAAATGGTGTCGCTGACCTCCATCGCCGGCATTTCTTGCCCCTGGACCTGGCAATGCGTGTTTTAAATGCTGCCACGAGGTCCGAGAGCGACAAGACAGGCAGGCCCATGGGTGCCATGGTGTGGAGAGATCCTCCTGGCTACGGACCCCGAGTCATTGTAATCTTCTAGCGGTCTTCTAGAAGGAAGCACGGGCCTAGCTGATGAGACGAGCCCTATCTGACTCCGGGCATCCATCGTGGACGTTGAAGCTTGGGACTGAAACTGTGGAGAAGCCAGACCACAGGATTCGAGCTGTGCAGGGTCCATAAGGCTATGATGCCTGATAGCGATTTAATTGCCGGTCTGTAGCTGATGGAAAGACTAGGGAAACCGCCATGCCCTGAAACGGTGCTCTTGGTGGCTGAATGGATGGGACGAACGAGGTTGGCAGAGAGCTTTGATCTGGCCCTGGCAGAACCGCTGTCCGAATAGCACCGAAGGATTCTTGACTGACGTGCATTTAATATACAGTAAAACCTGAGTATAGTAATACGCTCGGTTGGCAGGGGTCATATTACTATACAGAGGGTATTACAGTATCCAAAAGTCACGTATGGGTGATTTGTAAGCCCCAGCCCCCAAAACAGCGAAATTAGGGGGTGTTTAAGGGGGGTCAGAGGGGCCACAGACCACCTGCCCATACAAAAATCACCCCTGGTTAGAGTGATATTGGTGGGTGGGACCTTATAATATTCTAGTAAGCAGGATATTACTACGCCTCATACAAATTTGTACGGTCAGCCAAAATATGTTACTCTATAGAGGATATTACTATAACCTCGTATTACTATACTCAGGTTTTACTGTAGTCAATGGCACTTGGGACGCCATCAACCAGCAATTGCAGGCTTTGCATCTGCTCAGGCCCAGAATAGTTCTAACTGGCGACAATCCAAGTGGATTACCCCGTAGGATGAACCGCATAACAGCGATCAGGCTCCTATACAAAGACCTCGACACGGGCTGTAATAGAAGTTGGAGCTGAACTCGCAGAACACCCTCTTTCTCAGAGCTGAAAATGTTCGGGTGATAAAACTATGACAAATATTCGGCCCTCCCATTGTCCAAGGTTGCTGCCTGCATTAGCGAACGTCACTGCTTTTGTAGAACTGCAGCTTGACAAATACTCTGCATCATTTGTATTGTGTTCTGAAATGTCGCCAAATGCGACATAATGCTATGCTGATAGAGCTTTGCTCGGCGTCTAGTGATGGTACCGTGAACATCTCGTTCCAAGGTTTTGGCTCAGCCTCCACGGTGGCCTCAGCCCTCAACGTGTCTCCTCACGCCGGTCCGTTCCCTCCCTGCATTTCTGCAACGACCAAACGCTCTATACACTCGAGAATATACCCCAGCAGAGAACTCAGCTGCATCCGTACGGTTCGGGTCGTTGCATTCTTCACGCTGCCTTATCTTGGGTAAATCCTTCAGCCCCCTCAACCCCCACCTCAACGATCCTCAGCGACGTCCAACAGCCCCTATCAGGCTACTGAAACGAACGAATCTCCTGATTTGGGCATTTTGTTTCCTCGCCATCGGAATCAGAGGCACGCCACACAATCGCAAGGGCCGTGCGAGTGCTATGGGTCAGCTGCAACAGCCAGTGCTAGACTCTTCTGCCTGACGGACCGCCCTCATCACGATCTAACAACTTGCATGTCACCCAGATACGCGGTTTCAGATTCGAAGAGGGCAGTCATCGCTTGAGCCGACCACTAGATGGATCTAGGCCTACACAAGAATGCTGAACTCTGACCATGAATCCGCCGTGAGCATGGAACTCCCGCAACATGACCAACCTGCCTCTTCAGGATGCGAAAATGGCGCAACCTTCGACGATCTGCCTCCTGAGTTGTTGTTGAGGATCTTGGAATCGATTCCTCGTGCCGAGACTGGCACTTTGCATAGCTTGTCATCCGTCAGCCATCGCCTACACCAACTCGTGGAGCCATACCTCTACCAAACGGTTCAGCACGACGTATGCGTACACAAGCCTCTATGCTACCTTATCAGAACTCTTATCGAGCGCCCAGAGCTGGCTCTTCTCGTCAGAGATATTGAGATTCTTGCCTGGAGAGAATATGACTCTGACAAGTGGAGTATTAACAGAATGGATCCCAAGGAGGTCCGACCTATCCGCTCGGCAATGGCAACTAAGGCCTCCGAATTTCGCTTTCACAAACAATCAAAATACTGGGAGATTGCTCTTTCTTTAGGTGTTGATCATGCAGCGGTTGCTCTGTTACTCTTCATAACCCCGAACGTCGAGAACGCCAATCTACATCATTTCATATGCTCCAACGACTTCTGGTTCGTGCAATTACTGACGGCTGCGTACAAAGACCCAGAGCCGGACTTCAAGTTCCAAGGGCTTCCGCGTCTGAAAGAACTTACACTACAAGCGGGATCACAAGAAGGCGCACGCGGCCTGGCGCCCTTCTTCCTCTTCCCCGCGCTCTCTAAGCTCGAAGTACACAAAGCGTCAGATAGGTATATTCAGCAAGACGACTGGCAACCCTTTACGTCCAACATCGATACACTCATCTTGAACGGATGCAACCTCTGCGTGGAAATTACCGAGGCAATTATTCACTCTTGCAAAGCTCTCAAGACTTTTGAGTGGTACACAAAGCCCGGGAAAACTGCACGACACCTAGTGACAGATCGACGCTTCCAGACTGTTTCTTCTGCTCTTTTGCAGCACTCCGCGTCCCTAGAAAAGCTGGTTATTCCACCTCTTCCGGCGTTCAAGCGTATACCAGACAAGTACCCCGTGCTACGCGACCTCCGCTTGTTCCCACAATTGAAGATATTACGGGTCGCTCTAGACACAATCCTCGGACGCTTTGGTAGCGACTCGGACCCGGAGCTGTCCCTAGCGAACGCTTTGCCCCCAAACTTGGAAGAGTTGGAACTTATGTTTGTGTGGGGCTACTGTGACGACGCGGGCATCGCACCCTCTTCGCTCGCCGAGGCTAATCGAAAGCTTTTGTATACACTTTCCGCATTTGTAGGTGAAGCGTACCGCTTTCCACACCTGAAGGTATTGCGTTTGTGCGGACGGCCGAAATCGCTCCATCATAGTGATGAAATTGCTAGCATGTTCAAGCAGCTGGGGGTCTCCGTGACTGTGGAGCAGTGGCCCAGCAGGACTGAAATTCCGCTTCCAGATGAGGATGACTTTGGATCGGAGTAGAAATTGAGCTGGTTTCCGTCTTCATACATGCACGCTAGATGAAAGTGACAGAGAGTAGCTCTAGGGGCGGTTCTATGTGCTCAGTGTCCTCGCAAAATGATTGAGAGCTATTTGCAGACTCATGATACTAAGTTCTGCACATGCGAACCGAGGTGTACTTTAACCCTGTGCTTTTAGTCTGCTTTTAGGAGAATGACGCTGTCTGGGGTCCTCTGGCAGCATCTAAAAACTCAACTACAATGTAACTATTTTAAGGCCGTAAATCAGAACGAGCTCCACTTGACTATCTCAATGTACTGAAGGATCTCCTCCCCCACCAAAATACTGCGCATGAACACTATATACAGACCCTCATTTAAGTATCGCGATCATGGTCATCCCGCACGCCCCTGATTGGCTGGCCCTTTGTCGCAGGCCACGACTCCACACACCGAAGCTCAGCCTCCCTCGACAGCTATCAATAGGCATCCCATAACCCCCTCAACACCACAACCCCGTCCCCAAGACCGCCCCGCGCATGAGCTAGATCCCGTGCTCGCACCCCATCACAGCTAGATTCGCCGTTCGTGCAGCTTTCCTTCCCTGGGGAGCGGCAATAGCAGCACCTAGGCACCGCCTCGCCGACCATGGCAGGGTTCCACTTCAACGTCTTCCACATCCTCGGCGACGTCTCCCACACGACATCGAAGCTTGTGCTGATATGGGCGATTCACTCCAACAGCAGCGCTGAAGGTAAGCTCCTCCCCTTCTCTTCCATCATCTCAGCGACAGCCAGCTAACGCAATCCTCGTGTCCACCAGGCGTCTCACTCATCACGCAAGTCCTCTACGCCGCCGTCTTCCTCACCAGATACCTCGACATCTTCCACGTCCCCGTAACAGAGGACTGGAACCATGTCTGGAACTTCACCCTCAAGATCTTCTACACCCTCTCCTCCCTCTACATCATCTTCCTGATGACGCGCGTCTACGCCCGCACCCGCGAACGCGAAAAGGCCTGGAAATTCGGCGTCTACTGCTTCCTCGGCGCCCTCGTCCTCGCCCCGATCTGGTTCGGCATCTTCCACAAATTCATCATCGGGACGAACTGGTTCATGAAGGTGCGCCCCTAACCCAACCCCTCTCCCCATACCTATCCCCAGCCCTTTACCCCGTACCTATCCCCAGCCCTTTACCCCATAGTCATACCCCAATCCCCATCTAACAAACCACCCAGCTCACCTGGACCTTCTCGGAAATCCTCGAAGCATCCGCCGTAATCCCACAACTCCTCCTCCTCCGCCAAACTACCGTCCCCACCGTGCTCGACTCCTTCTACCTCGCAACCCTCGGCGCCTACCGCCTCTTCTACGTGCTGAACTGGATCGTGCGCGGCGCCACCGGCGACTACCGCGTCCCGGACCCGACGTCGTGGACGTTCGGCACGCTGCAGACGGCGCTGATGGTCGATTTCGCGTGGGTGTATCTGACGCGGCAGCGGGTCAAGCTGCGGCACGGGGGCGTCGTGGATAGCGATGACCTGAACCAGGGGTGGTTGGTTGGGCGGCTGGTGGGGAGGAAGAGCGGGGATGGGTTTGATGAGGAGGAGGGCCCGGAGGGGGATGTGGCGGGGGGTCAGAGGCCGAAGGCTCCTGCGGGCGCGAAGTCGTGGGGGAGGAGAGGGATTTCGGTGAGTGCGGATGAGGGGGTGCTGGAGGGGGAGAGGCAGAGGCCGAAGCCGAAGAGTAGTGATCCGGAGGCGCAGCCGTTGGCGGATCCGGATGCGTTTGAGGATGACAGTGATAGGGAGGAGGATTTGCATGCCAGTGGGGTTAGTGGAGGGGATGAGTGGAGGGATGAGGAGGAGAGGAGATGAGTGGCTGGGCTTGAGGTTGGACAGGGAGTTTGACAGTATTGGTAGTGACAGAGTAAGGACTAGGTGTAAGATGAAACGATGTCGGAGAATTCGCATCTATTCTCTCTTGATTAATAATACGTCCCAGCTATCAAACACCAATTCACACGCAAAAGCATCAATAGACAAACATCCAATTGACCATGGCACGCCGGGATTTTTGATTTATAGGTACACCAGCGCCTCAGCGCAGAGCTCAGAGTTTCATCAACCCCAACTCCGTCCCATGTTGATCATGCTATTTGAGAAACCGAATAGAATATGCCCCGAGTTCCCCTTGGAGCATCTACTCGTCATCCTCATCCTCCTCCTCGGCCTCGAGCGTCTGCATCGCGATCCGATCCAAATCCCGCTGTCCGCTCTGGGTGATGCGACGGCCACCCTTATCCTCGTCCTGCTCGAGCACACCAATCTTCTCAAGCGCCTGCATGATCTTGCGGTCGACGGAGCCGGAGGCATCGACGTGGTGGGAGGGGCGGGAACCACGGTTCTTGGTGGAGCTATAGCAACGTGGTTAGATCGAAGATCGTTGCGGAGAATTCGGAATGTACGAACCCGTGAGCTTTCCGTAGACGGCCAACACCAACGGTCTTGCGCATGTAGACGTGGCGGGCGACCGAGGCAGCGCGAATGTAGAACCAATCAATGTCCTCTGCACACCCAATTAGCCTAACTAGCGAAAACGGGGAGAAGAGAGGGGATCACAAACGCGGCGGCAGCTCCTTGGAGTGCGAGGTCTTGACGGTGTCCACCCAGCCTGTAGATAGTCGTGTCAGCGAGCGGTGCGCATGGTATCCCCCAGTTACGGGATTCAGGCTGGCCCTTGTGCTTGCGAGGTGGTTTTACGAACCTGGACTGCAGATGAAAGTCAGTATATTACCTCAACGAGAAAGGGGAGCGCGGTGGGATTCGAAACGTACATTTGGAGCTTTCCGGCTTTCTTCAAGAAGGCGGCGTAGGCGGTGATGAACTTCCCGGCCTGGTGGGGGAGTGTTAGGATTTCACTGCTTCGACGATGCGGCGCGGGCGCGTGAGTTTCTTACCTCGACATCTTTGACGGTGACACCTGGCATGTTTGCGGTTGTAGAAGCGGTCCTGGGGGAATGACAGGCGTGGATTGGGGCTTCGAGAGGTGTGGTCGGCGTCGTGGATTTGCGCAGGCGATTTGGTGTTGAGAGTTGAGCGTTTCTCGCTTGTCGGACTTGGAGACGGGCCGGCGTGGCAGGGGTCTGCGGAGTGCATCACCTCGCTCCCTTCTGATCCGAGATGATGGGCATCATCAAATCTGTTGTTTGTAATAGGGATTTCAAGTTCCAATAAGCTCGGAGTACCATCTCATTTTCTTTGCTTTTCTCAATTCCATCGTCTGGAGGTGTTGTCATTCAGATCAATGGTAGGTGCTGTTCTGGTAAAGCACCTCGCGAAAGCCCTTACCACCGGAATAAGAATGATGCTCCATCGGCTCTATACAGGTTCCAAGCGTCACCCTGTGGCGTCGCGCACGCAGGTAGTCATGCAGAGGGCCATAGTGCATGGAGGCGCTGTCTCACGAAAGGTAAATGGCGAGATTGGAATCATGAAATAGGGGGAGACTTCCGTCTATTCCATCAGAAGCTTACCCTACATTGGAAACCCATTTCCATGACCAGACTCCGCTGTATAATCAGTCTTGGTAAATGCGTCCTGCTTCAATCAGAGACTATGAGCATGGAGATTTGCTGGTAGCACGAATCACATATTGCTGGAATTGTGCTTGCTTCTTGCAAACTATGAAATTTCCAGGGGAGCAACAAAGGTCAAACACCCATTCAATTAGTTCATAAGCCTCTTCTGATTCTCATACCTTTGCTACATCTCAATTCTTTATAAGCGGGAACGCGTGCAAACCATAATTGCAGTCCTATAGCCTGTGAAATAGATCACAACCGTTAGTGCAGTTCTTTCATTATGATACAAGTTTGTCGGTACCTCAAAAAGGCGATCCATGTGGTAATGTTTCATCTTTTCTAGATCCATCACTGCTTTTATAATGGCGCATATTAGCGCCTCAATTTGATCACATTCACCACGCTGGGTGCTTCCATCTTCAGAAAACTCTCGCGTGAAGCAAGCGAGACAATGCAGCCTTCACCTTGCTTGCCCGACGCCTTTGCCAAAAGCTTCAAGCGCACCCACGACCTGCCATCACCTTACAACAGCACCACTCTTCATCATGGCAGAGCCTACCGCGCAGAAAGAAGAGCCCACGGAAGAGTTCGCCCTCCTCGAAGCCACGGCCAACGACATCGAAGACATCTGCAACTTGGCAGTTCTAGCCCACGCGGACGACGAGCTATACAAGCCGATGGTGCGAGATATGAGCGCCAGGGGGGAGTACAAGTTGTGGGAGTACCACATAGCTCCCCGCTTTGACCAGGACGCGATCGGCGAGAAGAGCTTTAAGATCGTACAGATAGCCACGGGGTATAGTAATTACTTCCTCCCTGGGCATGGATAAAGGGACTAATGTTGTCTCGAGGACTAATGTTGTCTCGATCTAGGAAGCTGGTCGGCTACACGCAGCTTGCCTGGCCTCGATCTAGGACCGAAGAGGAGAAGAAGGACTGGGACACGATGTTGAAAGCACGAGAGCTGCCCCCAATTGCAGGACTCGACCCATATATTGCCGAGTTCTATTGCTTCAGGCAAACCGAGTTCCAGATCGAGTCCGGCGCCGACGAAGAGGAGCATTTCAGTAAGTTAAAGCAGTTTAACACCATGTTACGGCCTTTACTGACAGACTGAAGCACGCCATGGCACCTTTGTTCACCCTGAGTTCCAACGCCGCGGCCTAGGTACCTGGCTCTGCCGCCACTGCAACGAGATTGCCGACACGTACGGTGCCGCTATGTACGTCAGCGCAAGACCAGCATCTAAGAAGATGTTCCAGAACGTTGGGTTTGAGGTGGTCGGTGAGCTGAAGCTTGACATGAGCAGATACGGACTTGACGAGGACGTCAGCCACGTGTTGAAGAGGGATCCTCAGCCACAGTAGGTGTCCGCCAGTTGGGGAGTTCTGCGACAACTTGCACACCTCGCTTCGACTCAACACTTGCACCCCTCGCTTCGGCTAAACGGGCCGCCTGGATGGTAACCTTGGATCATTGGCTGTAGACTGGCAGGGTGTTGCTGTAGATCTGCGGGGCATGGAAATACTGTGAGATACCCCAGGATAGAGCACGGATCTAGACTTTGGATAATGCATCCTCGACATCGCAAATCAGAACACTGTGTTTACTCCAGTCTTGTTTCGTCAAAGTATCTGTTCAACGCAGTAGCTACCTCTGATTTCGACTCGGATAAATTGTTCAGGACACCTGTTCACCGATGTTTGGGGTAGCTCATCCTATTCCAAAAAATTCAGCGTAGCATGATTTCTCGAGGCGCAGCATCCAGAGCATACTTTTCATTCTAATACTCGACCATGGTGTTCGAGTGGGATACGCCAAGTTGTGGCGTGTATGAATATTCAGGGGTGTTCGGTAAGTTACCGCTTCCGTGATCACGGTATGTCACCTTATTCCACTAACGAATATCACGCCTCTCCACGACCTTGGCTGTCCCTTGGCTGTACCACCTCCTCCAAACGTGACAATATGCGTCGCATATTTCAAGAAGCCTCGGCCGACTCATTTCGTCCGGCTTCCGACTTCCGATGCAACAATTCGGCACGTCTTGACTATGCAGGTGACCTCGGCACCTCATCCGGGGTCGTATAAAGCAAGACGTTGCTGTCGCCTTCGTATGCGCGCAGTATGTTCACTCTGAACACAAACTTCTGCCACTGTTAAAAGCCCTTCAATCAAATTGACAACTTCGATGTCAAATCCAAGCCCTCCAATCCACGAGGCTAGCATTGTCCACTCCCCAACGGGGCTTTCTGAGCAAGGAATCCGACAAGAAGCCGTTACAGAGGGCCATGATGCCGATATTGCTACCAACGATGGCTTTGTGCTTAACGAGGAGGGAGAACTTCAGCTGCAGCGGTCTATAAGCAGACGCCATTCGCTCTCGCGCCAAAACACCGGCGCAAGCCAGAAGGAAGAGGGACCACGGAAGACGTTGTCGAGCACACTACAGAAGACTTTCTCGCGGTCAAGCAACGCAGCATCATTACCTCATCATGTACGAAACGTTCCAAAAGACCTGGAAGCAGCAGCTCTGTCCACTTCCTTCAACTCGGAAGAAGAGAAGGCAGATTTCGAGAAGAACACTGTTTGGTGGGATGGGCCTAACGACCCTGCGAACCCCAGGAACTGGAGTACGAGGAGAAAGGCTGCCAATATTATCCTCATAAGTTTCATCACACTTCTCACGCCGTTGGCCTCGTCCATATGCGCACCCGCGATCCCAGAGATAATGGTCGAATTCGGCATCAAATCCTCGAGTCTCGCCGCTTTCGTTGTATCAGTTTACGTCCTTGGGTTCGCACTCGGCCCTCTTGTCATCGCGCCCTTGTCTGAAGTCTTCGGCCGCGTCCCGATCTACCACATCTGCAACGTATGCTTCGTCTTATGTACGGTTGGATGCGCGAAAGCAACTAGTACGGGTATGCTCATTGCGTTTCGATTGCTTTGTGGCATATTCGGAAGCTGTCCTCTTACGAATGGTGGTGGTTCCATTCACGACCTGGTTCCTGCCGAGCAGAGGGGAAAGGTTGCCGGTGTGTTTGGATTGGGTCCGCTTATGGGTCCTATCATTGGCCCGATCGGGGGTGGCTTTCTGGGTCAAGCGAAGGGTTGGAGATGGGTATTCTGGCTGCTTACTATCGTGGTAAGTGTTCCATATACTGATGTGTGTGTAGTTCTCGAAGGGCGAGTACTGACAGTTCTAAAAGAGTGGCGCATCGACCCTCCTCTGTTTCGTCTCAATGAAAGAGACCTACGCTCCCGTAATCCTCGAACGCAAAACGCGCGCTCTCCGCGCCTCAACTGGAAACCTCGAACTCCGCTCGCGTCTCGACACGGGCCGCACAACCTACGACCTCATCCGCCACTCCCTTCTACGTCCCCTTAAGATCCTCTTCCTGTCACCCGTCGTCATTGCCTTCTCCCTGTACCTGGCGATCGTGTACGGCTACATCTACCTGCTGTTCACCACCATCACACCCATGTACAAGACAGTTTACGGCTGGAACACCGGCGTCACTGGTCTCGCATACCTCGGCTTCGGCATCGGCAGCCTACTCTCCCTCTTCATCTTCTCCCACTACAGCGACAAACTAATGCAGAAACGCGCCGCGGCCGACAACACAACAGCAGTGAAGCCAGAGTACCGTCTCCCGCCCATGATATACGGCTCGGTGGCACTCCCCATCGGCCTCTTCTGGTACGGATGGAGCGCGGATCAACATATCCACTGGATCATGCCCATCATTGGCACTGTGTTTGTCGGGATGGGCATGTTGCTCATCTTCATGTGTACACTCACATACATCGTTGATAGTTTTGCTCTATACGCAGCGAGTGCGTTGGCCGCGAATACGATGCTAAGGAGCGTAGTGGGTGCTGTGTTGCCGTTGGCGGGAACGCCGATGTATCAGGCACTAGGGATCGGGTGGGGAAATAGTCTGCTTGGGTTTATCGCAGTGGCTTTGATACCCCTGCCGATTGTTTTTGGAAAATACGGGGAGTACTTGAGGACGAAGTTTGAGATAAAGGACTTGTGAAGTACGATCTCGGGAGGGAGGTATAGAAACCCTCAGGCCGTCCTTGATGGTATCTTCAATCTGTACAGTATACCCAGACTCAGGTGTTAATACATTTCCTTCAACCAACTTACATGTAGGCCTGAATGGCGAATGTATTCCAAGTCCACAGAGTTCCACGCGTGCTGCAAAATTATGTCTCCAGGAGTAAAGCTGGTCGACTAAAGATCTCCTGTAAGCATCTAGGCATCACTCTCTTTCTCCTCCACGCTGTCAAGGCGTCTCTAGACCTGTGTCTTAATTGCGAAAGCCGGACTCTTTTCTTGGCTATATGCAAGACTCTTTAATCTCATTGGCACGGAAACCAGCTGATCACGGTATCGTCTTGGCAGCTGAAGGCGGGAATGCTGGGCACTTCCTCCAAGCATGTAAAGGCGTTTATGGCGCTCCTTGACACCAATAAGACATAGCTAGGGAACGAAGAGTATACACATGCCCCTTGGCAATACTATCTTTCCTCCGATCTGACACTGACAGCGAAGTGGCTCCGCGGAGCAAGTCATCCAGCCTTGGTTTCAGTATAAGTAATGCTGCAGCCTTCGACCTTCGCTCATGTCTTTATCGGAGAGAAACTCATCTTTCGTAGCAGCGTCTCAAGACGCCCTTCGTAGCTTAAAAATGGCTCAGAACTACGGGACCACCTCTCCCCAAATTAGCAACATTCAACAACAACACCCAAACAACACATACTCTACACCCTCGAACAGCTACCCCCAACCACCCAATACATACGCCCAACCCAGCTATCCCCCAGCTCCCACCCAGCAGCCTCCTCCCACCCAACCCACCGCCCCCCTCACCCCTTCCGAAACCGCCCAACTCCAACTCCTTCGCAAATACGCCCACATCCTCCCCCTCCCCATGTTCCCCCTCCTCGCCGCCACGGGCCCCACCAACGCCGACCTCGAATACCGCCAAAACCTCCTCACGCTCGTCAGCGACACCCAATCCCCGCAGCTCGCACCCGCGCAGAAGATCGCCCTCCACACCCTGGGCACCATGACAGGCACCAACTTCTTCACCATGGACAAAGCGCTCAACGGCCTCGGCAAGGCACTCCTCGCGCTCGACAACTTCACCGCGCAGGTGCGCCACGCGATCACGCTAGAGCGGTGGGTGACGCCGCCCGGCGCCGGCTGCGCGCCGCTCATTGTGGATGTCTGGCGGTGCTGCAGTGTGAGCGCGCCCGAGGGCAGGGGCGGCGTGTGTGCGCGGGTGAGTCGGGATGCGAAGCTGCGGTTTACGGATAAGAAGGTGCGGGAGAAGAAAGTGAAGCGGGGGAAGGCGTGGGATAAGGGGACGCATGCGCCGATTAGTGATTTGAGGGTTGTCGGGGAGGATGGGGGGGAGGTGGGGTTGGAGAAGGTGCTGGTGATGAGGAGGGCGATGTCGACGAATGAGTTCAGTGATTTTTATACGAGGTTTCGGAAGCAGTGGGTTGTGCCGAGTTAGGTTAGCTTGCTTTGGGAATGTTTGGAGTAGGGGTTTTGTTGTCGTGGTATCGTTGGATTATATTAGTTTTCAAGATTTAAAATCGAGAGAGATTTCGTTCCTGCGCTTTAGACTCTTGAAGGATGGGGGTTATCTAAGCTCAGGTAACTCATGCGGCGCATATTGACCATGACCCAATTCGTACGGCGGTTGTGCCCCTGCATAATTTCCAGGTTCCTGGGACGCGCTGCCGTATACCACCGTATCGGGCGTTTTTGACCAAGGGAGATGATAGCCACCAGTATGCTGTTGATTGTTTTGCTTGTTCGATCTCTTGCCAATCGCCCAAGCCAGGAAAACGATAGCTGCAATCAAGGCTACGCCAAGGACAACGCCGACAGCGATTCCTGCTTTCGCGCTAGTGGAAAACCCGGAGTCGTGTGATGGGGAGCTCGTGGCAGTAGTAGAGGAGGTCGAGCTTGAGGAGGTCGAGCTTGAGGAGGTCGAGCTTGAGGAGGTCGAGCTTGAGGAGGTCGAGGTTGAGGTAATCGTGACGGTAGCAGTGTTCGCGGAGGGAGTCGGCGTTGATGTAGAACTGCTCGAGCTTGAGCTTGAAGAAGACGTGGATGTGATCTAATCAGGTCAGGTTAGCTTTGCCCTGCTAGCCGTCGAAAAGATATGCTGCTGAGAATTCCAAAACTTACCAGGTCAGAAGCCTGGAATCTGTTCTGGACGCTATATGCATTGACCCCTGCCCCCGGCCCCTCTGGATGAACCTATTCGGGAAATCAGGATGTCCGGCTTGAAGACGACTTTAGAGAAAGGAGCGCTGGCCTCTGTTCCTGTAGCCACCAGAACCGTATGCAGACCCGATGACGACACCGCGGAAGTACATCCTAGAGTTGATTCCCAGCTATAACCGAAAGGACCATCCCCTCCGCACGAGAACGATCTATAAGCCCATAGCCAAGTTAGCGCTGGGCCTTTTTGTGAGTGTGCGGGTTCCGGAGTGAACGAGGGTAACTAACGTGGGGCAGCATGTCACAATGGTTTCAGAGCCATAGGTCGAACTGCATGCCGTCGAATACCCTTCCGGGCAATACAGCCCCGGGGAGTAATAAAATGAGGATGTTGGGGTAAACGAAGTTGGAAGACATGAGCTATATCCTGTCCCGCCCAGCAACTCATAGCTTGTAAGCCACCAAATGTCTTGCATACATTGCGACGGCGGTTCGAAGATCGTAGTAAGCGGTATGGACCAGGCGATACAAAAAAAGGTAGGAAATAGAGAAGGAAGGGAAGGGAAAGTCAAATGAGAAGGCTGTCACGGCAGTGCTGGGGTACTAATATGCTACAGCCTCAGCCTTGTCGTAGTCTACGACGCGCTGTTCTTATCGCCAGCCTGGGGCTTCCCCTCCCTTTTCCTTCGAGCTCAGCCGCAAACTAGTGGAATTGAGTTGCGATCGCTGCTTTTATTATGCTAATTTAGCCCTCTATGCGTCTCATGGCTGACTTTAACATATAACAGGAGGGGTCATCAGCCACAAGATCGCGCCGATGCGCTCGGACCTTGGGGGCCAGGTCAGTACCTGGGCACAGATGCTCAAAGAGTAAGTCGAGAAATACGTTTATTCATCTACTGTGTGCTTCATTAGCTTGTGCAGATTGAATGGAGACGTCAGCAGATGAAGAAAATACTTACACGGTGTGTTGCTGCTCGCATTCCACCGTGGAGGACTCCCATAAAGATCTAAATAGCATTGATCCATATCTGGACAGCTGAGAGACTATCAGCAAAAATCTTCTAAGTGCTCAGTAGATCGAGACATACTGTACAGGCTCTCTTCCAAAAATTATATGCCAAAGATACTCAAATATTCTTCCAGACGTGGCGTCGTTCAGCGGCGTATCCAAGAGCCACTTTAGATACCGCTGATACTCATCCTTCGACCTCTTCAATACTTGATCTCTCGAGACGGCGAATTGTGCGCAACACGGCGCAGCAATAACTTTTGGGACGTCAAAGTTTCTAAATAGTTCGTTCCACGCGCTCACCATGGCGCGCTCCTGAGGCCTTAGATCAGACAACTCCTCAGCCGGTCGGAACGGTTGGATCTCAGCAGGACAACCTGGACTTTGGATGCATCGGAGATTTGCAAAACCGGTCTGGTGGACGAAAGCGATGTTGAGAGCCTTGACGGATGCGACGTTATCAAAATTCAAGTCCCCAACATCACGCCGTGATCCGTGATCGTGATTTTGATGGCTGTGTAAGAACACTATTATCGAAGGGAGCTTGGAGTAATTGTCTACAATGTAAGTGAGATAGGCATTTGCTTCACGACCTTTGTTTGTGCTTGTGTGAAGTTCCGCCTGTTCGTCATTGACCGTGTAAACGGCAGTTTGCCAGCTGCAATAATCACTTAGGTCAGAACTTGGAGAAGAAGAGGGATAGCCAAGAAGCTTACTCGGGGAAGTTTTCATGGACCCAATTTGTGTCTTCCCACTTCAATCTAGCTACCACCAACATCTTGTCTAGATTAGTTGCTGCAGAGGGCGTTTGAACGATTCCCGAGACTGTTTTGGTCGCGGAGAGTTCCGGGCTGGGTTCTTCTTAATACGCGCGTGAAGATGAAGGAAAGGGCACCTAATCTCATGACTGCATACCTGAGATTGATTGTTGAGTTTTCCGACGTCTTGCCAAAGATATCCTCAGCATAATGCGTTACATTGACAAGTGACCGTACGCTGTCCGCGGTGAGGGGCCGGAAGCTGAACTGAATGATAAGGAAGAAGAATATGAGCGCAATGGAGGCCGCGAACGCCCTTCGACGGAGGGTAAACATGCTATTGAAAGGATAAAGCTTCCAAGGATTGGGATCCCTGATAGACCATGAGGACTAAGAGATGGCGGCTAGTTTCCGTTCAGCTGAGCCTCACTGAGGTATGCCCGAGATCACGTGATTTGCCATAGCCTCTCCTTCTTGACTAGGCAAACTCGAATACAGCCTAGCCTACCGATATCCGAGCTCTTGATAGAGAAGTACCCCGTTCTAGATGCCTGAAAGCTCGCACTGTGCTCCTCTTAATGAAGTCACATGATGCCTCTGAATCGTAGATCGGATCGCGGTTGAGCGCTCGAAAATCAAGATGTGGTCGAACTCCAACGAATCCCCCGCCTCCTCATCCTGCGCAAGTCCGATACGGTCTCAACTGCATTGCCAGCCTTGCAAACCGGTAGTATCCGTTACATCCCGGAGTTCTTTTGATCTGCAGACAGCATTCTCCGGCCCTTGGCAGTCCCCGAAGTCAAACACCGCGACACTATATTCTACGCCCTAGCAAAAACTTTCACTGAGTCAGCCCACTGAGCACCACGACACGCACACATAAGTGCTGCTAAAGTACGGTCGACAAACCATGAAGCCGAGTAGCAGAGAATCATTGGATCAAGGTATTCACCAGAAACAAATGCATGAACACCGGTGTTCGTCCATCGCAGAGCCTGTGCCGCCATTTCTCAACACGTCAAAGCAGTCAGCCTGCAGTGCAAGGCACGAATTGACTTGAGAAATGGATCTGTAGGCCTCTGCGGTGGCGTTCTGAGAAATACGGTTCGAACTTGATCTGGATAACTCCAGCGAAAGGATTTATGCATTGTTTCCGCTTCCTGTACTGGGAGTGATAGGCTGATTTCAACAGGTGAACATGGAGGCAGGACCAATCCCGCAGGCGTCTGACATCGCCGAGAAGTCTCATCGCATGAACCTTGCCCCGGACGAGGGCTTACCTACCCACGACGAACCACAATACCCTCAAACCTTTCCTGGGAAAGCGAAGAAAGCGCTGAAAACCTTCGAACGACAGCTAGTGGCGTATAATCTAGAGGCCCGTGGCATACAGCGCGTGGAAGCAGACGAGCGCCATGACTTGCGCTCCTTAGGATACACGCAGATATCTGTGTTGTGGTTTTCGATAAATCTGGCCGCCAATAACATCACGCTGGGTATGCTGGGCCCAGCAGTGTTTGAGCTCGGTTTTCTGGATTCGTCCATGTGTGCTGTGTTTGGCATGCTTCTAGGATGTCTGCCCACAGCGTATACAGCGACATTTGGACCCCGAAGCGGCAATAGGACAATGATATTCGCGCGTTATACGATGGGCTGGTGGCCGTCAAAGCTAGTGGTGATCCTCAACTTGATCGTGTTGTTGGGCTACGCTATGATTGACGCGGTGGTTGCCGGCCAAATTCTGTCCGCAGTTTCTACTACCGACATGTCTGTTGTCGTCGGCATTATAGTGGTGGCCGTCATCACCTGGGGCGTCACGACTTTTGGCTACCAGATCTTCCATTACTACGAACGGTATGCGTGGTTGCCGCAGCTGATCGTGTTTTGTATTCTGGCTGGTGTAGCAGGGCCAGGATTCGATACTTCTTCTGTTTCCGTTGGTGATTCGCGAACCCTCGTTGGCAATCGTTTGTCGTTTTTCAGCATCAATCTTTCCGCTGCAATCACTTATGCGGGAGGCGCGGCCGACTACTTTGTCTACTATCCCGAAGAAACGCCCGGCTGGAAGATTTTCTCCATGACCATGATCGGTCTCTCAACGAGCTTCACCTTTGCTTTCCTCCTTGGCATTGGGCTCGCTTCTGGAATGGCTAATAACACTGCTTGGTCCACCTCGTACGGAGTATCGCAGGGCGCGCTGATTGTCGAGGGCTTCCGTCCTTTGGGGAGTTTTGGCAGCTTTTGTGGTGTTATAGTCGCCCTGGGCCTAGTTGCAAACATGATCCCGCCAGTGTACTCCTCTGGCGTTGACTTCCAGATCTTGGGTCGCTACTTTGCACGCGTTCCTCGCGCAGTCTGGAACACCTTTGGCGTCGTCATTTTCACGGTTTGCGCTCTTGCTGGGCGTGATCACCTTGCGGAGATTTTCACGAACTTCCTCGCACTCATGGGTTATTGGGTGTCCATCTGGATTGCTATCACTCTTGAGGAGCATCTTATTTTCCGACGCACCCGAGGGTTTAATTGGCCTGTCTGGAATCAACAGAAGAAGCTTCCCCATGGCATCGCGGCACTGATTGCGTTCCTGATCGGCTGGGTTGGGGCAATCCTATGTATGGCGCAAGTGTGGTATATTGGACCAATCGCGAAGCTCGTAGGCGATTATGGAGCCGATGTGAGTGCTCTTTTCTTGCTTTCATGAGAGACTAGCTGGCGCTGACGTTGCTTTAGATGGGCAACTATGTTGGCTTCGCATGGGCTGCGTTGGTGTTCCCGCCATTACGATACTGGGAGCTGCATAGATTTGGTCGCTGATGAGCCATTGAGCTGTGTGACAGTGTTGTTAGTGGACGTACCAACTCAACCTGGTCAATGAGGTAAATGGACCGCACCGCCTTTGTTTTATGAAATGTAGATGCCGCCGTGTGACGTGGCCCAGCAGTTTTGAAGCTCTGTCAAAACTCGACGATGACCGTTTCGTTACGACATATTGGAGCACTTCAAGCAGTGGCAAGCCAATGTGAGCATGCTTATTTGACTAGAATATGTACTAGCTTAAAATCATTCAAGTTAGTATCATAGGCCAAGTATGCTTCATGTCTTTCTCATGTCCGCGATGACTGGACCTCTGAACCTGGTCAAATCGACTATCGAGTAGGAACCTCTCGTGAAAGGCAGACTTTCTTTCCTTCTATTGCTATATGCTCATGACTGACCGACTCTCTACGACTCATTTCCTATCCTTGCAGGCCATACCTAATCATCCCGAGATTTGATGCCTTCCTAGGCTAGCCACTCAGTAGCTCTCTAATTTGACCCCATTATAACCTACAGAAACTCCGGCCTTCCAAGTTGTGTCAATTCTAGTGTGTCTCTTCCTAGTCTCGTTATGTGTTTGAGGTTACTCCAAGTTGTGAGTGGGAGGAAAACGTAGCCGTCATGGTGTCTGGATTAAGCTTGTAATTATTATACTGCTGGGTATCCTTCTAAATCCCACCTTTACATTCTAGATGTGGGAAGGAGAGTATGAGTCGAATTCTTGCTTCTGAACAGGAATCACTACGTTGACACCATGCCGAGGTAGGCTCAAAAGTTGAAGAGGGTGTCAATCTTTTGGCTTGTATAGGAAGAAATGATCAGTGTGGCATTAAAATAGCCAGTGAGTATTGAGAACGAGGTGAGCTAAATTATAGGGAATCCGAATCCGTAATTAGGGTATGCGAGGAAGACTAGTTGACCGCGTCTTGTGTCGGACATTGTGTCCCAGCACGAAGCAACAGACCCTTCAAGGCTTCTCCACCACTGTTCCAATCCACAGCTTACCGCTTTCTGCCATTCTCTTCTTGACAACATGAGCTTCTGGAAGTTAGTGGAGCTGCGTGAGCTTATACATGGGGGCAAAAAGAAGCCTCCTGAGGAACGAGACCAGGAAGCCTCGGGGAGCTTCACAGCCGGAAGAAACAGTGCAGAACAGGATTCCGGAGGGCTAGGCTTAGCGTCTTCTGGCGGAGAACTTTCTAGTGAATGCTACGGTCCCGACGTCGAGGAGCCGTTATTCACTGGCTCCACATCGAGTCGCCGCCCGACTGCTTGTCAAGAGTTTGCCGGCCTAGATAGATTCTCTCACGAACAACACGCTCCTCAGCAAGCGGTTCATCCACCGCAGTCTCGTCACTTCACTCAACCACAACCCCACCGCACCACGCAGGCCATGTCTACCAATAACACGCGTCGCCTCGACGTTCTGGAGCATAACATCGACTCCATATACCAGGAGTGCAAACACATTATACAGCGTCTCAAGGACGAAAACCTTAACGAAAATGACTACCGCGGCCAAAATGAGCACCTACGCCAACAGATTCACGACCTTCAGGGGATGATGAACGAGAAAGAAAGCAGGTTAGTATTGCCCTTCATTCCTCTCTTGTCACATTAATTGACCCACACCACAGTCTCGTGGACGCCCATGCCCGCGTCGACATGCTCGAAGCCGACAACTCTGACCTGAACCACCGCATCAAGTCCATCGAAGACTCCTTCATTCTCCCCGGCGGTGGCTTCAATTCTGGCAGCAAGCGTCCCCGTATCGCCTCTCCCGAGCCCACTGGTCCGCATTACGAAACTCCAACCTACAACCCCCCCTCCCGTCCCCAGCAACAGCGCCGCATGTTCCGCACCCCCTACAACAATGCCGCGCCCATGTCCCCCTCCCAGCCAGCTTACCAACCCAACTACCGCCGCGCCCAGACCTACGCCCCAGAGCGTCGCCCCTCCCCCTTGAGCTTCAACACCAACAACAACCCAGCCTACGCCCCCCCAGAGCGTCGCCCCTCCCCCTTGGGCTTCAACACCAACAATAACCAGGGTAACGCCCCCTACACCCTCGCCTACGCCACCCCGAGCGGTCCCCCGAACATCAAAGACGACGACGGGTACGCCAGCGACAACGGAGGCTACCGAAGCGACGGCTCCGACGAGCCCAGCTCGCGCCCTGCCCGCAATACTGCAGCCGGCGGTGGCCCGCGCCGCTCCAGCGACTCCCGCTTCGCACAGTTCGGCAAGATCGTGTGCCACAATTGCTGGAAGCACCACTACAAGTGCCGCACACGCCACGGTGAGACCATCTGCGATTGGTGCAAGGAGACGAAGACGCACTGCACGCGCGAGTTGTGCGCGCAGTGGGCTAAGGAGGGGAAGTGCTCCAAGGGGGTCAAGTGCCATGGCGTGCATGAGAATACGCGCGGGTATAATCTCGTGAAGGAGCAGTTGCAGGGGGCATATAGGGGACCGCGCTAGGGGGCGTAGGAGCGCCTGACTGGCTGCTTGTTGTGGTTCGTGACAAGCCCTTTAGTCATGAGGTATGGCTTTCTTTATGTGGTTCAAGGCATGGCTTTGATAAGTGGCTGCGAATTGGGCCTTGGTGGTTTCTGATGTGCTGTGTGGATAGCACTGTTTGAATGCTTCAATAGGTCTAAACTTTCTTGGTGTTGATGTAAACTCCATGGGGTCTAGATTAGAGTCCTGTTGTTATACGCATTCAAATGAGTATGTTTGGCACTCTCTTTTGCCATGTGCACGTGACTGTATAAGGTCCTCTCATAGATTTAAATCTTCAAACTTGAACGTCATTTTCTAACATGGCTAGATTAGCTCTACTGTCGTTACCTATGTCTACACAGTGCATATACGCAAAAACACCCCCCGCCCTCATTTCCCAGCAACATAAAAGCTGCTAACATCCCACCCATTCAAAGGACTGAACTCCGCAAACCTCGTGGTTCCATGCAGAGCCTCATACCTCTTATACTCCCCACATCCCCCCTCCATGTTCTTGCACTTCTTCCCCAACATCCCCGCAATCCTCATCCCAGCCTCCTGCCCCTCGAAGTACGCCCCCTGCAAGAACCCAAAGTACTCCGCGCTGCAGTGCTCACCAGCGAAATACAACCTCCCCACATTCGACCGCAAGTTTTGATGGCCCTCAAGCGTCGTTCCAACCGGCCAGTTCGAGTAGGACCCATGCGCCCACGGCACCTTCGTCCATCGGGGGTAGAAGAAATCGATAGGTTCTGGGATGTGCTTGTCCGGGAACATCTCACGCAGCACGGCGAGGGCTTCCGCCTTGGTGACTTCGTCGTCTTGCGCTTCGATGCGGTAGGACTCGCGCTCAACGACGGTGGCGAAGATAATGTTGGAGCCGGGGAGGAAGCCTGCTGTGCTGAGGGATTGCCAGACAGGGTAGTAGCCGCGGGTGGTCGGGGATGCGTAGAGGAAGAATTGTGTGTCAAGATCCCAGAATGTCTCGTTGAATTGGAGGAAGACCTTCGTGTAGGTGCCCATTTGGAATTCCGCGATGGCGGTTTGTTTCCAGTCTGGCAGCTTGGGGGTGAAAGAGACTTCGTCGTTTTGGAGGACGCCAAGGGAGAAGGTGCAGATGGCGTAGGCGGCGGAGATGCAGGAGCCATCATTCAGAGAGATGGTGACGCTGTCTTTGTCGTAGGCAATATCCGTGACGATGGAGTTCAAGAGGAGACGTGAGTCGTTTGGTTTTAGGAAGGTCGACGCCATGCCTTTGGCAAGGGCGTTGAAGCCACGCTGGTCAAAGACGAAATTGTTTGCTTCGGAGAATTAATAGTAGGTTGCGTTGTATCCTGTAATTCCGAATTCGAGGGAGCTTTGCTCGGGCGGGTATGCGCATTCCCAATCCCAGGACCACCACTCGACAGCTTGGGCGGCCATGTTCTTCTGTGGCTTGAAGTCCTTCAGTGCAAGCCCAGCACGCATGCTTGTGTCTTGTAGATTCTCCTTGAGAATTACTCCAGCGTATTGCTCGACTTCAGCATAAGCGGTCTCATAATCATCGATCAAACTGGCGTAGTCCGTGTAGCCGGTCTCGTTTTACGTGAGAATCGAGGAATAATTAGAGTACTCGTTCGCGACCTTGTACTTTTTGGCCTGCATTTAGATTAGCCAGTAGCTCACAGTAACCGGTCATATCCCCATTGTGGACTCACCATTGTCCATATTGGGTTCTCGGGACCTCCTTTGGTGCCAAGTCCTTGAACCCAATTTGCACCAAGCTCAACAACAAAAGGGCTTCCATCCTTCTTCTTTCCAAAATTCGTGTGTTTCATTCGGCCGCCAATTTCCCCGTTGTATTCTACGATGAGGAAGTCGGTAATGGACTGGTTTGCTAGGGCTTGCTGTTATATCGTTAGCACTCCGTCGGCCTGATTGATTTCAGAACCACTTACAGCAGCTGTGATACCGGCCATTCCACCGCCTCTAAAGTAGAGTACTAGCATCAGCCCATTGCCCAATGGAAGACTGAGACAAGAGGAAAATGGAAGAAGTCGACTCACAATACAACGACCGTCGTCTTCCTGCACTTCTTCTGATTCTCTCGAGGCTCTATGGGAACAGCCCATACTCCCTCCATCAATGATAGCCCCGCGACGAACGCGAGGAGCTTTCGCGAGGCTGACGTCCACATGTCGGCGGCCTGAAGATCTGTTCCGAGGGTGGGAGGTGGTAGCCTGCATCCTTAGAATCCATGACCTTTAACAGTGAAGGAACTGGACTAGAGCCATTTTAAAGATAAGCTTATCTAGGTATAAGTATATTAAGCTTACTATATAAATCTTAAGTAGAAGCCCGCGCCTAAGCTTAAAGTAGGTAATAAAGTAATACTTAACGCGCGTAATATTAAGACCTAGCGCCTAAATAAGTTCTTAGACTATAAGTAACTAGAACTTTATAAAATTACTTATATTATTAATAATAGCGCCTATAAGCTTATACTGCCCCGCACTATAAAGAGACTATTTAATATCTTCTACCTATAGCTACTTTATAGAGTTACTTATAAGCTACTTAAAGGTTAAATATATAATAAACTAGGCTCTATTAAAGTTAATTAGAAAGGTTTTAAATAATAGAATATTAATAATATTATTAATTTATATATTAATAAAGTAATAATTAATTCTACTATAGGTACTAAAGGCCTCTTATAGTATAAAATCCACTATACTAGTTACTCTAACTAGAATACTAAATCTAAGTAGAAATTATATAAAAGTATATTTAATTACTATAATATTATAATAGATTACTATTATTAATACTTTAATACTACTAGCCCTTATAAGTCTTTTAAGAAGCCTAAGTACTAGAAACCCCTACTAGCCTTAATTATATTAAGACTATAGAAGTAGGCGCTTAGACTAAATATTACTAAAGCTAACTAGCGCTAGCTAGCTAAGTAATTACTAACCTTATTAGAAGATACTAACCTAGTAGACTACTAGATAATAGGTAATATAAAGGTTTATAAGTTTAACTTCTATACTAATTTATATTACGCCCGTATAGTATCTATAGGTTATAATACCTATAGTTTATAATACTAATAGTTTATAATACTATATAAAAGACTAAAGAGTTATAAAAAATTATAGTAAAACTATATAATTAATAGAAAGACTAATTAAGAAAGAACTAATTAAAAAAGAACTAATTAGAAAGAAGTACTTACGTATAGTAAGTATAAAATAGAAAGGCTAAAGTATAATACTAAAAGAAGCTCTATATATAGTTTCTTTTAAAGGGGGGGTAGTATTATAGCTATAACGCAACCTCTATTATAATATATTTCTAATATATATAATAGTATTATATACTCTCTAGTATATAATTACTATTATATAACTAGGCTTAGCGCTAGCCTTATCTACCTCTTAGCTAGCGCTCCGCGCCCTTCTCTCTCTTTTATAGCTACTTTATCTATATATACTAATATTAGGTCTTCTCTTATAATCTACTATTATACTATAATAATAGTAGCCTAATAGAAGTATTTTAACTTACGCTTCTTCTTAGATAGCTTATTTTAAAGATTATCTACTTAGTTATATAAGCTAGCGGCCTATATATATACTATATTCTTATACTTATTAAAGATAGTCTATAAGCTAGATAGATAGTAAATATAATTAAACTACTTATCTTCTTAGGCCTAAATAGATTACTAGAAGTTACTTATATTAGTAATTTTATAGTAGACCTAATTACTTTTATCCCTATTATTATTATTATAAACCTCTAGAACTAAATTATTATTATTCTAGAGAAGAAGAGTAGAGTATTAACTATAGTATATAGTAAGTAGTTATATATTATAAGCTTTAAGCTCTATATCTAAAATAGTAAGAATATTATTATTCTTAGTAGTAGAAGTTATAGCTTTCTTTTCTTTACTAGTTATATAGTATTATAGTTACAAATATTAGTAATAGGCTTATAGAGGACAGCACGTAAGGCACAGTACATGCAGGCTACCTACGTAAGCGTAGGCCTTAGTTAGCGCCGTCCTTAAAACGGCGCCGTAGCTCTAGCTTAATATAATACTTTTTACCTCCACAACTTTATTAATATTCCGCATTAGAATAGTAGCTTAGTACTCTACTAGCTAAGAACTTATCTTGCTAGTTTATATATTATAAATACTAGATCCGCAGAGTCTTAGAACTCTAAAAATCCTTACTTAACCTTGTTGTTGCCTATAATATTACCAGCACCGGCGTTAACCCCGCCCACTATACCCCCACTATAAATAATTACAACTCTGCGAGCAGTCCTCTATAACTCCGCATTAGCTCCCGTCCCTATAGGCTCTCGCCGCTTACTATTAACAGCAACCGGAGCTTATCCTTATCCTTATCCCGGATCTAGAGCTTCTAACTAGTTTAGAAGAAACGCGAGGCTCTATTAATTAACACCCACTCCGCACTTGCAGCAATCTTAAGATACTACCTTCCGCTACTTAACGCTTGCATCTAGAAGCCGCTAGCAACAACAAGTTTATAGGTTGCTATCCTTACGCCCCCGTCTTTAACTCTTACGCCCCCGTCTTTAACTCTTACGCCCCCGTCTTTAGCTTTTACGCCCGGTGTTAGCATTCACCTACCCTTTATTATCTACGGGCTGCTTATTAGCTGCAACCCGTTTTAGACGTCTATCTAAGCTCCCCCTTTATAAGTATATAACCTAAGCTATAACTAAATACTATTAACCTAGGCTATTAACTATACGCCTTCTTACTTATAAACTATTACTCTATTAAATTAATTAAGCTTAATACTATCTTACCTAGCTTTATCGCCTATTTCCTACCTAGACCTACTATCTCTAGCGCTAAAGGACGGCGATTTAACTCTATTAACCCTCTACCTTTTCTACTAGAGTAGAGTACTACACCTATACTTATTAGCCCCGCTATTAATAGTTTCCTTACTATAGCGTAATACGCGTATACCCGAGAGCTTTAAAATACTAGTCTTAGAGCTAGTACTTATTAATAGGGCCTAAATAGGCTATTTAGCGGTTTATCTATATTATAGCTATCTAGCTCTAGGTCTAACTCTTACAGCCTATAGACGTCCGCTAATAAGAAGCTACTATATAGCCCTACTATAGATACTAAAATAGTAGCTACTTTTATAGCCGGCTAATTATAGGCTATATATAACCTATTCTAATAGATAATTATAGAAGCTTAATAGGTAGGCCCGCTAGGCCCGCCAGGCCCGCCGGGTCCTCCCGGGCCCTAAGGCAATATTAGCAATAGCGCTAACGCTAGTGCAAACGCCGGTCCTAGAGGCTTTTAAATATAAGAAGTTAGTTTCTTCTACCTGGAGCTTAAGTAGGCAAGTAGCTTGCATTTATAGTTACTTAACGCAGTTATCTATATTAGTAATAATATATATATCCGCAATATATATATATTTATAGAGCGCCTTAAGAATATTACTAGGCTTTATATTAAGGACGTAGTTAAAACTAGGCTACCCTAATATCTACATGGCAGCGCCCTAACCTAGTATACCTTAGCCCTTACTAATATAGAGAAGGTTAGTCTTACTTACTTCTTACTTACTAATAGGTGGTGCAAGTCCTTAGTCTATTAATTTAAGAAGCCGCTTATAGAGTCTCTTACTAAGCTTATATTAGCGTCTTACACCCTATAAAACGCTAGAGGCTATTATAGTATCTCTACCTATATCTATAACATTCTACGCAACGCGAAGGCCTTAAATATTAATAGCGCTAATAGCTCTAACGGGCTTACCTTTACCTAGAAGAGCATTAACCCGCTACTCTAGAATAGCTTATTAGTACCTATAAACGGCATAGCGGTTTATAAATTTATCTAGACTCTAGAATCTAAATATAATAATTAAAGCAACTTAGTAGATATATACCTCTATAGCTCTTATCTATACTAGTACTCTTTAGCACCCTCTTAAGGTTAGTATAACTCCTATAGTTCTTAATAGACTTTCTAGCTATTATAGCTATCTAGATAAGGCTAGAGCTAGTAGTACCGCGGGCCTCTAGCTTCTAATTAGTCTAGCGGTTAATACAACCGCAATACTTACTAGTCCTAGCCCTAGCCCTAATAAAGCGCTCCTACAGCAACGCTAAACTTACTAATAGCCCTACGGCAGCCGCTGTTACTTATAAGCGGCGGCGCTCCACCCTTAAATAAGAACCTATTACAAGGCGGCGGCTATAGCAACTAAAATTAGTACGCTAGTAATAACTACTTTAGTAGATAGCCTTCTAGGGCATACGCTTATAATGCTAACCTAGCTGCATAAGATAAATAAGACTAGTATTAGAAGAACGTCTAAGCAGAAGTAGAGGCCTAGATAGCCTAGCTTAGCTATTCTAACTTTAATAAACTATATAAGGAGCCCTATAATAAAGCTATACTAGATAATAATAATAGCAACCTTATAGATATAGGCTTTATAGACATCTTATACGCTATAGATACTACTTCTTAACTACGCGTCTATTATATATATACGGCTAGCTTCCCCTCTAATAATACTCTCTTTAAATACCTCTATAAAGACTGCCGGCTATTAAGCTATAGAAAGTCCTCTACTGTTAAAGCCTACTATAGGCTTCTAACTAGTTTAAAGCTTAAGCCCTCGGCGCTTAAGGTTAGAAGCTCGCGAGACTACATTATATTAGTAGTGTAGAACCCTAATATTAGCACCGGAGTTACTTTCTAAGGCTATTACTATCTTAAGATAAAGGCTTTACTAACTAAGAATAGCGACCTTAATAACATTACGCCGGACTTAGGTAATACTATAACGCTTATTAGTAACAACTACTTATAGAGGCACAGTAACCCGCTACTACTTAGAATAATAGCAAAGCCTATTATAGTCCAGGGCGTTAGTAGTTATCTAGTCCCTTTAATACACTATTATATTATAACCCTCTATATTCTAGGCGTTATTAATAATAAGCCCGCCGTCGCCGTAATTACCTTTAAGGCCTATATTATTAACATCTTAAAGTCTAATCTATTACTTAGAGTTAATATTATAACCCCTAAAGGTATAATTATAGACCTTAAATAATATTACCTATAAATATCTAGCTATTAAGGCCTAGACGCCCCGGTTTCTATATAAGTATAAGGTAATTAAAATAGTAAAATTAGTACTACTAAGACCTACCGGAAGGTGTATATAAAGAATATTACTATTATCCCGCTATATATAATAGCTTTTATACCTATTATAATACGCAAGTAAGATAAACTATCTAATAGAGACTTTCTATTTACTCTATCTTAGATATAGTAGCTTAATAAGGGCGGCCCGTACACGCACATTTTAGACGCCGGTATATTGCACGTCTAAGTCTATAACGCCTCCAAACAGCCGTTTATAGTCCAGCGTTACGTAAAGCTCAGCGTTCTAATAGACTAGTTTAAAGAAGGCTTCTACGCTATTAACGTTAAAGAGCACGCTCTCGCTGCTAAATAAGCCCCGCTCTAGCAACCCTAGACGCCAGGCACGCTAAATACCCTAGAATTTCTAGTGCTCGGCGCCTATAATACCGTCTCTAATTAGATTATTATAGACGTCTCTAATTAGACTATTACGGACGTCTCTAATTAGACTATTACGGGCGTCTCTAATTAGACTATCTTAGATAAGCCGCAGTCTCTTATTACTTAGAAGCCTATAAAGAAGTTTAACGGCCCTTTTAGAGTTACTATATATAGCCCGTCTCTATTAAAAGCTAAGTAACTTACTAGAGTTATTTAGGCTTTTAAAAGCGTCTTTACTAATAATAGTAAACTAGCTAGCGTCCCTAAAGATTAATAGTTATAGATTCTACTAGCTAAGAACGTTAGCAACTCTATTAAGCTCGCTTATCGGGTCTACCCTCTTAGGCCCTAGAAACGCGTACTTATTAACGCCCAATTTAATAAGCTCTATAAACAAGATTATATAGACTAGATAATAATACTAATATATTTTACTTTTCTAGTCTTTATTATCTAGCGGACGGTTATAATTAACGGGCTCCCTATACGTAAAGGGCGTATAGTTATTAATATTTACGGCCTAAATAAGGCGACCGTTAAGAACAGCTATCCTCTTTCTAGATAGGAAGACCTTATAAGCGCTGTCGCTGGCTGTCTACGGATATCTATTATTAACGCCGCTAGCTTCTTCTACTAATGGCCCGTGGCGTATAATAATAGAGAGAAGTTTACAGTTATCTCTTACTAGGGCTAAGAATACTTTAATATTACTATAATAGAATTCTATAGCTCCCTACCTTACATATAGTAATAGATTAACCGCATTATCTAGAATAACGCGTTAAGAACGTTCTATTAAGCATATATTAATAACATTATTATCTTTAGCGGGTTTATAGATAAATACCTCTAGCACCTTAAAAAGGTCTTTATAGCTCTATAGAAAGCTAGTATTATAATTTAAGAAATAAAGTTATATCTTAGGTATCTATCCTTAACGCTGCTCGGGTAAAAGGTTAACGCCTTAGAACTTACTACCGCCGCTAAGAAGATTACAGCTATCTAAAATCTTTAGCTCCTAACTAGTTTAAAGGAGCTTAAGCACTACTTAGGCTTAATAGGTTAGCTCTATTAGTATATTAGGTACTACGCCTAGCTTTTAAAGGCCCTATAAATAGAAAAAACATAGTTATTAAAGGTAGCGCCTAGAGCCGGTTATATATACTACGCATAGAGCACCTATATAGATAATACTATTAAGCTTTACAATTCCTTTAAAGCCGTCTAAGCGGCCTTTTAGAAGCCTATATTCTTAGTTTACTACTAGCTATCTAGATAGCTATATATTAATATTAACGCCTCTAAGTAGTATAGATTTAGCGTTATAGTCTACTACGTATAAGGCAATCCGCTTACTATTAAGGATATTAAGCATAATAAGATTTAGCTAATTCTATTCCTTAGCAAGTTACTATTAGTAGTAGAGCGTAATTACTAGCCTATAGAACTTAAAGTCGCCTGCGTTATATAGACTATTAGACGCGTCTAATACCTTCTTAAAGCCGCTAAAGCCCTAGCTATTATTATTACTAACTATATAGCAACCGTAGGAATTATTAAGGCCTCCTTCTTAACTTTATTAGCGGTTAATAAGCTAAACCTAAAGCTTATAAGAGCATTATAATATCTCTTATAGTTCTAACTAGACGTCTAATACAGGCCGGGCAAGCTATATATTATCCTAGACGCCCTATTATAGCTACTAGCGAGAGCTAGTAATTAGCTTGCCAACTCTACCTCTAATACTCTTAATAAGCTCTATAGTTTTAACGCTAATACTAATAAGCCCTATACCTTTAATACTACAGTAGTATAGCTAGTAGATAATTTCTACGTAGCACTTATCTAAGCGTACACTACTAATAAGCATTAGGCCGGCGTATAGTTGCTACTTACGGGCGTCTCTAAGGCTAGAGAGGCCTCTAGAAGCGTTAATTATAACGGCCCCCTAGAAATACCTTTTCTTATACTCCGTAAGCTTATCTATTACTAAGATTCTATTAATAGCCGCCTCCGTCTATATATACCTAAGAGTCTAGAGGCTAATATCTTTAGAGAGTATTATAATATTTACTTCTATACAGGCTTCTATAGAGCCTATAAACGTGTTAGGGCTACCTATTATCTAAAGAACCTTTTATAGCGCCTTAAACTATACTTACTATACTACCTAGCTTATAGATTAAATAGTATAAAACGTTACTAACTATTTAGCACCCTTATTCTAGTCTAGACGCCGCCTATTTCTTTCTATACGGTCGCTATAGACTTTATAGTCGGGCTGCCTATTAATAGTAATACTAGCTTTAACGCCTTACTTATAATTACGTGCAAGTTCTCTAAGCGCGCAATAATAGGCCCGGGAAAGAACACCTATAACGCCGAGGATTAGGCTAGTATTACTCTTAACCTACTTACTAACTAGGGCGTCCCGGCAGTAATAATTATAGACCGGGACTATAAGTTTATATTAGCGTTCTAGAAGTCCTTATTCTAGTAATTAGATACTAAGATGCTAATATCTATAGCCTATTATCTACGCATAGACGGCTAATCTAAATAAATAAACTAGATAGTTAAGATAGCTCTACATTATTATATTACTAAGTAGCTCGCCTAAGGCAAGAACTATAACTAGCTAGCCTTTCTACCCACCCTATATTATATACTAAATAATTCTATTAATAGCTTAATAGGGTTATCTCCTAATAAGATTATTTACGGCTTCCGGCTTAATAAAGGGCTTCTAGAGCCTACACTAGCAATAGCCTCTCCTCTAGAGCCTACGCCCGGTATAGAGCCCACGCCCGCAATAGCCTCTTATCTAGAGCCTATAGCTATCTCTATAGACTTAATATCTATAATAGCTTTATAAGACTATATAGCGCCCGAGCCTATAGTAGGCTCTATAGACTTAGAGCCTATAATAGCTTCTAGGGCGCCTCTTACTAATATAGCTGCCTCTAAGTTCTTAGAAGTACGGCGAACACTTCAGCATAAGGCAGCGGACGCTATCGCCTTTGCAGCTATTAGAATAAAGCTCCAGTTTAATAAGGGCCAGTTACTACTATAGCTATAGCCTAGTAATTTAGTCTATATTTATCTAAATAAGGGCTATAAGATTCTAGGTCTCTCTTATAAGTTTAGCTAGTAGAGAGTTAGACCTAGAATAGTAAAGAGAGCCATCGGCTACAACGCCTATAAGATTAATATTCTAGATAACTAGAAGATATATCTAGTAGTTTTAGTTAAATAGTTAGAGCTAGTAATAGATTAGAACCCCTATAACTATATATAGGCTACTAAGCTACTAGCTATAGAGAATAAGTAGAATAATAATATTAGCGCCTTCTATAAAGTTAACCGTCTACTTAGTTATAGGGCCTATTAAATTAGACAAGTAAAGACGCTATTCTAAGAGTACCTTATATAGTAGAAGGGGTACGGACTAGAATATAACGCCTAGGTAAGGCGCGTAGACATTAATAAGAGTCTTTATAACGCCTACAATTAAAGCCACCTAATAATCTAATTTAAACTAATTATAAGGAAGGCTAGTATTATTACTAGGCCGACAGCGCTTATAGAACCTATTAGTTAAGTAGACGCTAGCATTACCTATAGGACCTTTATTACTATAAATTCTTTATATCTTCTAACCGTAGACGCTATATTACCGTTATAGACGTCTATATTGCTAGCTAGATATCTATATTACTAGTATAGACGTTTATATTACCAATAGCTTAATCGCTATAGATTAATTACTACAGCTTAATTACTACAGGCTTAATTACCTAAGACCTAACTACCCAAGACTACGTCTATACTCTCTTTATTATTTGCAAGCCCTCTATTACTCTTTTAAGGCCGCCATTAGTTGCAAGGCCGTCTTAGGCTCTATAGGCGCCTATTATTAACTATAATAGCTACGTTATTCCACGCCGCCGTCTCTTACATGCACTTAGCACTTAGATATTAGGCATGCGGTTATTAAGGATAATAACATCTTTCCTTATTATAGGCACTTATTACGGTTACGGACGTTAGTAACAGGCTTATAGAGGACAGCACGTAAGGCACAGTACATATAGGCTGCCTACGTAAGCGTAGGCCTTAGTTAGCGCCGTTCTTAAGACGGCGCTATAGCTCTAGCTTAATACAACACCTTTTACCTCTATAACTTTATTAACGTTCCGCGTTATATAGATAGCTAATAGAGTTCTAGTAGAGGCCTTACTTTTATTATTATTCTCTTTATTAGTATTTAAGTTATTCTTATAAATAAGTTTACCTCTATTCTATTAGGCTACGCGCGCTTTTAGAGTAGAGAAGAGCTTATTAAGTTTAGCACTAATATATATACTACACTAATATATTTAAGATTTAGTACTAAGAGTCTTCTATATTTCTATTTATAAAGCTACTATTATAGCTATATTAGGGCGGGGGGTAGAGCGCGCTATTAATAGTATACTAGAGATTAGGTTTTCTAAGGTTTTCTTCTTAATAACTTTCTTTATTTCTTCTTCTTATAAAGATAGAGTACTAGCTATAGTAGTAGAGCCGCGCCTTTACTAAAATAAAAGAGTTTAAGTAAAAGAAAAAATTAAGGCTAGGCTATTAGTAGTAGTATAAGTACTCTAAATAGATAGTAGTAATATTATATATTAATAGATAGTAGTAGTAGTAGTAGTAGTAGTAGTAGTAGTAGTACTTCTATCTTTTCTAAAGTAAGAAAGATAGATTTTTAGTATTATAGAACTAAAGAAGTATTATAGAAAATAGATTATTAATTATAACTAGAAAGAATCTATAAAAAGCTAGGGCGGCGCTAGCTTTAAGATTATAGTTTAGCTAGAGTATATAGACTAATAGTAGTTATATAATAGCTTACTTATATAATAGTATATAAGCTATATACCTATATAGAGAGTAGAATATAGCTATTATAGATAGTATATAGAGTAGCTAAGAATACTAAGTTTAATAAATAACTTATTTATAATAGCTAATAATAACTAGAGAGAGAGCTATATAAAATAGAAAGGCTAATTAATAGCTATATAAAATAGAAAGGCTAATTAATAACTATATAAATTAAAGAGTTACTAAACCTTAACTCTAGAATATCTTAGCGCTAAACTAATTTAGAAGGCTACTAACTATTTTAGGTAACCCTTAGCCCTATTATAGAGCTTCTAGAGCTTCTAGAGCTCTATAGAAATTGCTATAGATGGAGTGGATTTAAGGCGAAATCTACTCTAGTCTAGTCCAGTTCCTTTACTAACCTTTAAGTACAGCCGCATCCTGCAGAGCCGTACTTTCCCTGTTACCTCGAATTCTCGGAAAGTACAAATAAACAAAGCGCGCACTCTACATCCATTGTGCTACCCATCCGACCCCCGCAGCCGCATGTAACTGCCCGTTCTGTGCAAAGCGAAGGTCATCCCAAGGTCCGCAAGACTGGTAGCTCTTGATAAGCGTTAGCGGCCCCGCCGGTTATCTGGTGAAGGTGACGGGTGATCGGTTGGGGCGTCCGGGGGATCGTCCCTGGTTCCTAGACTAGGTAGGATGGGGAAGCTGCATGATGCTTTGTGCAGGGTCAGTGCAAGGGAGACGACGGCGGAGGCGTTGGATGTGTCGGATGGACTTGCTGGATTAGTTATGAAGTCAAGGATGAGGAGGCATAGAACCATGAGAACAGAAATGAAAATGGCTTTAAAAGAAGCAAGTTCTGGTTTATCAGTAGTATGCTACTGTGGTCCTAGCTACCTAGGCGGCGGCCCGAGGCCGGAAGCTCCAACATCTAGGAGAGACCTTGAGTTCAGAGACGTGGAGCATTCTCTAAAACGACGCCATCTTGTAACAGATGAACATGCCAGGTTTTCGATAGAGAGAGTATTAACGAAGATGATTTGTCGTGGGCAGACGTGAAGTTGTACACCGCCAAGGCTCAATTGCACATACCTAGGTAAAGTGGCACTTTTATGCAACATCGTCGAAGGTGGCTCGAAAGCTATCAGCATTGTCGAAAGGGTCATTTCATAACTTAGATAGCGTATTATAGGAGCTCAAAGAGTGCTATACAAATCTAGAGTGAGAGCGTTATTAAGTAAGAACTTAAATGATAAAATGCCAGATTCCTAGACTGCCACTTTCTGGTCATGGGGGCCGCCGAAACATCCGAACAGACTCCCTCAAACCTCATCTGCTCCACCAACCTCATATTGAAACCACCCCAACCGACCGCACTACCGTGCATCGTCGGAAGGTCTTGGTTCTCGTGAGAATGCCCTTGAGGCAGCGGGGTGGGTTTGCTTGGCTGGCTTGGCAGGTTTGGGCTTCGTGGTACGAGTCTTGGCGCGCATTATGAAGAGGCAGTATGCCCTCTCTTGATGATTTTCATCTTTCTAGACCTATCCAAAACCATTCAGATCCTCATTTTCTTCTTCTCTTTCTCTCTAGCGGCCGGTCCGTTTTTTGACTTGTAAATATGTTATTTCAGTATCGCTTCTCCATCCTCTTTCTCGTGCTGGGTCTTTGGGATACTCAGGCTGCAGCGTCTCCACGACAGAAAAAGACGAGCTCTACCACTGGCGGAGGTGATACTCAAGCGGCAACGGCCCAGCAGCAAGCCGCCCAAATCAAAGGCGGCGTGTCAACTGCGACTGATGGGTCCACGATTCTCGATCAGACCGTGACAGTCAAGTAACATTCCCCAACCCACAGCGATGACCTTGTCGCACCCTTGAATGAGGAGCTTACAAGACTTTCTAGTGGCCTAGACATGCGCTTCAAAGTCAGTGCCCCTGCAGACCAATTCATGACTACCTCCGGCGTGAACGGCGGTGCCGCAGACCCCAGTACAGTAGGAGCAATGGGCATCAACGTCCTCCTACACGGCGACGGCGGCCAATCCTTCTTCGACTTCCCAAATCAAGCGGTCCAAGCAAATCTTATGGGTGTTGTCATGCTCGCCCCGGACCCCAACCTCTTCTGGGGCGGTGGCAGCGGGCTCAATCGAACCGACGGCGTCGCCCACTCTCAAGCCGTGAACGACTTGATCCTGAACGAACTACCGAGCGTAGTAGCATTCAACAAATCGCGAGTCTTCTTCACCGGGGTCTCGGGCGGCTCGCTGCTGCTCAGCGGCTTCTTCATACCAGCACAGATGACGAGTTTCCAGGGCACGGGGATACTGTTGAACTGCGGAGGGCTGGAGCCCCAGGTCAACTTTTTGGATGCGGATGCTGTGATATCGAGTACGACAATCCATTTCCAGAGTACGCAGGATGAGTTGGCTTTGCTACAGCCGGCGATACCGAGCGCAATTGTGGCGTATGAGGGCCTCGCGACTACAGCGGGTCTGTCGACTGATCAAATCAATGCCTTACAGACTGTGGATAACTCTCCGCAGGGCGGGCATTGCGAATTTGATGGGAAAGACTTCGTCAGTGGGGTCCAAGTCATGGCTGCCGCGTTCTCGAATGTGATCCAGCCTGGTGGCAATGGTCAGGTTGATGGTATCGGGAATGTCCTAAATGGGGTTGTGGGCAATGAAAAGCTGTCCTTTTCTGGTCAGACATAGGGCGTGCGGTGGTTTGTATGGAAAGGAATGTATTTTCCAGTCAGCTTAACAGATCCAAAGAATACATCGTCCGTTTCAGATTACTTCTTGGCCGACCAGCTACCTGCTAGGTGGGCCGCTGCTGACAATGCTATCGAGCGGGCAAAGGGGAGGTCTAGAAGTGTTGAGTTTGTGCAGTGGCGAGGATTCATATGTTCCTGGCAGTCCAATACCGCCGTCTGAAGTGGCTCAGAGAGCTATCAGCCTCGTCAGAACTGTTGTAGCATAACTCCGATGATGTACTGGAGGATCTCAAACAGTGCTAGGTCAGTGTACACAGGCAAGGTATATTTGTGAACGTTGGGATGTTCTCAGAAAAATATTCCGTACGCATTCGTGGACAGTGCGGCTTGTGTCTTCCTTGAATTGAAGGGGTAGTCTGCTTTGACGCCGTCTGAGGTGGCCCAGAGAGCTGTCAGGCGTGTCAAGACTGTTGCTTTCCAGTTTTCAATAACGCAGCAGAGGACCTCAGGCAGTGCTAGACAAGCGTACGCAGCCTACAGTGAGTGTAAACCTATTGAGGTACATGCTCGTTTCCTATAGAGCGACGGGCTCGTGGACTGCCGCTTTCTGTTCACATGACCCGCCCGTCTTTCGTTGAGAGCTTCGCCGTCACGAGCGTCGTGCTTCACCGTCACTTCATCACAGACTCCACAACACGTCACCAGCTCCAAAACACAACACAGCACCAACTTCACAACATCTCTCAAATCATCTCCTTTCATCGCAGCGCTCGCTCTTAACAGCAGCAATGGCACCACGTTCACGTCGCGTCATCGTGTACAGCGCCGAGAATCCGCTGGCCACGCTTCCCAACCAGCCGCTCGAGATCCTAGAGCTCATCAACGACCACCTCGACGACTTCCGCGACATTCAAAACGTCCGCCTCGTTTGCCGCAGCCTCGAAGCAGCCGCCTGGCGTGCCTTCGGATTCCGCATCACCCCCGGTCCCTTTCGCCTCGTGGGTTGTAGTCTTGAACGCCTCCACGACATTTCCGAGAACAATGCTGCCGCCGAGAACATCCGGAGCCTTACTTTTGGCACGGAGAGGCTGCACGAGGACGGAGTTGCAGCTCTCAGGGAATGGGTTGATGAAGCACGCACCAAGAGAGGGAAAGATCGCCGCCGTGCTGCCTTGAAAGCCTACAAGAAGATGTTCAAGGACCAGGAACGTGCCCTCAACAACGAATCTATGTACGAACTTCTGCTTGATAGCCTTCAAAAGCTTAGCAAGGTGGAGTCGATCGGAATTCACGCGCCCATGAACTTCCGCGACATCAAGAACTTCAAACGAGATCCGCACCCCATGTGGCCAGGCATTACGGCGCAGAAGGTCCTAGACGAAGCGCAGAGCAAGATCCCGGACCTGTACGACTACTACCGCCACCGTAGCTTGTTGGCACACATCCTCGCCGCCGTCTCCGAATCGGGCCTTCATCTGAAGGAACTGAAGACCACTGCCGCCCCCCTCGGCCTCGAAGCCTTCAGGTGCAACCACGAGTACATCAGGTCAGCCCTCCGCGGCCTCGAGACCCTCAGCTTGACCATCGAGAAGCAAAGAGCCCTCATTATGGCCGGAAGTACGCCCGTCACCCACCTCCCAGGCTTCCTGGCTTTGGCCCCAAATCTCACCACTTTGGACCTAACCTTCCCCTCCGAGCGCCCCCGCTTCGGCCAACCCGTGAGCACCACCGTGCGTGGCTGGCTCCCCTCAATCTCCCACATCTGCTTCCAGTACCTAAAGACCCTCAAGCTGGCACAGTTTGCGACAGACGACGCCCCGCTGAGGGCCTACTTGGCCCAGCACGCCGCCACGCTGCGTGTCCTGCACCTGGCGTCCGGCATCTTCCAACAGTTAGGCAATGTTCTGGACGGAATGCGGAGCGATCTGCAGCTAGAGGAGGTAGTAGTGCTAGAACCGCAGGAGGCGTACCGCCCAGGTGGCTACTTTATCCCCTTGCTTGGTGTACGCGCGATGTTGGCGGCGGAACGCGTCCTAGTGACAAACAGGGGCGGAAGAGTGGTGATAGCGAGGCCGGTGGGCATGGCGGGGTCCCGGACGTGGTCGGCGTATAGGAACAATGTGGAGGCGCTGGGGTGAGCTGTGGGGTGGGGATGAATGGTGGATTGGGGGGTTTGTGGAGCGAGAGAGGGGGGTTCAGGCCCGTTTATGGGTGGTTTTTGTACGATATAGATACTAAGCGTGGCCGCAATGGGCCCTTGTTTGCTACAGAACGTAGTAACTTGTTGTTTAACTTGGAACTTATAGTAAATGTTGTGATGATATAACTATTGCACTAATATTATATTTTCTAACTAACGCTTAGGGAAGAATATATAACTAATCGGGTCTATTATAACTAACCCTTAGGGTAGAACTTGTAGCTAATACTAGATCTTATAACTACTACTTAGGAAGTAAGTTGTAAGTAATGCTATTTATTAAAGCTAGCTACTTTTAGTATAAATAGCAACTAACACACGTTCTTGTAACTATTACGCTGCGTAGACCCCTATATTTCTCTCTTCTATATATTAGGCTATATATACATACGTTTTCCGGGGCTGTATACCAACGGAAGACGCCCCTGGATGTTAGATAATTGGAGAACGTGAATGTCAAGGCTATAACGCCGTGAACTGGACATATATTAATTGGATTGGTACAGCGCACCTCTTCTCTTGCACTTCTGATATTAGGTCAGCTATACCTACGTTTTGCGGGGGTAGATACCGATGGAAGACCCCCCTGGGTGTTGGAGGGTTAAGAAACCTGAATGTCAAGGTTACAACACTGTAAACTTGACGTTAGTTACGCGGATTGCTGCAGCGCCCCCTTTTTCCTGTCCCTCCAAAATCAGACCAAGTTTGGATACAGTTTGCTGGGTTAGATACCGATGGAAGACCCCCCTGGGCGTTGGAGCTTTGACGTACCGTGAATGTAAAGGTCGTAGCGCTGTGAACTGGACAGTGGTTATACATGATGCTGCAGCGCCTCTCTTTTCCTGCACCTCTAAGATCAGGTCAAGCATATATTCGCTTTGCGAGTTTGAATACCGATGAAAAACGCCCCCGGGGGTTGGAGCTTTCCAATACGGTCAATGCAAAGGTTGTTACATTGTGAATTGGACATTGGTCACGCAGATGGCTGTAGCGCACCTCCTTTCCTACACATCCACGATTAAGGCATGTGTACGAGCGATTTGAAACATTGGATACCGATGGAAGACTCCCCCGAGGGTTGTAGCATTTGACTATTGTGAATGTAAAGATTGTAACGTTGTATATTTGACATCAGTCACGCAGATAGATGCAGCGTACCTCTTCGCCTGGACGTCCACGATTAAGACATGTGCATGAGCAGTTTGACACGTTGGATACCAATGAAAGACCCCCCTGAGAGGTACGAAATTTGGAAAAAGGAATGTAAAGGATGTAGCGTCCTATATCAGACATAGGACTCCCTCGTGCCGTTCTGGTCGCTTTTGTAAATAGCTGCGATCATGCGATGCCTCACCAGAGCATCCTCGAACGTCGTGAAAGACCCATTCTCCTTGCCAGCAAACACATCGTATTGCCTCCCCACATTGTAGGAGATGGCACTCCCATCCTCGATCTCAACACTCTTCAACTCCGCCCCCGGCTCCCTCGACGCAAACTTCAAAGTCGGGGCCATCATCTGAATACTCCCATCACCACCCTCCAACACCAAGCTCCCCTTCGTCCCATCAATCTCCCAGTAGAACGCCTTCCCAGTATTCGACTTCTCCGCCTCATACACCACCGTCCCCAAGCCCCCATTCTTCAACTTCCCCTGCACAGAAACCCGATCATGAATCGTCTTCTCCACCGTCCTCAGCGCCTGTCCCTTCCCGTCCACCAACGTCACCTGCGGCCGATTGTTCACCAGCGCTGCCTGCACGCCCTCGAACTCGCCCAAGACGTAGCAGAACGCATCAATCGCGTGCCCGAGCAACACCGTGACTATGTTCACCCCAGCCTCGATATCCATCCCGTACGCGAAGAACTCGGGCATCATAGCGCCCTGCAGCATCCACGTTCCCGACATGGTGCTCCCCAGGATCTCGCCCAGCTCCCCCGCCTCAATCATCTCTTTCGCTTTGCGTACAGCGGGCGACTGCCGCCCCTGCAGCCCGACTATCGTCTTCGCTTTCATCTCGGCCGCGAGTGCCGTCAGCGCCTCGGCGTCGGCGAGGTTCGCGGCGAGCGGCCATTCGCTGAAGACGGCCTTCCCGGCGCGGAGCGCTGGCTCGATGAGCTTGTAGTGCTCGGGGACTTTGACGGAGACGGCGACGAGGTCGACGTTCGGGTCGTTGGCGATGGACGAGGGGTCGCCGTAGCAGGCGACGTCTGGGAGGCCGAAGGTGGATGCTGCGGCTTTGGCGGACGCGGTAGAGCTGTTTTGGAGAGCGGTGATCTTGTAGTGGGGGGAGGTGGTGAGATAGGGGTGGTGGGCGGTGGCGGCCCATGAGCTGGGGAGTGTCAGTGACAAGTGGAGCAAGGGCGGAGGAGATGGAGCTCTTACCCGCCCATGTAGTTGCCCTTCGAGAGGCCGACGAGGCCAATGCGGATGGGGTTCGACATGGTGATAGGATTGATGATCTTTTGGGGAAAGGTTTGGAGTTGGGTATTTTTGGATGGTAGATTGCTTCGTGTTGACTATGCAGATACTTCTATATTCCAGAGATACTCCTGTTTTATGTGAAAGTGCGAAAGGTTCCTCTCAATTGCATTGACTAAAGTATCGGACTGACTATTCCTCCTAGTTCGGTCACCGTGTCAGAAAGCTGTCAGAATGCATCGAGGTGTCAGAAAGCGGTCAGAATGGCCCCGGCGGCATCTACATTTCGCAGAATATTGTTTCCCAATGCCGGTTCTCGTCCAATTTGCCACCAGTACCCTCCATTTCGAAGCGCCGACGGTACAAACCCTCGCCGTGATTTTTAGGAGGACGGGGGACGGGGGAGTGGTGCGTTGTGATTGGTTCGCTAGTTTGGTGTAGAGACGCAAGTCTAATGCTCGAACTTACTACCTTCACATTCACGTTCTCAAATCTTTTACCGTTCAGGGACATCTTTGTTGGTATCTAGCCCTTGAGACGTATGCCCAAAGGACCCAAATTGCACGTAGGAGAGATTGTAGTCGTCCAGCATCATGGTTAATTGAGATCTAATTTCCAACATCTCACTCCTTACATTCACATTTTTCAAATCTTCCACCATCCAGGGGCGTCTTCAACAGTATTCAATCCTTCAAACGCATATCCAGATGACCTAGTATTCCACGTGTGAGAAATTGGGTGCCGTCTAGCAATAAACTTGATTAAAGTCTAATTTTCGACGTCACAGCCTTTTTCAGACCCTCTACTATCGAGGTGGGTCTTCTATTGCTACCCTGCCCTCCAAAAGCTCTTGCGCTTGCCCTGGTATTAAACGGTTCAGGCATTTCCTATAGTAATGCAATTTAGTGGTGCGATTTGGTGATGCAATTTGGTGATGCAGTTTGGTGAGGTAAGGCCTAATTCCGCACGCTAACACCTTTGCAGATCTCGTCAATTTAATTTATTATTGTAGTAATGTTTTGGAAACAACGCTACTACGTCCTATATACAATTTAATCACTGCTAACCGTCGGGTCCCACGCACAGGGCTCATATACCCCGTCTATATCCAGGGATTTCATTTCAGCGTCCGAGAGCTCGAAGTCGTAAAGAGCGGCATTTTCCTCGATCCGCGAGGGGGTTACGGACTTGGGAAGGGGGACGAAGCCCTGCAGTAGGTGTGACTCATCAGCCGTTGCTAGCAGAGCAATAGATTGGATAGACCTACCTTCTGCAAACTCCACCTCAGCAAAATCTGCGAAGTAGATTTATTATACTTCTTCGCCAGCGGCAGCAGCAGCGGGTCTTCCGCCTTCGTAGCACGAACAATCGGACAATACGCCTGCCCCCACCAAACATTAGCACTCCCTATCGCACCACGTCTCCGCATCAACTTACCTCGACAACAACCCTCCTCGCCTTACACCATCCCACAATATCATCCCTCGGCAACCACGGATGCAGCTCCACCTGATTCACACTCAAAACACCCCCCTTCCCCGCCCCCTCCCTCCCATCCACCTCCTTAATCCACGCCTCCAACTCCTCCAGATGATGCACCCCATAATTACTCACCCCAATGCTCCGGATCTTCCCGGCCGCCACCCCCTCGACTAGCGCCTTCCACGCCCCGAGCCGCGCCTCTTTGCCGCCGTACGGCGCGTGTAGGAGGTAGAGGTCGATGTAGTCGAGGCCCGTGATGGAGAGGCTCTCGGCGATGTGGGCCTTGGCGCTGTCGTAACCAAGATCCTTTGGCGGGACTTTGGTGGTGAAGAAGACGGAGCTGCGGGGGAGGCTTGATTTGAGCAGTGCGGCGGCCGACGGCTTTTCGTTGCGGTAGGCGACGGCGGAGTCGATGTGGCGGTAGCCGGTTTGTAGGGCGTGGGTGACGACGGATTCGGTTATGTCGGCGGGGCTGGGGGTTTAGTAGGGAGAATGGGGGGAGAGGGAGAGGGGAATTACGTTTGGTAGACCTGGAGGGGATATTAGTAGGGCTTTGGAGAGGGGTGGGCAGCGGTCATGTGATTGAGAACTTCGAGAAGGGGATAGCTATTGAGAGCGGTTGGAAGATCTTGGTTTGAATAAGGAGAGGACTAAGAGAGGTGGAAATGTGATAGATCGATATAATTGATGTTGAGGTGCGGGGAGATCAGGTCTAGAGCTGGAGGAACGCCCGGCAGTCGCTGCGAAATAGACTCCAACTTACGCCATATCCTAAAATGGGTATCTCGTAGCCCGAGTTCAGCTTGTAGCTGGAGTTGATGTTCAACGCCATGTTTGCAGCAGCTTGGCTTTGAAATCGTCGAGTGGTTTGAAAAGGTTGGGGTTTGCAAGCGTCACGGTGGCAGCGGGAAGCGCGATTTTTACCGCTCTGGATGTTCAGAACAGACTGGAGATTGCGGGAGTAGCGGAGAAGTCCGTAGCCACTCATCGGAGAAATGCACGAAGGAGTTTGAAAGAGCTCACGATGTCGAGACGGGGTGGGGAGTGACGTCGATTTATAAGGATGCTCGGAGATAATACTTAACGTTCTAGGTACAAGCTACGCAGCGGGGCTGCTAGCGTGTACCAGGGTACGAAAGTACGAAGTCAGCTCGAAATTGAAGGTTGAAGAGGCGTGATGGCATGGCGGGGGTCCGAGAGTACGGGCGCCTATGCGTTACACTGTCTCAGTCGATAGGAAACAAAATCGAGAGCACTGACTGGCTACTTTGAAAGCACTCTTGGGGCAGGCAGTTCTCACGACTGAGGCTTTCATACTTCTATGCCATGCATGACTCAATCTGATCCATCTGCATCCTCATCGCTGATCTTGATACCTCCAATCCCATTAACCTTGAACAGTCTAAAAACCGCCCTGTGGCCTTAAACGATATTCCGTAATCGCTCGAGAGTTTATGGTCACGTGACATTATGTACTTCGTGAAGGTAGTAAGCGGCGACTAAAAATAGTACTCTGGGAGTATTACTGTTTCATAGCGGCTCTCATTTCCACAGGTTAATCAACTGCATGCATCGTCCAGTTCTGGCGATGTCACGTTCAGTGCTTGAAGGCTAGTGGCCCAGTTTACTGCCGCCAGTTGCACCAAGTTCGGGGGCATGAATCATCCGTGAGTTATGTTACAGACCCAAACGACAACAACGCCAGGTGATGCCCATGCTACCCGCAACAAAGAGTGGATTTGATGTCATCCCCGCCATCGTACGACAACTCACCTCTTACAGGAAAATAGTACAGCCACCACTCCTCCTCTCCGTTTTCTGCTATTCTCTCGAGAATCTCAAGAGACAAGACTGAATTAGACCTTTTCCCTACTCCTTCTTCCCCCCAAACCACCCCGTCATGCCACTTTTCATACTCTTGATCTGCTCCTCCTGCATCTTCTTCTCCTCCTCGGCCATCTCCTTCAGCCACGCCTCTCCATTCTCCCGAATCTGCTTCTCCATGGCCTCGTACGCCTTAATTCCTTGCTCGCGGATCTGATCACTCAGCATCTTGCCCTCCGCGAGCCCCTCGGAAACCGTCTTTTCGCCAACCACCATGCCACCTTGGTGGCCTCCCTTCATGCCTAACGCACCAATCAGCCAGCCTGCGGCGCTGTGCTTGGGTCGCTTGGCCCGCTCCGCATCAAGCTCCGCCTTGAACTTTTCACGGGCGCGTGTCTCCCGAATCGCGAATTCGGTGGGGATATCGGCGCCTTCGAAGGACTCGATGGCTTTCCGGACGTCTTGGATGCCCATGGTGGCAATGTGTTCGAGGAAGGGGATGAGGGAGACGAGTTTGCGATCGCCAGGTGTGCCGTCCCACGGGGGCAGGATGATGGCGTTGGAGGGCTGGTATTTAGTGTGAGAGGCCTTAGTGTCGATGATGAGAGTTTTGGAGAGGTCGCGGTTGAGGTAGGAGAGATCCTACGGACGAGTTAGTTGGATTGGGACTATAGGGGTAGCAGGGGGAATTGTACCTTGATGTATTCGCCCTTCTCATAGCGAGTAGCTTCCCGGAACAAGGGCCACATCACAATGTGGAAAGGGTCCAGTTTCTTGATGACGGGCTCCGCTACTTGCATAGGAAGGCTGGTGAAGATGACCAGTTCGTAGTATTGGCTCAAGTACCGGATGAAGTAATCCACGCCAGGTCGCTTGGCCGTCCGCCACCCATTCTTGCTCGTCCATTCACTGTGGACAAGCATGTCTTCCAAACTCAGGACTAGAGTATAGGGGGGTCGCGGGTCCATTTCTGGCAGCAATTTGGGGAACGTTGGCTCGGTGTAGTAGCTCATCTGGCCTGACATGCGGGCCTTCGCGCGCTCGTACATTGTCGTGACGTTCCAGCTTGAAGAGATGTCGGGATGTTGTGCTGCCTCTTCTTCGCTCTCCCAAGGCCGGCCCAGGAACACAGCTCCAGTGAGTCCAAATACTAGGGCCATTAGGTAGGAGTAGTTCGCGACCTTGTTTCTCCTCCGGTCGACGGATGTCTCGAATGCGGACTTGGGCAAATCACCACTCCCACGACCACCACCGGGACCTCCAGCCGCAGGTTCTGGCTCTTCTACGGACTCATTGATTTTGCTCTCTTGCTCGCTGGCCTTTTGGGATGGCTTTGCGTCCTCTGCACCGAATTCGGCGGCAAACGTCGAGGGGATGCCTTGGCGCAGGTCTGGCAATGGCCCACTCGGTGCTGCAGGCTCGTCTACTCCGTCCGTAGTAGGTGCGGTGTTTGCTTTCGAGGATTTGGGACCACTGAACTCGTCCTGTGCTGTACTGAATTCTTCTTGCGGGCTTCTTACGCGCTCCGTCGCCTTGGCTCGTCCATATTGCACTGTATTCCTCTCTGGAATCGCACCCGCATCGTACTCTGGCTGCTGACTCGAGAACTGGCCATCTTGCGATGTGTTTCGGCTTTGTGGAGGTGATTGTGTGCGCTCTGCAGCCGCCTTTTCTGCGGCGGTCTTGGCGGTCGCGAAGTTTATGGGCTGCGCCGGCTTCCAGGTATAGTCGTTACCAGCATTCCTCCGTCCAGACTCGCCGTGTGATGGCTTCCTCGGGGGCGGGCGAGGCTTGTCGTCTCTTGCGTAGCGTCGTATCCATTGCGTCGATGCAGCTCCAGCGGGAAATGGGGATGGCGGCGCTGGCCGAGCCTTGACGGCGCGAGCAGCGGCCCTGGCAAGCATTGCGAGTCAGGTTAGGGTTAAGGAGTGTGCAATTGAAAACTACTGGGTAGCAAAATACATTGGCGAGCACGAAGAGGGGTCCCTCGCGGCAGAAGTTTTGTTGGTGTTCACTGCGCGAGTCTTGATCTTTCGATGGCGGGAAAGCACGTCCAAGCGTATCGCTGACGTTTTTCCGCCCCGAGCGCCGATGTGAAAGACAGACTGGCCTCAGCTGCATTAGAAGCCCGCAAACAATGACTTCTGCGTATTGTTTCGCTGTGTGTTCCTGATCGAGGCTGCACTGTTGTTAACCTTTGCTCAGAAACTCCCATGCCTCCTGCACGCTTCAACCACCGGTTATGCCATCGATTGGGAGGCTGGGCACGCTCAAGAGCACTCGCGGACACCCTGCCGAAGGAATGATATGGCTCTCTCTGTTGCTTCTGGCAGTATGGGCGACGGTCGCATCTGGCATGACAGATGAGGCCATCAGTAATCTCAGGTAGACGCTGATTGAAGCAATACTCCAACGCGCGCAAGTGCTGATAAATGCAGACAAGAGACTCGCGATATCTTCTACCATGGCTACGATAACTATATGCGCCATGCCTTTCCCGAAGACGAGCTGCGGCCCCTGTCTTGTGCTCCTCTCACCCGCGATCGCGAGAATCCGGCCCATATTGAAGTCAACGACGTCTTAGGGAATTATTCTCTGACCCTCATAGACAGCCTATCTACTCTTGCGATTCTTGCATCGTCGCCCCCTACAAAAAGCGGCAAGAATAAAGCGTTGGAAGAGTTTCAGCGAGCCATTTCGTTGCTGGTGGACAATTACGGAGATGGGACTGAAGGTCCCGCCGGTCAGGGTAGCCGGGCGCGAGGATTCGATCTGGATAGCAAGGTGCAGGTGTTCGAAACAGTCATAAGAGGGGTCGGCGGCCTCTTGAGTGCCCATCTATTTGCTGTTGGAGATTTGCCCATTAAGGGGTATGAGCCAAGGGAGGTGACAAAACGAGGGGAAAGGGGCATTCTATGGCGCAACGGATTTCTTTATAATGGACAACTACTGCGGCTTGCAGCAGACCTTGGAGAGCGTCTACTTCCGGCTTTCTACACGCCTACGGGTTTGCCATATCCACGGGTCAATCTACGGCATGGGGTACCCTTCTACGCCAACTCTCCTTACAACACCGATGCGGAGCACGGGGAGTGTAAAAAGACTCCCAATGGCAACGTCGAGGTCACAGAGACATGCAGTGCAGGCGCTGGAAGTCTTGTTCTGGAGTTTACAACCTTGAGTCGTCTGACTGGCGACGGTCGCTTTGAGAAAGCTGCCAAAGAAGCGTTTTGGGCAGTTTGGGACAGGCGGAGTAGTGCGGGCCTGATCGGTGCTGGTATCGACGCTGAGACCGGGAACTGGGTCTCGCCATATACAGGCGTAAGTTTCCCGCTTTTCATAATCTCTTCGATATTTATATTTATCATGTTTAGATCGGAGCTGGTATCGACAGCTTCTTCGAATATGCCGTCAAATCTTATATCCTCCTTTCCGGCCTTCCTTTCGATGCAGACCAAACTCATATTCATTCTCCCGAGGCTTTTCTTGACGCCTGGAATGATGCACACGCGGGTATCAAGCGTCACATCTACCGCGGGTCCATGTACCAACATCCTCACTATGTACAAGTCGACCTGTACACGGGCGCCATGCGAGCATTCTGGATTGATAGCCTGAGTGCGTACTACCAAGGTCTCCTCACGCTTGTTGGAGAACTTGACGAGGCTATTGAGGGGCACCTGCTGTATACTGCATTATGGACGAGATACTCAGCAATGCCAGAGAGGTGGTCGACTGCCTCTGGAAATATTGAGAACGGGCTCCGTTGGTGGGGCGGTCGACCTGAGTTTATCGAGTCTACGTGGTACCTCTATCGTGCTACTCAAGATCCATGGTACCTTCACGTTGGAGAGATGACGCTTCGAGATATCAAGCGGAGGTGTTGGACTCGATGCGGATGGGCCGGATTGCAGGATGTTCGCACTGGCGAGCAGAGTGATCGCATGGAGAGCTTCTTCCTCGGAGAAACTGCCAAGTACCTCTTCTTACTCTTCGACCCGACTCATCCACTCAATACATTGGATGCGCCCTTTGTCTTCACAACTGAGGGACATCCTCTCATTATTCCAAAGCGTTTACGGCCGCCGCAATCTGTCAGGAGGAAATCATCTTCGTTCAAGAACCGAGAGTCTCGCGTACAGCCGACCTGTCCCCTTCCTCCGCCAGCTGTACCTTTCAGTATTTCTGCCACCGCGGCTAGGAAAGATGTGTTCCATGCTGCAAGTCTTGCTAGACTGCATCTTATGCCTACTGTCGAAACCCTCGAGTCCCCGCTCGTCGAATTCAATCATGATCATCCTAGCATCTCCATATCGGATATCCAGTCTCCGTCAAATTACACATACTATCCTTGGACGCTGCCTCCTGAATTGGTACCGTCGAATGGCACAAGCTCGAAGATGGCTGTCCGAACCACTTTCGATTTGTCCTTTCCAAATCTCCCGAATAGTGTACTCAATACGGGCGCTCTGCAACGAGTCAATGACGGCGTTCTTGTCAACTCCATGAGCGGCCTACGTCTTGGCATGATTCGCGAACCAGAGACCTACTTCAGTGATAGTGGTTTGTCATTTGAAGATAAGTTCCGTGTCTACGCCATCTCAAATGTAGCCTTGGGTCGCGACGAAAAGGTTTTCATGTCCCGCGACATCATCGAGACCTTCAATCCCGTCGACCCTTTCTTCACGCGTACACGGGACGCGGCAACCCTCGACCTTGTCATCGACGCCCCTCTGTCTCCAACTCCCTCATCTTCATTCAGCTTTGACTCTGAAGAATTCGACGACTACGACTCCGATTTCCTCCAAGAGAGCATCGCCTCCGCCCTCTCTAACTCCTCCCTCAACACCGCCAACCTTCTATCCGACTTCGACATCGACCTCGACCTCCCCGCCTCCGCCTCGGACGATCCCTCCTACGTCCGCTCTCTCCTCCAGAGCATCCAGTCCATCCTCTCCTCCTCGGGTCCCCCTCTCCCGCCTCCCTCTCCACCTCCTGTGAAACGGCAGCACATCTCCGGCACCATCCCTTCTGGCCCCGGCGCCGCTCCCTTGCCAGACAGACCCGACGCCGAACTCTCCTTCTCCGAAGATGCGCTGCTCGCTTGGCACAAGATCCACGTCCACACCACCCCGCTGTGTACCGACCGCCTATCTTTCGACGTCGCCCGCAGCACACAGATCCTCGTCGTGCCGCGCGGTGGCTGCTCTTTCTCCGCAAAGCTACGGAACATCCCTGCTTACCCGCCTGACACCAACGCGCTGCAGCTCGTTATTGTGGTGTCGTACCCCGAGCACGACGAACCTCCGAACGACAATGAGTCCGAGCCCACCATGCGCCAGCAAAGACGGAAGATCGTCAAAGAGCAGCAAAGCACAAACCCGCTCGTCCAGCCTCTTCTTGAAGAGCTGCAATACACACCCTCTGGTCTCCTCCGCCCGAATCCCATCCCGATGATCATGGTTGGAGGTGGGGAGAAGACACTGGCGCTGCTGAGGCGTGCGAAGGCGGTGGGGGTGCGGCGGCGGTACTACTTCCTGAGTCAGGGTGTCCGGATCGGTAATTTGATCGTGTTGTAGCTTGATAGGTGCCGGGGCACAACAAAGGTGCTTCATCGTTGTCCATTTACAGCTTTGGCGCGCATGATCTCGTGATGGTGAGTATAAGAGGGTCTGGTATACAGTGTGTAGGTAGATAACATCCAATTCTCGTCTCATATCAATCTTCCTTCTTCCTATTCACCTGGTTGATGATGTGCTGTCTATGACATTGGTGAGCGCACTGTTGTAGTTAGGCCGGTGGTGTCTTGAAGGTATACCTACACCCGCAGCCTTGCTCTCAGCCATACTCGACTCAAGACGTCATGACGCCGCCCCAGCTTTTCGGAATCCTCTCTCTTCTTTCCTCATTTACGACTCAATGTTCATGACATCCTCAATTCAGTACTCTGATTATGCTGGGGGTGTCTTAATGCGCTGCCCTTATCTGCAGTCAATTCAGTGAGTGAATGCATATCATGACGTCGCTGCGTCCAATTAACTACTCAGGTCCCTTTTCCTTCTCTCCCAATCCGCGACGCCGCGTTTATGACTTCGCCATGGTCATTATTGGAATAGGGCCTGGGGTGACCGACGAGTATATCTTCATACGCAGCGGTCTTCTAACCTCGTCTCAACTTTGACAGTGTCGACAACATCATCGCGATTCAGATTGCCTCCTCCATCAACCTGATTTACGACGCCCTGTCTTTGGCATCCTTAATTGGCATTGTCTGATTGAGCTAGGGGTTTCTTAGAATGGTATCACTAAGCGCCACGGTCGTGCGGTCTTCTCTCTATTCAGGATGTTGTTTCTTAGGCTCAGGTTTCCACGTTCTTCTTTCTATAGCCTTGATCTACGGCGTGTCGCTTTTGACATCGGCGTTTATACTCTGCTCGTAGGGTCTTGGGTGTTTGAAAAGTGCATATACCCCCGCAGCCGTCGTCACACCTGCACCCAATTCACTGTAAGTGGTCATTCTCACTACCTTTGTAGCATCGTTTGTTTATTTCTCTTCTCCTAATTCCTGAGCGCACGTTTATGACATCCGAGAGCAGGCATCTCTCGTAGGTCTAAATCACAACTACTCAACCTTTACATCGCGTTTCTCTATTTACGCTCCTGCCGGAGGCGTTTCCAAGGTGCGCCTATGCCCGCAAATTCCTCCATCCGTGCGCTTACTTCCTAAGCCATTTCCAGCTTACATTCACTTCCGATATTCTCCTCCTCATGTCCATATCACGGCCGCTCGACCTTTACATCGCAATATTTCATTCACGATACCGCTTGAGGAGTCCCGAAGGTATGTCTATACCCGCAAATTCTTGCCCCCACGCACCTAAATCGCGACCGCTGCTATCGTTATACCACTCCTCATTATTCTTCCTGGACGCCTAGTCTACAGCCTCGTGCGCGTTACATCTTCAGTTCTCAATCATAATACCTTCAAGGGTGTCTTCAAGTAGTAGCACCGAGGTCAAACCTCTCCACCCTCACGCTACGTTTGAGGTACCGGCCCTAGCAATGCTGTTCTACTTTGGTAATCTCCCAGATCTATTCTACGCCGGCGCGACTATTACATCGCCAATTTCAAAACTTGGTAGGCTTAGGAGTATCTTCAAATGGTAGCTTCGTTGTCAAATCCCCACCCTATTACATTCAATTCATGATACACCCTCCATCGGTGCTGTTTCAACTTTCTCCATTTCACGGGTCTAACTTACATCGTTGCGTCTATTACATCGCTAATTCCGATTCCCCGTAGGTCAAAGGGGATCTTTACATAGTAGCTACATTGTCAAACCCCTACGTCCTTACGCTCAATTCACAATATCGCCCTCCGCGTTGCTGTCCACTTCATCTCCTTTCCCCAGTTCTAATACACAGCGGCATGACTTCGACATCCTGGTTTTCAATTCCTAGTAAGTCCACGGGTGTCTGCAACAGGTAACTGCATCGTCAAACCCCAACGTCCTTGCGCTCGATTCACGATACCATCCCCAGCAATGCTGTATCACCTTGTTATACTCCCAGTGTCTCATATACAGCCTCACAGGCGTTACACCATCAACTCCGACGCCCCGTATGCCCAGGGGTGTTTTTTAGAGGTAGACCTGGTGTCAAACGCCCGCCATCCCCCTTCGATTCCGGTTCCCTCCGGAGTGTCCTGGTGTTGCAGCTATGCTAACAAAACAGTTTATTCCTCCGCTTTATTCAGGACGTGCGCTAAGTTTTCGTAAGATTCGGTCATCTTCTCCGCAGGCCTAGTCTCCGCATTCACGCTTATGACATCGTCGATTTCAATTCACTTACAGGGCCGGGGGTATCTGTCCGTTGTAGCTGTGCTGCCAAAACGATTCATCTCTCTGCGCCATTCACGATGCACACTAAAAGCTTACAGCACTCGGCTACCATCTTCACACGCCCAATATACGCCTTCGGGTCCATAACATCGTGAAACTCAACCCTCCTACAAGCCGGGGGCGTCTTTATAGCATAACTGTATCGCCAAAACAGTATACCTCTCTACTTCATTCACGACACACTCTAAAAACCCCCTCAGACTCAACTATCATCTCCGCAGGTCCGATCTACGCCTTCACACCTATGACATCGTCAAATCCGCCTCCCCTATAGGCCCGGGGGTGTCATAATAGCATAGATGTATCGTCAAACCGATGTGAGTCTCTAATCCATTCGCAGCGTACATCCAAAACCTCCTCAGACGCGGCTATCATCTCCGCAGGCCCGATGTACGCCTTCGCACCTACAACATCGTCAATTCCAATTCATCTTAGGCCGGGGGGCGTCATCAACAGCAATCCACGATATCAAAACACTTCAATCTTTCAATCAATGTACAACGTACACCAAAAACCTCCTCGGACTCGGCTATCGTCTCCGCAGACCCGATTCATACTGCCGCGTTCATGACATCGTCTATCTCAACTCCTCATAGGCTCGGAGGCGCCACCGAGAGGTAGCATCGTCGTCAAAACACCGCAATTTCCCGTTGAATTCATGAGGTACACCAAAATCTCCTTCAATTCGGGTGTATTCACCGCCGCTCCAATCTACAAGGTACAGCTTATAACATCGTTAATTTCAATTCTTTGTAGGCCCAAGGGGCCCATCGAGAGGTAGCTATATTGTTAAAATACCACTGTTTCTCAATCAATCTACAGAGCATGTTAGAATCTTACAATACCAGGCATTATTATCCGTAGGTCCAACCTACAACATACAGCTTATGACATCGTTAATATCAATTCTTTGTAGGCCCGGGAGGGCCATCGAAAGGTAGCTACGTCGTCAGAACACCGCGATTTCTCGATCAATTCACAAGATACACTGAAAACTTGGAAGACTTGGTCATTTTTTCCCGCACGCTTGATCTACAGCCTCTGACACGTTACATCACTAGTCTCAATTCTGCGTAGGCCCAGGAGGGTTTTCAGATGGTAACATAGCTGTCAAGGCTGTACGTTCGAGCGTTCGATTTAGGAAGTCCGCTGAAGACTATGAGACTTGGTCGTCCTTGTCCGCACGCTTAGTTTACAGCCTCCGGCGCGTTACATCGTTTGTTTCGATTCTGCGTAGGCTCAGGAGGGTCTTCAGATGGTAGCATAGCTGTCAAAAGGGCACGTCCAGGGGTTCAACTCGGAAGGCACGTCAAAATGCCACAGCATCGAACTTTGTTGTCCACATCGCTAATTTACAGCCTCTGGCGTGTTACATTATCAACTTCGATTCTTCGTGGGCCCAGGAGGGTCTTCAGATGGTAGCGTAGCTGTTAAAATAGCACATTCACTGGTTCAATTCACAAGGTACACCAAAAATCCTACAGCAGCGTATCTTGTTCCGCACCCCTAATCCACAGACTCGGACGCATTACATCATCAATCTCTATTCTTCGTAGGCTCAGGAGGGTCTTCGAGACGTAACCATACCGTCAAAGCCGTACCTAACAGCTATCAATTCAAAATGGTCGACGAAATGGCACAGAACTTGGTCATGCTTGTCCGAGCGCCCGATCTTCAACGTGGAGCTTATAACATCAAAAGTTTCCAAATCTCATAGGCCCTGGGGGGCTTTTGGAGCTATCACGACTGCCAAAGGCTGTACCTCGAATAGACCAACTCTCATGAGTATGCCAAAATCTTTGGAACTCGGACATCCTTCTCCACAAGCCAGTTCTGCACCGTGGAGCTTATGACATCGCAAATTCCAGCTGTTCGTAGGCCCAGGGGGGCGTTCAGCGGTGTCGCCATTGTTAGAGGCCATACGTCGAGTAGGGCAATTCACAGCGTATGCCAAAATCTTCAAGAATCGGCCGTCGTTCTCCACAGGCCCCCCGTTCTGCAACGTAGAGCCTATGACATCCCGAATCTCGAATTTTCATAGGCCCGGGAGCGTTTTCAGAGGTGTCACGATTGTCAAAGGCTATACGTCGAGTAGGGCAATTTACAGCGTATGTTGAAGTCTTCAAGAATCCATCAACGTTCTCCGTAGGCCTAATTCGTCGCGTGGCGCTTCTAACATCGCTGTGTGTAGTTTTTAGTAGGTTCAGGAGCGTTTTCGGAGGTGTCACCACTATCAAGGCAATTACGTTGGGTACGGCAATTCACGACATATGGCAAAATATTCAAAAATCGTTAATTAATCTCTAGAGGCCTATTCTATGGCGTGGCGCTTGTGACATCGCCGTGTCTAGATTATAGTAGGTCCGGAGGCGTTATTAGAGGCGTCATAGGTGTCAAACCGGTACGTCCCATGCTTCAATTTTTACAGTATTCTAAAAGCTTCTCAGAATCGACCACTCTTCTCCGCAGGCCTAATCTGTAGCCTAGCGCTTTTGACATCGCCCTGGTGTAGATTTCAGTAGGCTCAGGAGCGTCTTTGGAGGCGTTACATGTGTTAAGATAGTACGTTCTATAAGGCAATTCATGATGGACGTTGAAATATGCTAAAAATAGACGGCCTTTCTCCGCAGGCCTCATCAGTAGCCTCGAGCTTATGACATCGTTGTTTACAGATCTCAGTAGGTCCAGGAGCGTTTCTGGAGGTATTATAGGTGTTAAATTTATACGTGCTATAGTTCAATTTGAAACATATACTAAAATATCTACAGATTTTGCTATCCTTCTTCGCACGTCTATTACGCGACGTATAGCTTTTAACATCGCTGTGTAATAGATCCTAGTAGGTTCAGGGGAGTATCTAATTGTAGGATGACTGTCAAGACCGTACGTGTGATGGCCCAATTCAGGATGATATTCCAAAATCACAACACCATTAAAAATTATCACAAGATTTTCATATTTTCACTATGTCTCAACCCACACATTACATATCACGCACACCTTCACATCAAATTTCCATTATGTTTGCGGAACCAGAATTGATTCAGCGTGCCCCCATGATAGGCAGAGGTATAGACAAAAGAAACTACTTTACAATCAACAGTATAGGAAATCGCCCCCGAGCCCGAAATCACCCCCATTTTCCGAACCCACCCCCCGAACACCGAAGATCACCACCACCACAGCACCGCCTTGGCAGGCCTAACGGCGCCTTGAAGCCTCCTACAGTCCATCAGCACCGTGCCAAAACAATCAAGAGGGGTCTACCATACAGGGCGCTTTATCTCCGTCATCAGCCAGCCGTTGAAGTCGTGGGTTAGCTTGCTGTGCACATTTGGGCAGCAGTTGTTGGTGTCGACGGACACCGCACACCGCCAGCGGCGGCACTTCAGGCCGTTCTCGTGGCAGCGGCGGCACACGCCGCCTTGGTCGCACGGGTCGTTGCGAGCCCAGCACTCGTAGCAGGCCAGCACCTCTGCTGGCAGTTTGATGGCCGGGCCAGGGGCCGCCAGACGAGCGGCGCCCCTGACCCGAGCCACCATCCTCTCCTCCTGATTCCGCTCCGCGCGGTCTTTGGCGGCGGTGAGGGACTTGATCTCGAGCTGGGCGGCGGCGAGTCTCTGCAGGGCGCCTGAATCTGCCTCGCGGGCCGCTAGTTCTTGCTGGAACCTCTGGTAGTGCTGGGCGGCTTCAGCGATCGTCTGTTCCATTATCTGTGACACGTCTTGGAACTTCTGCTGGGCCTCTGCGTCCTTCAACTTCAGTTGCTTTATCTGCTCTTCCTGGGCCTCCATCTGTTCTTTCTGGGCCTTCATCTGCTCTTTCTGGGCCTCTATCTGCTCTTTCTGGACCTTTATCGTGTCTTTGTCACGCTTCGTGTCGAACTTGTAAGTCTCCACCTCCTGGAAGTGAAAGGACTTCTGACGGTTGAGCTCCCTGTGCATGACCTCGACGCCGGGCATGGGCATGTTCTTGTAATAGGCCACGTTATGTTCCAGGGTGTGGATGTGCTCAAGCTGCCTTTGGACCCTGTTGTCCTTCGACTTGTTACTCTTCTTCACCTGATCAAGCTGCTTCTCCAGGCGCTCGATTTCAGCATTCTTTACAGCGATGAGTGCCGCATCTGGATGGTGCGCAGGGTTCCGGAGACGGGTGTTAAACTCGGTCAAGTGCTCGATCTTCTTCTTCTTGTCTTCAACGTCCGACACAAGGTTGTGGATGCGGTTGTGGAGCCTGGAGAGCTCAGCGCCGGTGTCAGCGCGCTTGGACGGAGTCTTGGCAGGGTTGAGACGGTCAGCGAAGGGATCGTTCTTCGCAGTATCGGCAGCAGGGTAAGCGTTCGCGAAGCCAGCAGGGAGGTAAGCGTAGTTCGCAAAGCCAAGGCCTCCAGTAGGGTAGGCGTTCGACGAGCCAGCAGCACGGTGAGCGGTCGACGAGCTAGCAGCAGGGTCGGCGTTCGACGAGCCAGCAGCAGGGTGAGCGTTCGAGGCGCCAGGAATAGCGTAGTCGCTCGTCATATCGCCAGCAAAGAAGGCGGGGTCTGGGCAAGAGGTTAGCAAGAGACCGCTGATGCGGAGGCTGTCGGGCGGAGGTGGCGGTGTGAGGCAAATGGAGGGGTACTTACTGAGGTTCTGGTAAGACATTACGACAGAGGTTGCAGTAGTCGACGTTGAGTGGTGAGCAGGTGATGAAGAGACTAGAGGAAGTCTCGACGCGGTGCAGACAAGGCAAAGACGTTGGCTGCTGGCAGAGGAGTGGAAGGGAAAGGCTCAATCGCAGTAGCCGACGATGAACAGCGAGTGTTTGATGAAGAAGCTGGAGGATCTCTCGTCGCGGTGCAGATGAAGTAGAGACGTTGGCTGCTGGGGGTGGAGTGGAGGAGGAAAGGTTGTGTTGACGTCGTCGGCTGGAATAAATAGGCAGGACCGCGCCACGCGACACCTGCTTACTCATCCTCAACGCCTCACCTCACGCCTGGGGGACCCCTCGAGTGCAGTATGGGGTCCCCAGGCTAGTGCGGCAGGACGCAATGATGGATTTCATGTTCCCGGCCTCGAAACTCGAGCAAGACGAGCTAATCACCTGATTAGCATTGCCGGGCAGCAGAGAACAGGAGGAAACGATGATCAGAAGAAATTCTCATACCTTTTTATAAGCCCAACGTGCCACCATAGGTGCCCAAGGTTGATCCATGATCAAGAGAAAGTGGAGTGTAGAAGTGAGGGAGGCAGCTCCGAGTTGAGCCTCTTATATAAGCCACAACCAGCGAATTCATTCGGAGCGAGCTACGTTGAGGCTTTACATAGAGCCCAACGTGCCATCATAGGTGCCCAAGGTTGATCCATAACCAAGAGAACGCGGGGTGTAGAAGTGACAGAGGAAGATTCGAGTTGAGCTTCTTATATAGGCTACAAAAGGTGGAATCATTCGGAGCGGCGTGTTGAAGATTCATATACCACAGGTGGCCAAGGCTGCTGCATGATAAGCAACAGAGAAATTGTACTGTAGAAGTGACGAAGGAAGCTTCGAGTTAAGCTTCTTATATTGGCCACAATCAGTGGTTTCATTCGGAGCGGGCTACGTTGATGCTTCATATAAGCCCAACGCGCCATCATAGGTGCCCAAGGTTGATCCATAATCAAAAGAAATTGGGGTGTAGAAGTGACGGAGCAAGCTTCAGGTTGAGCCTCTTGTGGTAAGCCACATTCATTAATTCCTTCGGAGCGAGTTACGTTGACAGGTGCTCAAGGCTACTCCATCATAGAAAGAAAGTGGAGTGTAGAAGTGATGGAGGAAGCTTCGAGTTGGGCCTCTTACGTAGGCCACATTTATTGGTGTCCTTCGGGGCGAGCTACGTTGAGGCTTCATATAGAGTACTAGACCATGAGTCTGGAAACACGAATTCATCACTGCTCGGCTGCAGTCTTGCTCGCTTGACACCACTCAAAGGAGTGGCCCAGCTAGTTAGAAGCCAGTGAGTCAAAGAGCACTCTAATATGTCCAGCTTGGAGTTTGAAGTCGCGCCTGTGCTTTCAAAACTCATGGGAGCGCCCCAAGCAGTGGAAAACGGGTGTTCACAGTCTTATGGCCGGTCTTTGTACCAGAGGCGCTTAAGGCTGCTCTATGATAGAGAGAAAGTGGGCTGTAGACGTGACGAAGGAAGCTTCGAGCTGAGCCTCTTATTTAGGCCACAATCAGTGAATTTATTCGGAGCGAGCCATGCTGAGGCTTCACATACAGTGACAGGCTACAAGTCCGGGCACATTGGTACAATGGTACACCGCTGCTTGGAATAAACCCACAGGCTTTTGATGACTCAAGGGCAATGTTAAGCTTCAAGCATTGCAAATTAGACTGTCTCTTGACTAATTGCCCGCTCGGCAGCCAGGCTAGCCCCAACAATGGTGTTGAGGGGACAAGTTGGAGCCGAGTTCGTATGCCCAGACTTGTAGTCTCGGACTGTACCACATTTTGTCCGTGATAGAGAGAAAGTGGAGTGTGAAATGACCGAGGAAGCTTCGGTTTGGCCCCCTTATATAGACCACAGCTTATTGAATTCCTTCGGAGCGAGCCGCTATGGAGGAAAAGTGGAGTGCAGTATTCCAGAAGTGACAAAGGAAACTTCGGTTTGGGCATATTATATAGGCCACATGCATTGAATTCTTTGGAGCAGGAGCACTATTATGCTCATATGTGCCCCCACGGGCTCTCAAGGGTTTGTAAGTGGGGGAGAGAAAGTGGAGTGAAGAAGTGATGGAGCAAAGATTGGAGTTCAGCCTCTCATATAGGCCACCTGAATTCACCGAGTTCCTTCGGAGCAAGGGGCAGGGAGCCCGATGATGCCTCATAAATAATGGTGGAGGTGCGCGTTGAGCGCTTTGAAGAAATAGAGTGGCGTGAAGAATTGATGGAGGAATCTTAGAGAATATGCACAGAGTGGGAGTAGGCCTACCCTTTGGCTGACCGAAGACATGCTTGCTGGGGCACTCCATGCAGTGGTATTAAGGGAGCAAAAATGAAGCCCGAACAGCAAGAAACTTGTATGCTCACACTCATGACTCTTTATTATAGAAACATAGCTTCTATTTGACTAGCTAAAGACATGCTGACTGGGGAGCTCCATACAGTGGTATTGAGTGAGCAAGAAATACCCCGAGCATTGAGATATCCGTGTGTAAAAATATAGGACTTGGTACACGGAAATGGACTTCCTTTTGACGAACTAACGAGATGCTAGTCAGGGTACTCCATACAGTGGTGTCGAGCGAGCAAGATTGGAAACAGAGCTGTGCGATATCCATGCACCGAATTCTACGACCTAGTACTGTAGAATAAGGAGACAACATCTTCTTCTAAGAGACAAGGTAGCAATAGTTCCTCGACTATGAGATCGGAGGCCGCCTGTGTCACCTTCACCCTCCGCCCCTGTTGCGGGTCGGTAGATCACTTCCATTGGCTGCTTTTTCGTCTAATGCACCTTCACTGTGCAACTTCACCATTGCAGACTGTCTTAATAATAGTCCTATATCTTCTTCTACTAGCTACAATTCTTCCTGATACAACAGCGCGAAGATCTTCAATTCCTTCAAAATCTTCATTTCCTCTTTAAACTTCCTCAAAACACTTCAAACTTCCATCATAACCACCAAGATGCTGCACCTAGCCGCCCTCAGCCCCCTCATGCTGCTCGTCTTCCTCCTCTTCAGCCTCTTCTTCAAGTTCTTCGCGACCTTCATCTGGCTCTACATAATGGCGTACATCCTCATTACCACCCTAATCATCGTATTCCGCATCACTCTTCCCGCCAATATTCGCGCCCAAGTGTACTTGGATGTACATCTCCTGCTTGGCCTGGCCCTCTTCGTCACCCACGTCCTCGTCACCAGGCACTTCCAGCGGTTTCTGCAAGCCTCGGAGGGCTACTCCAGCATCAAGGCGTTGCGCCAAGCCACCGACACAAGCACTATTATACTGCTGACCGCGCTACACGTTGTCTGCCTTCCCCCCCTCGTCGTGGGCTTTGTTCTGCGAGCCGTGCAGAGGTTCATGAGGAGATAGGAGAATCGGTACAGCATCACCACTATCCAGCACCCATGTAGCAATTCACTAACAGCAATTCACCTAGTCCAAAGAACATCCACCTCTTCCGCTACTTACACACCCTCATCGCGCCCACTCCGCCTTCCCAATCCCAACCCCAAACCGTCGTCTCCCCCGCTGCCTCGCATCATCCCACCAGCCCATACTCAACAGCACGCCCTCCAGCACCCCATTTTCCCTCAACTGTTTGTCATCACACCACTCCGCACCCCTTGGAATCCGCTTCAGCATATCCGACCCCGCAACCAGACTCGCAGCCGCCGCAATACTACACGGATTCTTCGGCAGCACCTCGCGCACGCGCATCGACCAGAACGAAACAGCGATACACAAGGCAATAAGACTAAGCAAGCCCTCGAGGATCCTCGTCGAGATCGCGCTCTGCAGCAGCCGAGATCGGTTATGCTGGATCAGTATCCCTGTGAGCGTCTCCGGCGTCGGGGTGGTGGCGTTCGGACTTGAGCGCGCGGTGCGGACGACATTGTTGGCGAGTTGCGGGTACACGGTTTTCCAGATTTTGTTCAGGGCGGCGGCGAATCGGGGGGTGTTGGCTGCGCCGGTGAGGTCGGAGAGGGTGAGGTTGGGATTTTGGGCGAAGATGGCGGAGAAGAAGGCGTCGGTGGTGGAGGCGTAGACTAGAGAGAGTAGGGGCCCGGTGTTGGCGAATGCAGGCACGTTTATGCTCGTATCGAATGCGATTGTGCCGGTTTGCGGTTGGGATAGTGATATTGGTTGTTGGGCGCCCGGTGAGACTGCGAGAATACGGAGAGATGGTAGCTCCATTGTTGCGTTGACTTGAGTTTGAGTCATGTCTGCGCGACATGCAATGACTGAGAGGCCTACGTTTGACGTGTTGGAGAATGCTAATTCGCCGAGGGCGAAGACTAGGTATGGACAGGCTGGAGAGGTGTACTTAAAGCCGCTTGAGCCGTGGTAGTCTCTGGAGATAACATTTCCATCGTCCCCGTTTGTGATCAACAAGTTTTCATTAGAGCTATTGCACTCGGCGGATTCGGTTAGCTGAACATAGACATCAATCTCGCTACCGGGGGTTGATGAGTTCGAGACCGTAATATGGCGCTTGGCTTCTGGAATGAATTCGCAGTCGAGGGAAGAATTCCATGCTGGCGTACTCACGACAACACTGGAATTGGCGAGAGGTGAAGTGATCTCGCTAGCATTATTGGACCCGTCAAGGGTTTTGAAGCTCATTTCAGGGAATGCAAACTCTCCGTATGTCCATAATGGTGAACTCAAGTTCCTTTCCAGTATCATTGCCACGACGAGACTTGCCGTGTCGAGCCGCTTCTGGACCGTGAGGAATGGAATAGACTCGGTTGCGAAGTTTATGGTACTGTCCACACTGAAAATTGCATCCTTCGTAGTGGCGACGACCTTGGTCGAGTATAGACCGCTTGAGACGATAGTCAAAGGAAACGCAAAAATTGTTGCTAGAGTAGTGGCGAATATGCTCCAGTGGCGGTGTGAGACCGAGTTGAACAGGGAAGAGATTGCCATTTGGGAATTCTCGTTAGTGTAGAGACACGCTCGACTCGTTGCTGGCCCTTGGCGCAGCTTGTGATATGGCAAGAAAATCTTAGAAGTAGAATCGACCATTCCTGTGAGTATGGATGTAGTGAGCATTGTTGCGCCTGGGAGATAAAGCCAGCTATATCGCAAGTCACTTTTGTCGTCTACGTATGCAAGTCCGTTTGATTTTGCCGACTTTTGATAGAGTACCTCCAGCGCCAACACAAGCGTGCCCAGGAAAGCGATTACTGTTGTTTTAAACCCCGGTGATAGTGACATCGGATGCCACCATTCTACGCGATCTTCTTCCCACAATGGTTGCGGAGAGATAGCGGCTGCTGCTGGTTCCGAAGCTGCGAGATTGATTTCAAACCGATGAGGAACCTTTGCAGGATCCATAGTACTCTGACAGCTGCGACCGAGCAGTGAGCGTCGTAAGCTGGAAATCGATGCAAAGCCCTTATACGAAAGAATGTTTTCAAGTGCGCGGCTCCTCGCTAGTATGGTAGATAGACCGCCGATAGATCCTGGGTCGCGACTGACTGCACCACGGGAAACAATCGCATCCAAACATACCGAGATTGCAAAGAGAATGGAAAGAATGGCAAACATCCAGTAAAGTGGTAGTCCTCGGACCCGGAGACGCTGTTGTACGGTGCGAATTGTTCCTGAGGAGCTGGCTGTAGTCGGGATCATGAGATTTTCTTTGGCAATCTGGGCAGTTACCAAACTGTAAAGACCTCGTAGATTCGGAAGTAGCGAAACTGGATCCAGTATTTTATCTGTGCTTTCCGGTTTGTAGACGTCCGTGTAAAGTTGGAAGAGGCTACCGAAACGCACTTTGTACTGCTCGCCGCCGATCGTAACATTGCCATCTTCAAGATTGTCGAGGCTAGGAGGCCGGATGATGTCAGTAAGCACGTCCTTCATCGGTAGCCATACACCCTTAGTTTGAGTGAAGGCTACATGTATTGACGACTGGAAGTATTGAGCCATTTCCCGGCTGGACACCGGCACCGTGTATACTCCAGAGGAATTGCTTGGTACTGAGGTATTCATGTGTAACACCGATCCGGCGGTGTCGATGATGACATTAGCGTCTCGAAAATAGTTATGGACTTTGCAGACGTAGACTGTGACATTGTTGGCGCTTAATGGCAGCTTGCTGGTCCCGTAGTGGAGTTTTATACTCCCCACAGCGACAACCATGCGAGCCCTGTCCAGCTCTGACGAGGAGTTTGAGCAATTGACCAAAGTGTTTGTGCCAAAAAAGAAATTTTCTCCTCCGCCACCCGTCACCGAAAAATTATCGTCCGGCCAGAAAGTCCTGTCAACCTGGCAGGAGGGAGATTGAACGATGATATCGGGCCCCAAAGTGTGAATGGAAAGATTGCGAGGGAGGTAAAAAAAGGAAAGGTTGCCGCGTTCGCAATCAAGGTCTCCCAGAAAAGCCTTCGTTGTTGTCGTGATGTTCCTGTCCGCAGATCCTTCGTCCCGTCAGTTTCGAGTATGTCTTCTAGAAGCGGAAGAGATGACTAAGAACTGAACTGCAGACCTGCAGCAGATTCAACTTACCTATGACTGAATCTGCAAGACGCAGGGTAGGTATTGCATAATGGTCAGTGGTCCCTGGTGGATACGACATATTCAACCCGTTGACAGCATATGCGAACATTGCTGGGACGGGATCATCGCTAGTCCTGTTCCATGCGCTTGGGTCGAACTTGTCCGCTGCTAACAATGAAGCCTGGTGGACTTCGAATCCCTGCTGCAGAGAAAACAATCCGGTTGAGACAACGATCAATAACTTCAGGAGCAAGCCCCCTATGGTGGCGAGTACCACAGGAAAATGCCTAGCTTTCAAGGACTTCCACAGTGTAACAGTTTGTGCCTGCGAAATGTAGTCTATCAAAAGAGTTTCCGAGGCGGGGCTTTTGCCTTGGTGAAGTTTCGCCCAGGGCAAGGTTTGCTTGGTGCGGTATTCGACCTGATCCCAAACAGCGGCGACCAAGGTCAAAACTACAACAAAGTTAGACTGGCAACATGGGACCATAGAAAGCGCTTACCGAATGTAGGGCCGTACGTCCAGAGATAATGCAGGTTTTGGCTAGTGGTGACCAGCCCCCCATTCTTTCTGTCGAAGGCTTGTAGGAGCGCCAGTGCAGTTATGAAGACTACATATATCGCTGCAAATCCGTAGAGCGACACTCGTAGTAACAAAATTGGTGTCCAAGGCTTTACTTTGTTGGGGTAAGCACCTTGAGAGGACGGAGCATCTAGTATAGGTAGCACTTCAATCTCATGGAGCTCGATGCTTCCTAGCGTAGTAGCAGACACATTGGAAACATTTTTCGGGCTGCCGTCGGCGTGGGCTCGTCTTGATTGAATAGGTGGGGCTCTAAGGATCGGTTGCTCGAGATTCCCGGGTGGTGTATTGTTCGACAATGGGGATGACGAAACCATCGCGCCAGTCGACGATCTGTTCCCGGGAAATTTGCAAGGAGAAGGTAGCCGGAGATATGTCTAGTTCTTAAGGTAGCCGGCGAGCCAGGCTGTCAAGACTCGGGGCCGAGGATGCTGCATATCGTCACACATCATCTGTACAGCCTCCCTCTACGGGCGGTGGTCTAGTACGGAAATAAAGTCGATTTCAGAGCCAAATCTTCCGGGCGGAGATCTGAGCGGCTTGGAGGTTGACTGGCCAGAAGGCTGCTATTCCTGGGAGTGTTACCCGATGCGGTGTCTCTGCGGCTTGAGTTTAGCGCTCTACCAACGGGCGTGAGAAGAGGCACAGTAGGGTCGACATGCCAATGAAGTCGCGATTTTACAAGGCTTGCGACCAGGCTGAAACTCGCATACCGTAACACCAACATATGGGCTTGGGGTCAATGCGTGAAAGCTGTCGATAGAGATGCTCGCCAGTGGAGAGTTCAGCGCGTACAGCCGGGGTCCGTGCATACCAACTTTTTGAAAGTCTAGGCGCGATGTCAAGTTTGAAACAGTGCATATCAGATTGCTCCTTGACTCACTGGCTACAGACTAGCTGGACGAATCCTCTCGATGGTGTCAAGAAAGAAAGATTGTAACGATTTGGATTTGTTCTGACTCGGTGTAGTGCCTATTCCTCCATACCTCTAAAACTCTCTATTTCCAGCATATACGCGCCACCCCTTGCTCACCACCACCGCTGTGTCGCAGAGCACCAGCATGACAAAAGTCAGCGCAAAGGCGTTCTGCAGCGCGCCCTCAGCCCACGCTATCGCCCCCGGCCCGTTGTTGTCCGCTAGTATGACGATCGTAGTGGTGTGTGCAACGAACACACACATGAGAGACACAATGTAGGCCGCGGGCAGGCTGCTTTCCTTGGAGGCTTCGTCGAGGCCTAGCGCGTTGGCGACCTTGTTGATGCACCAGTAGGCCACAAATACGAGGGTCGCGGCTGAGAGGATGAAGGAGACCATTATCAGGAGTGTTGAGATGGTAACGCGGATAGTAGATTCGAGGAAATTAGGGGTAGTCGAGGCGTCCATTTCGTGGGGCGGCTTTAGGTACAATTCAGGTCGTGATATTGGCTCGAAAGGAGAGTGTAAGTTGTCTTTTGTGGAATCTTGACTGTTCTTGGAGGTCTTTTGAAAGCCTTTCAGAGTTTATTGTGTTCGGAGTGTGAATTGAGGGTTGAGAATTTGACGGCGGATCGAGAGAGGCGACAGTACTCAGTATATGGTAGGGCAGAATCTGTGGTTCTTCTTCAAAATAGGCAAATGGGCGTAAGCGGAAAGCGAAATAGGGTGCTGAGTAGGCACCCACGTGGTACCTACATAGGCAATGCTGATAGGTGCCTACCTAGGTACTGTGCCACACTGCGGCGCACTGCGCCACAGGTACCACACCAGACTGAGAGTGCTGCGTGAGCGGATCGGACCGGTCCAGGTGAGCAACCTATTCTAGCTTCTGCTATTGAATTTCTAGTCCCTATTTCCCCCATTTTTACCGCGGAAAACGCGTTTGGATCTACAGCTTCTCTTCACGAGGTAGTTCCGGGCGCCTTTAGGATGGAATAGTAGCCCTTTAACCAGTCATTATTCAGTCCAGTCAGATATCAGGCCTGAAAAGAAATAGGAATATAATGGCGCTAGTCAAAAGTATGCGGCGTAATACCCTTGATAGAGATCACAGAACTTTGGAGGAGATAGACACCAATTACCAAAAGAAATTTTCGTTCTTCCACGCATTCACAAGACGGTCCGGCCATTGCTCTTGCTCGCCTGATTCCGCTGCAGAATAAATGGCTGGTCAAGAGCTCTTCTACTTTCTACCGCGTCAGCCTTAACACTATAACCCATCTACGCTTCTTAGTCGTGGTTCCTGTCATCTGCTTAGAGTCAACCATGGAAGACGCCTCTCGCCCACATGGCTCTATATCTATCTAACCATTATTATTGCTTCGCTACCAAGAAAAAAAAAATCTGTGGCCACGTCTTCTACTTCTTTTCTTGTTGAAACACACATAATTAGCGCCCGCCCACCTATAAAGTTCTTCCCATCTCATCTTAAACCTCACTTACTCACCCAACATCCTTTAACCCTCCACCAAGATGGTCAAGCTCATATATCTCAGCCTCGTCGTAGCCGCCCTTTCCAACATCGCCACCGGCCACCTCCTCCCATCCTCCAACCCGACGGCCGCCACAAAGGTCACCGCAAACACGACCACCCCCTCCCCTACCATCGCTCTCGAAGCACGCCAGCTCGTCCCCCTCCTCATCCCATCGCCCACCACCTTCGTCACCATGACCCCAGCTGGCCCTCGAGAAGCGCTGCAAGGGGCACGCTCCGACGACCACACGCGCGCCCGGGCAGAAGCCCGAGAAGGGTCCGATTTTCAAGTGGGAGGCGCCTTTCACTTACCATGAGCCGGGCACCGAGCCTTTTACTTATAGGGCTCCTGGCCTGACACCGTGACTTTTGTTTGGCTCTTCGAGCCTAAGTTTACAAAAGATACGAGTCCTGAAAACGGGTATGTAGGCCCTTAGGAGGTCTGCTTGCGGGCGGTTTTTTCGTGTGTGGTTACTTCTTATATCTAGATGGGATGGGGATGCTAAGCTGGGGGGATTAGACGTCTTTTGGATGGACTGACAAGTGGATACTAAGGCTGGTATTGTATAACGGATTGAGCAGGAAGAAAAGGGCAATAGTAGGCGCAAACCGAGGCTGTTCATTATGGTAGCGTCAAGCAAGTTGAATATAGAGCAAAATTAGTCGCGACCTACCCATCGCTGGTTAAGCAATAAGCACCACTATGAGGTCACCCCCACTATCAGCTATTCCCCTTCAAAACGTGGTCCAGATCCCACTATTCTAACATCCCCCCATCCTATCCAAGTGTTGGAATCGTATGTTTACTAATATCCCTCTCCCTAACCTCCCCTCCCCACCCATCAAATCCCCCAAAACAGAAACCACCTCCCACCACCCCGTTCCATCAGCGTTATCGCACCGCCAAGCACCAGCTCCATCCATGCCCTATAACTCCTCTCCCCCCATCGTCGCAACGCCAACCATCCCAAGCGAGGGCATCGGCCTCCTCGCCATGCTCTCGCCGCCACTCATCGCGGGCGTTTCTTTGGCCTGCGGGACGTAATCGGGAGCCAGCTGCGGCAAGACCAACGTCGCGTTGGTCGTCGCGCTAACCGCCGGGAGATCCGACGCCGGTAGCGGTAATAAGACCGCGTAGGAGTAGAACACGAGAGCGGCGGAGATTAAGAGGATGGCTAGGGAGATGCTTCGCAGCATACGCGTCGTGGGGATGCGGAGGATTCGGGAGTCGTTTGTGCTGGGTAGTTTCTCCATTGATTCAATCGAGGCGGAGATGGTGATGCGAATTTACGATGGGAAAAGAGTTGGGGCGTGAGGGGAAGATGGCAAGGTTTAATGGGATGAGGAGACACATTTCCCCTTTCCCCTCACCCCAGCAAATTCCGCGAGGCGCGCTGGGTGGACTTGGAATTTGAGATTTGCGATTTGGATAGGGCTTGAGGTGGGACGCCCTGCATGAGTCGTTGCATTCTTTATACGCTCGGCCAATCAGGAGCATCGGGGGGATGCGCTAGCGAGATTGTTGTGGTCGCTACTGATTTTATCTTTTGAGAAGGTATTTCAAATTTTATGATGATATGTGGGAGCGATAGAGTGTATAGTTGTCTGTAACTTTGATAAAGTTTAAAATGTTTGTTTTCTTTGCGGAGGTCTGGCTGTGCTATTGTAGTGTTTTAGAATCTTCGGCCAAGGAGAATGGTGGATGGTTGAACTACGAAATGACGTTCTATCGCCTGATAAAAGAGAGGTATCTGTAAATAAAGAAATCGGGGATATGAAGATCCGAGAAGAAGCAATGATAAGACCAATCTCCATCAAACTCCCAACAACTCCCTTCCAATGCCCTCACAAAATCGCTTGCCGCACACATCACACCCACTCCTCTACTTCCACAAACTCATCTAATTTTCCCCTAATCTCACCCCCTATCTACCCCCAGACTCAAACCTCCACAACTGGCCTGCTAACCCTAACCCTCGCCGCCGCCTCCCTAAGCACCTCCTTCTCCTCCTCCGCCGCCCCATCCCCAAACACCTCATCCATCTGCTCCAACGTCCTCCCCATGGTCTCGGGCACCAAAAACCACGCCCAAACCGCCGCCAACACACAAAACACCGCAAAAAACACATACGTCCCAAACCCCGCATTCTGAATCATCGGCGGCACCATCACGCCAACCACAAAATTACTCAACCACACCGTCGCCGTACTCAACGCCACCCCCTTGGCCCTCAACGCATTCGGAAACACCTCCGCCGGCAGCGCCCACGCCAACGGACTATAACTCACTCCATATATTAAAATATAAACGAACGCCATCGCGGTCGTCGCCCAGCCCGCCGCGACGTGCCCGGGCCAATCTTTATCGTACAACCCGACGAGAATCGCCATGATGATATAGGGCACCGCCATGCCAATCGCGCCGTAGAGCGCCAGTGGCCGGCGGCCGACTTTATCGATGACGACGAAGCAGACGAGCACAGCGACGAGCTGCGCGATGTTGAGCACGCCGGAGAGCACGAGGGACTGGGCGTCGGACTGGCCGAGCGAGCGGAACAGGATGGGCGCGTAGTAGATGAAGCCGTTGATGCCCGAGAATTGCTGGAAGAAGGCGACGCCGACGCCGACGGCGGTGCGGCGCCAGTTCTTGCGCGCGAACAGGTCCAGCCAGGTGGAGAGTTCGAGGCGGAAGCCGGATTCGCCCGGGTGGTTGCGCGCGAGGATGAGGGTTTGGAAGGAGACTTCGGCGAGGATGCCTTCGTATTCGGTTTGCACGCGGGAGTCGGTGGCGGGCAGGCGGCGGAGTTGCGAGAGCGAGGTGAGGGTTTCGGGCGAGCGGTTGGCCATGGCGAGCCAGCGGGGGGAGTAGGGGAAGATGTGGATGGCGATGCCGAGGAGGGTGGCTGAGACCATTTGCAGGCCGAAGGGGAGGCGGAAGGCGATTTCGCCCGAGAGGTCTTTGGTCGCGTAGGTGATCCAGTAGGCGATGACGACGCCGGTGACGATGGAGATGGATTCGAGGACGAGGAGGGCGCCGCGGAGTTGGGGGGGCGCGATTTCGGAGATGTAGAGAGGGGCGCCCTGGGGAGTGTTAGTGACTTTTGTCTTGTTGAAGTTGGGGTAAAGGGGGAGGAGGGAAATGTACCATCGCCATTGTTCCAACGCCTATCCCGCCGATTGTTCGTCCGATGACAAGAGCAGCGTAGTTGGGTGCAGATGTTTGGATCACACCGCCGATGTTGAATATCACAACGACTATGCTCAACGCCCACTTCCTACTCACACGATCCGCCAACCATGGCATGAAGAAGCAGCCGATAAAGGCACCGAACTCCAGCATGGCCGTCATGAAGCCCGTGTAGAAGCCACCGTCGGCAGTTTCAGGGAACTGGGCGTGGAACTGTGGCATCACGTTGATGATGGAGATGACGCCCTGGTCGTAGCCAAAGGAGAAGCCACCGAGAGAGGCCAAGAAGGCGGCGCCGAAGACGTAGGGAGAGGACAGGATGCCTCGCATGCCACCAGGCCCGTACGAGACCTCTTCGGCTAGGCGAGTTGGGAGGTCGGCGGTGGGGATGGGTTCGAGGCTTTCCTGGAATACTGCGGAGGGGCGATCATTTTGGCCATCGATGGCTTTGCCAGCCTCGCCTGGGGGTGGTTTCTCCATGTTGGGAGCTGAATGGGAGAGGTAGAGATGGTGCAACGAATATATGACTATAAAGCTGGGTATCGATGGACGAAGAAAAGCAGAGATATTCAGAAGGTGCTGAGTAAGATGCTCGCCAAGAAGGATCCACCTTCGATGTATATTCAAGAAGAGAAAGAGGTTCGATTTCAATGACCGAATGAAGAGCAGCAACGGGGGAATTCGACCCTATTATACTAAGGTCACCGTGGGATATACAAACGCTACACCTCTAGCGAGTAAGACAGGAGATTATAATCAGGGTCCCGGATAGCAGTGCGCCTCTGCCGTGAGCCGCAACGCCGCAGTGCCGCTGACGTCGTGGCATATTTCCCGCACTACCCCAGAATCACGAGGGAGTAGAGTGGAGTGGAATGTGGGGGGATGGGGGGAACGGGAAACTTTCCTCAAAGCTGCGGAGGGCCAGCCTCGCCGACTATTTCCCCAAGGTTCACTGCGGGGCAAGTTTTCTTCTGGAACGCTGATGCGCAGAGTAGATCTTCAGGCGGGTTGCCAGACTCGAGATAGGTCGCCCCGTGCTCAGGGCAGAGTGCGAGCCGCTCGCCGCTAAATTGAAACACCGAACCAAGGCCGACTCGTGGTTTCGGGATATCATGAAGTCGTTGCATCCGCCCTGAGATGACGTTTGAGCGTAAGACCAAGGCTGCCGAGTGTGTTGGCAGTAGATAACAGCACTGCCCGGTCGTGGATAGAGTAAATCCCGCATACAACCTCTGGCAGCAATGAGTCGTGCGCTTCCGTCGTGTTCCGGAAAGCTTCTTGTAACTCATCTCGAGGATAGGTAGTCCCTGCTATCAGTGGAAAAGGGGACTCACAATGGCAGAACGTTTTGCCGTTGTCTGATGTTGCGTTGCAGTGGGGGTTGAACATCCTATGTATCAGCAAGTAATCACATCACAATCACCTCACACGGATGGTCAACGACCTTGTATCAACAGTGCTGACATTCCATCAGCTCGATCTATAGTACTCATTCCCTTCATCCCAGCCCGACCTAGCACCAGTATGCACATGTCACACGCCTTGAGCCCCATCATGTCGTTTCACCGGCCGAGGCGCGAGCGCGATCAATGAAAAGGGAATTGAACAAAAGCCAACAGAGACCAAAACCAAAAAGCTCCACCAATGAGTCCTCCTTCAAGCACCTAGGATACTGATGTTCCGAGTCCGGGATAGCTTGCAGAAGAAAGCATCATGGTGGAACGACCTCCGGTAGGATATTAGGGGTAAACGCGTCGCAGTGTTGGTGACGAGATAATGCCACCACAAAGTCGACAATTAGGTTGTTTGTACGTCGCGTCGTATAGCGCTTTTGCACGACTGCGCATGTACATTGCCTAGCAGGAGTATATTGACACTTGCCCCCTGCCTAGTCGCGCGGTATGAAAGTTCATTGACAGTGGATGAAATCAACAAGATGCCAGGAAAAGAGTTGGACCAGTCCTGTGAACACAGCCATTGGGAAATATGATGCAACTCCTTGCAAACGCCACCCAATGAGTGAAGGTGCCATGAGAAGCGCCGACACAAGATGCGCTGAGTCGCCGGGATAAAACATGCTGTACGGAGAATTATGGACAGAAAAGTCTATGCACGCTAGAGTGCGGTCAAGAAAATGCTCATGCAGGAGGTATGCAGCCAGAGACATTTGGCGTAGAGGGGGAATATGAAAGTCGTGCGTTCATGGCGGTCCTTGGTCAGCCTCAGTGCCGAACTCTTTCTTGATGGGATGGAAGAGGATCGGGCGAAGACACATGCGTCCAGAATCGGCTATCTCTTCCGCATTACCGCCCTCTTGGTTCTCTTTCGAGCCTAGCCAGCGTCTCCATAGGGCAGAAGAGAATCCCGAGTTGTAGTAGAAGCTGCTGCCAAGCTGGTTGTGTTCTCCCCAGCCAAATACACTCTCTTCGGGTACAGGCGGGTAGTTGAAGGTCTTGTCGAGGGTTTCCAGTGGCCAATTGCGGTCGAAATGTATAGCATGCGGTGCGTAAACAGCTTTGAGGCCGTGGTGGAAAGCGACACTCGGAGGCCACATTTCAGGGAACATGTGGTGTCGCATGTGGTATGTCTCTTTGTGCATAATATCAAGAAGACGCTTGGAAAGACGCGATACAGTAATGATTGCACACCGCCGGGGAGGAATTGGCATCTTGAGATCGTAACCTGTGACGTCCTCTCGGAAAACCCAGTTCGTCTTGGCAGGGTCGAAGATGGGATTGAAGGTGATCAGATCGGCATCCTCGCCAACACCCCATTCGTACTTGTCCTGGAGGTAGGACCTGGGGGGTTTGCTGTCCTCGGGCGGCGCAATCATCCCCCGGTTTTCGAACTCTGGTGGACCCCAGACAGGCTTTTCGTCGCCCTGGAAGGTTTCTTCTTCGACCAGCTCAGTAAAATTGTGCCAAGACCCATGGAGCTCCGGAATGTAGTAGCGAGAACTACGCTCCCAGATTCCCTTACGAGGTTGTTGCTTGGCCCATTCGCCGATTTGGTTGTGGAACTCGTAGTAGTGACCAGTGTATCGGAGATCCATTTCCCAGTTCCAGTAGAAGTCGTACTCGGGGCGGAATTGAGAGAACCACTGGAGTGCGAAATGAGCGCTTCGATAGACGGAGTGGATTGGAGCTTTGGCGTGGTTGAAAACATTGTCTGGGAATGGCTCTGGATAGAACATCTTCATCTGCTGCTCAGACCACAGCGTTGCCATGCCCCAGAATTCTTCAGGCACATTGTCCTGCAATGTTTTCTGGTATACCTCGTCGGACGCCCAGATTGGTATGCTGTCGTCCTTGACATGCACGAGGAAGTGAATGTCGTACTCGCCGCCAGATTTGAGACTAAGCTCGCTAATCATGGCACGCAGAGCCAGCATTTGATAGTCTGACCACTTGTAGCCAGTCCACGTCCGCAGAATGTAGGCGTGTCGGGGAAGCGTCTTCTTACTCTGATCAGGCTTTTGACCCTCCGCATTGACAGCGGTCTTGTCGAATCGGATCTTGTTCTTTTCATAACACTTTCGCTGCGCCGTAGCCCACTTGATCTTCCTGTAATCCACCTTCTTCTCCAGATGCCAGATCTTGTCAGCGCCTACAGCCTCGGACTTGCCAGACATGCCGAGTCCACCCTCCTCCTTCGAGAAGCCGTAACCGTAGGTTGCGTATCGGGAGAATCGATCATAGCAGACCTTGCTGTTCAGTCCGAGCTCTTTATAGGATCCAAAGGAAGGGTCTGTCATGTTCTGGGGTATTCCCGGGTAGACGTAGACATCGGGAATCTCAACCTTGGTCTCCTCGTCCAAGTAGCACGGCTGCACGGGGTTATGCGTCTCAAGGTACTTGAAAGATTTGTAATCGGGGTAGGGATTGAAGATCTCGGGGTCCATCGGAGGCTCTTTGACGACAGGCGGGGTGTACTTTGGTGCCGCAACTTTGTGGGCTGTAGCATTTTTCACGACGGCCTGTTCGGAGACCCAGTCGGAGGCTGGGACGAGGTTGTAGATGCCGCTGTAGTAGCCATTGAGTCTGCCCGACAGTTAGCAAGCAGGTCTCTAATGTTTCTCGAGGCACACAAAACTTACCGAGGGAAAGCCTCCCAATGGTATGGTGTGCGCTGTCCTCTCCTCCTCTCCTCTTCATGGCGTAGATGTCTCTTGTAGAGACCAACACCAGTCGAAGTGGCCACCATCACCAACACAATGAGGAGCCCGACAATGCGCGTGAGGGTCATGCGAGGCCAGCCAAAGCGCCACTGGCGAGGATCCTGTCGCCATTTGGTCGGGAGAGAGGAGAAGAGCGGCGAGTTGCTCTGGCTGTCTCCGCCGGGCAGCTTTTCGTAGGAGAAGCGCGTCCGCACGCTCAGCAGCTGGCGCGGGTCGGGGATGGAGAAGCGCTTCATGAGGGGCGGTCGTGATGGTGTGGTTACTGCATTACTGTTGGGCAGTTCGATGTCTGATGAGGTGCTCTGCGGATTCAAGTGCGGCACAGCGCGACTATCGCGTCGGTTTCGGGGCGCCACTATTAATTCAAGGAGCGGAACGGGTTTGAAACGAGTGGAGTGTCCGAGGACTGGCAGTGCCGTGAACGAGGCTGTGGAGGTGTGAGAGCGGCGAGGGTGGTGTTCCAAGGTTGCTTGAGGGGCGGTGGTGGTGGAGGAATTGAGCGCGGCGGAGAGGGTCGAAAACACCACACACCCAGCAACCCCAACGATTGGAATCCACAACACAATAGACACAAATATTGGTCGCAATCAACTCGCCTTAACATACTAATCAGAATCATCGCTCAAACAAAGTTCTCTGGACGCGTTTTAGACGTTATTCATAATATTATTAAAAAAGGCAGCGGATTTTACGCCCGTTACCCACCACACCCTATTGCAAGACCACGCCCAAACAGCATAAGAAGCCTGCCTCCGCGCGCTGGAAACATATAAGACCGTCAAGAGCGTAGAAGAAAACGCCGTCCGCACTATACTCAAGTCCTATCTAGCACTTATAGTTAAAGCCGCCGCCGCCGCCCGCAAGATTAAAGCCCACAATTAAACCAGCGCCTAACTCATCCACAACGTTAAATTCATAATAAAGATAATAATAAACTAGTCCCAATAGAAGACCTATAACCAGCAACCAGCTAGACTAACCGCCGCCAACATTAACAACCTGTCTAAGGTACTAGCCACTAAGGTTAACGCCGCCGCCGCACAAGATACCCTAACCGCGATAGGCAGCGCTGCCACAATAATAAAACCCACCCCGCCGCTCTGCGTAAAGATTAAAGGCTTGGGGTCTATTAATGCTTTGCGGGCGGCAGACAAGAAAGGAGGACAGCTTAAGGTGCTTATTAACGCCGCGCTTATGCCCTATAGAAAGACAGCGCGGGCAGTACACCTGCTACTCTCTAGCGACCTTAACGTCCACCCTTATACTAATAAGGACCAAGTCTAGCTCCTTAAGTAGGATAAGTAGACATAGGTACTAGGGCCAGGGAGCAGCGTATTACAAGACTCGTACGGCGTTATTGTATATAACTTTCCAGTTAACAGCATTACTATAGACGCAATCAGTAAAGCGGCGGCTATTAGAAAACTGCAGCACTATAATGCTATAGCAATGCCTAAGGCCTAAATTCTCTACATTAGCTAGCTAATAAGTAATTAAGTTAATTTAAAAAGTTACAGCTCTCTTATTATCTAGTTTAATAGTCCCAAGAATATAAACATAGTACTAGATTAGTATATACTATAGAATAGTAAACTACTTAATACTATATAGTATAACAGCGGATGCAGGCTTTAATAATGCTTTAAATGCAACCACTATAGATATATTAAAACCCAATGCCGCGCATTACAGTCCTGCGCTTACTGCGCCGAGGCGCACTTAATAACCAACTACCCTAATTAATAGTTGCCTCCGCACTGCCCGCTATATAGTAAGCCTTACCTAGCGTACTCCGCAAAGTACAAAATGCGCCAGCGGGCTAGGGAGGAGGTAGAGGAGAGGCTATAGAGCCTCCCTTACAGGTATACAGTGCCCTATCCCTAACTCTTAGCTAACAGCTAGGTGCACTAAAATGTATAAAATGTAGGCGGCGCCCTTAACCCTAAAAATACATAGATAGAAGCGCCACGGCCTAAAAAGAATAGACTACAATAACACAAGGAGCACGCGTCGCTGGAAGCTATAATACTAGAACTTGGAATATTACCAGGAATATTAGATACAGGAGCACAGCCCCGGATACTAAGGATCCGGGAAGACACCGCGGAGATTACTATTATTCCCTCGTCGCAAACAGCAGTTAACTCGGCTATGCCAGCTAAGTAAGGCGAATAGAGCAGTATTAAATCTAGTAGCGATACCCCTATTATAGCAACCCTAACGCTAGAGGCTGCCACGCTAACGCGGCGGAAGAAAACGCCCCTTACACGGCCAGAAATACCGCTAAGCAAACTGACACCAGACTAATAAAAGCTCCGGAATATAGAACTTAAGTTAAGAGATACTAAGAAGTAAGTAGTATAAGCAAGACTACAAGTCACAGCATAGGCACGTAAACTAGCAATAGCGGCTAAATAAGCCGGCCGGAAAGACAATACTAACTAAGAGGGAAACACGCAGTCCTCTAGCTAGAACGCGTTAAGCTCTACTAATGCAACGCCATAAGCCAGCATTATTAACAAGAAAAAGAGTAGGAAATAGAAACGTAAACCCACGGCAAAGGCGGCATAGGCCCAGCTAGAAGGCACGGCTAGAAAGAGGAAACGCGCTAGCTTAGCCGCAGATTCCGGCAAGAAGAATAAAACGCTAAAGCAATTAAAGCTTTAGAATAACCTAACACAGGAGCTATTATCGGGCAAATAACCGCCCGAGACAATAAATAACGCGTGGACCCCCCGACCGGTTAATAGCAACGCGGGCGAAGAAGAGGACTATAGCCTTGCCCCCTTATAATTATACGGCAACTAATTCCCCTCCTAGAACAGGTCCTTAGAGGAGGATAGCAACAGTAATATTATAGTAGACTTAATAAGGCGACACCAGGTTAATACCTATAATAGATACTAAAGCCGGACTAAAAATCCTATAATAGAACATCCAGCATACTTACGCGAATACCTAATCCCTCTTCTTAGATAAATTAATTGCTAAATTTAATATTATAGCAATATAGAACCTGTTCCTTAATACCTTTTAAAAGAACTTAATTATAATAAGTTAATACAGCAAATTCTAGTGCCTATTTATAGGTAACCTCTTAACTTAAACAGCGCTATATATAAATAAAAAGATTTATAGTAAAGTATAGTAGAACTACTATATAGGCAACTTTAGGAACACGATTCTACTTACACTTAAAAATAACTAGAAGATACTATTCTTAAATATCTATTAAATACTAGGTAATATAAACTAGATAGAAGCTATTATAGAGCTTAATAAAGCTATAACGCGCTACTAGTTTATATACCCAACAGCTAAATACATTATAGTAGGGGACTTTAATGCCCACTACCTAGCATAGAATACTAAACAACCTATAGATATAAGGGGACAAGTAGTAGCCCAGCTAATATAAAAGCATAATATATAATAATGCGTAGAAAGGAACCTATCTACACACTTTCCTAATAACCTGGCAAACAGACCATTAACAATTAACCTTATCTTAGTCTTAATAACGCTAGAAACATATATATAGTTCTGCGCCCCGGCAGATAAATATAACTATAGCGGCGACTATATACTAATAGGCACCTAACTTAGCGTGCCACCTCCCGCTAGGAGGGAAGTTAAAAAGCGTCTAAAATAGAAGGAAATAGATAAAGATAAACTCTGCAAAGCGCTTAATAACTTACTGCCGGATATTAACCCGGCTAAACTAGACACAGTAGAAGCGCTTAAAAGATTTACCAACATTCTAGTTAACGCAGTTAAGGCTGCAGCACGCAAGGCGACACCTATAAGTAAAATTCATCTAATCTACTTAAAGAAAGGCTTTACTAAGGATATAAAGGACGCCCGGGTAAAGCTATAAGCAACGCGATAATAATATAGATAGGACCGGTTAGAACTAGCAGCCTATCTATACCGGAAGCAGAAGAAAGAATAGAGGAAGATAGTGCGCAACTAGAAGCGCGACTACTTCCGCAAAGACATAACTAAAGCTAAAGATATAAGTAAACTCTAGCGCGTTCTAAAGTAGAAGAAGAGATAATTAGAGGTAAAAAGATAAGAACCGCGCATGCTAATATTTAATGTTGCACTACCGGTAGAGCTAATAATAGCAGAAGCCCCGCTATAGACTAAGATAAGGGAAGTATAAGACAGCAAAGAGAAGGCCAACCTACTACGTAAAAAGTTCTTTCTAAGGCCTATAAGAGGCACCGACCTAGGGTAATAGAACTACTCTAAACTAGCAAGAATAGAGCTTATTACTCTCCACAAAATTACAATAATAGTAAAGAGATTAGTAATAGATAGCTCGCCAGGTATAGATAGAGTTGTCTACAAGGCCCTAAAGGCGGGCATAGGCAGTAATAATACTAGCGCCTATAACCTAAAGTTAAAGCTACTACGCTAGATGCAGGCAATCTTTAACGCAAGCATAATACTAGAACACTACTCTACATATTTCTAAAGCTTAATTACAATCCCGCTACTAAAACTAGAAAAACTAAAGAACTAGGTTAGCTTATACCGGCCTATAGCGCTACTTAGCACTATTAGTAAGACGCTAGAAGCAGTAATAGTAGAACGCATGCAATACTACCTAGAAACAATAGCTAGCATTCTAATTACTTACTTTAGAGGACGGAAAGGCAGGTTATGCAAATACGCGCTATATAAACTCGTAGAAGAGGTATACGCTGCGTAGAATAAGAAGAAAGTAGTAATAATCCTATTAATAGATATATTAGAAGCGTTTAACTATATCTACTACCCCTAGCTACTACACAACCTATTAAGGATAGGGCTAGAAGGACAATAGAGGAACTAGGTGCATAGCTTTCTTACTAAATAACGCATACAGCTGCGCCTGCTAGACATAATAATAGAGCTTAAGAATATTTATATTAGCATACCGCAAGAATTACTACTATCGCCGGTGCTATTTATTATCTTTAACGCGGAACTTATTACGCTTAACTAGGAGGAAGACGAGCAAGGGTAAAAGCTAATAATAGTTAGCTAGATAGACAACACTAATATAGTCGCTATAGGCAAGATAACTAAATAGACCTGCGCAATGCTAGCATAGATTATACTCTAGTACCTCGCATAGAGTAAAGCCTATAGAGCTAGGTTTACGCCGGAGAAGTTCTATATAGTGCACTGCATTCCGCCAGGTATAAGAGAAATAGGCAATAATAAGAGACTGCTAGCTTTCGGCAACATAGTTATAAAAGCAGAAGACACAGTTAAGATTTTAGAAGTTACTCTTAACTTACAACTTATATTTGCACCACACGTCGCGCATATTAAGGAGAAAGCTATATATAAGATTAACCTTCTTAAGTGCCTTAGCAAGCCTATATAGGGCGCCGATACTATATCTATCCAGCACGCATATAAGGCAATTATACTGCCCTACTTTACCTTTAGAATATTGGTCTAGTATAAAGGCATAGACTTAGACATAAATAAAGCGATTATAATAATAGTAATACTATAGAGACAGGCAGCAGCAGTTATCACCGGCATGTTTAGAAACTTACCGGGCGATATACTAAACATAGTAGCACACCTCTCCCCGGCGCAGCAGATACTATAGTAGGTAGCAGCGCAAATAATTATTAATATGGCCACTAAGGCCCACTACCGCCATTTAATTAAATAAGTAAACCTAGAGGCAAGATATAAGAGCCCTCTATCTCTCTATAAGCAGCAGCTAGAGTAATAATTTACAGTAAGCGCGCTAAATATAGCCCCGGCGATAGCCTTTATTAACGCCCCATAGGGGCTATTTCCTATAACTTTTATAGTAAACTTAGTAGAAGAGGCTATAGCAGCACATAATAAGAACTACGCTAACTTCTCTAGCTACTAGTATACAGATGGCTTAGAATAGGAGAATAAAACCGGCTTAGCAGCGGTTAATATTAAAAAGGCAACAAGAACATTAGCTTATCTAGGACTGCTAGAAAAGTACTCCGTGTATAAAGCGGAGGCATTCGGCCTAATTATAGCGCTAGAAGAAATCATTCTAGCCTAAGATAATAGTAATTAGGGGCACTTAATAGTTATATACACTAATAATAAGGGCGTCGTGCAAGCTCTAGCAGACGCCATAGCGAAGAAAGAATAGTACTTTCTTATCTAGATTTACAAGCTCTACAAGCAGGTTATAGGCTCTATCTAGATATACTAAATTCCTAGATACAAAGGCATACTAGGTAATAAATACGCGGACAACACAGCTAAAAGGGCTATTAGATAGCTACCTAAAGGATTAAAATAGACTGCAACTTTTGCACTTAAACTACCGGGACTCCGGCCGTTAAAGAACTACCCTAAGCGACTTATAAGAGACTTTACACTTAAGCGCTAGATAAATAAATAGAATAAGACCCGGCGTGGCCGCCTATATAAGAAGATTACTCTAGTACCTAGTAAATATAATCTAGACTAACTAAAGGGAGTTTTAAGACCCCTCTAGGCAACAATCGCGCAACTTTTAATAGGTATCTACGGTATAGCAGGTTACCTAATATCTATCCAGGCCGCTTCTATAGATTCCCCCTAGTGCTAGCTCTACTATATAGAGGAACGATAAACGCTACACTATATTTTATATGTATGCACTAAGCTAACTACTAAAAGAGAGGCAATATAGGTAAGTATAGAAAAGAAAATCCCGCAGTTACACGTTCTCTTAAGTAACCTAAGCGCAGCAAAGCATGCAGCATTACTAGTTATTAAGTTGTTAGTACTTAATTAATTCCGGTATATTAACGTGGACGCTAAGAAAGCTATACTCTACCTATAACCCGACATTCTTAAAGGGTAGACGCTATAAGGAGGGCCTAAAAGGACACTCTATAGGGGGCCTATAACTAGATAGTCTAGAGAATAGGCGGAGGCAGCGGAATTAATAGAAACGCGAGACGCTGTAAGCCGGGGATCCCTAACTAGGGGCAGGGCGCTACTACTAGAGAGGGCTAATTAGGGGAAAGTTATTAATAATCTAATATACTTATAAGGGCTTGCCTAGTTCTAAATAGGTTAAAAAGACTAAGAAGCCACTACACCTAAGTTAGATAATAAGAGAGAGAGAAGAACCTAGAATAAGGAGAAAGTTAGTATAGAACCTAGTAAAAATCACTTATAAGTAGTAGGTTAGTTACGCCCGGCACGCCCACGGTTAATAGTTAGTTAGTTAGCAGTTACTTTAGCATATAGTTATATTAGCACACAGTTATATTTATATATAGTTACGGCGATATATAGAAGCATAAGATAAGACGGCTAGAGAGGCCTACATTAAAGAAATAGCAAACTATCTACCCGGAAGATTTCCCCTTTCCCTTCCCGCCACGCCTAGGCTTTACTACCTTCCGCGGCGGAACCTAGGTGCCCTTAGGGCGCCTGTTAGACCAACTATAATGCTAGTAACCACCCACGTCGTCTAAAGAAAGCATGCCTAAACGTTTCTTCTTTACCCAGCCATATATTACACGGTAGAAGAAATAGTCTAATAAATTCTACACGCTAGACTTAACGGTAACAGTATTATGCGCAATATATAACCTGCGGAAGAAAATAGCATTACCTCGGCGCATCTCCACGCGGGCCTTTAGGGGCTAGAGCAGTAAATCTACCCCCTTATACTACCTAAAGGGCACTATAGTATTAAACCCCTTAGGCTTATTATGCTTATTATAATAGGTAGACCCACTAGTAAATACATTATCCTATTCTTAATTAATTGCACAGCCTATCTAGAGACTACTTAGCGCACGCGCGCTAACCGGCAGCTCCCTTAGCGCACCTTAAAATTTCCCGGCCATAGACGGGTCTATAAGGCGCAACTTCTCGCCCAGGAAGTTAAAAAGGGCCTAATTTGCGGCCAGAAAGGCGTCCGCCGCCGCCTTCTCATTCTTATACTTGCTAGAGTAGTAGGGCACCTTAGCGTAATAGTACTAGAGCGCATAGTAGCGCATAGCAAATTTACCATAAATATAACGGCCGGTCTTCTTAATAGGCAGGAGAGCAGCGGAGCTCTCCTCTAGGACTGACACTAGTCCCGGCGGAATTCGGAATTAATAGGCTAAAATAACGCCGTGTAAGTTACATAACTTTAGGTGCTGCTTAGTGCTCTTAAAGCAGTAAAAATATTAATACTTCTAGCCGCCCTCTATAGGCTGCTAATACATTGCCTTTAATATAGAATATAATACCTGTTAGTAGTAGATAACTATACTAACCGCCAGCCAACGCTAAATAAGCCGCTTAACTTAGGCTTAAGTCCACCCGGGACTTATAGCCATTACATAATTAATAAAACTCTTATACGCCTAATTACAGCGTAACCTGCTAGCAATTAGCAGGCGATATAGTAGGACATGGCACTAATATATAGCAAGACCTCTTCTACTAGTTCTTTATTACCTACAGGCGCAATAATAGAACTAGCTAATTTAGGTTCTATTTTTCTATATAAATAGTTAGCAGATATTTAATACATTAGCCGAGATAACGCTTAGCTAATAGAGGGACCAGCCCCCCTTTAGCGCCAGGCGCAAGGCCTAAAATGTAATACTTAGCCTACTTTAAGAAGTCTTAGCATTCTAAGAAGCCCCTATAAGGACCGCCGCTACACTACGCGGCGGTAAAGCGCACTAGTAGTTGCACTTCTTTTCTTTCTTACTAGAGACCAAATCTTAGACTAATAGAGGCGGAAGAATAAAACCCCCCCCTTTAGCTAAAGGCGTAAAGCCCTTTAGAAGAATTTTCCCATTATTGCAAGCAACCCTCTATTTAGACAGGCCCACATTTAGAGAAAGCCCCGGGCATATAAGTACCCGGGCAATAGTTCCAGTTTAATTTATAAAGATTTAAGGAGGCGCGCAGCAGAACTAAGCGCCCCCGTTAAGGCCTAGCAGCCGGAGCTGCTAAATCTACTAGTTAAAGTTTAGCAGCTGAAGCCGCCACGCTACACACACAGTAAAAACCCCCGGTTTTCCCTACGGCCTTACAAGCCCTGCCGGGGCAGGAAACCGCCACGCGGTACTTAGAGACAGCTATATCTATTATAACGTATTAGAGGGCGACACCCGCTCTATAAAGGTCCTTTTTTTACTACGCCTAAAAGCAATCTTACTAAGGTTATAACTGCTAAAAGGTTATTATCCCCTCATTTATGCGCCAGCTTAAAGGACCTAATAGGTCACACCCGGCTATAAAGCCAGGCGCTAAACCCTAAGCCGGCATGCATTATTAAATTCACCCCCTAGGTGGAATAACCCCCTAAGGTGACCCAGCGCCCGAAGCAGCGGCTTTTAACCACCACCCTAAGGCGACCCAGCGTCTAAGCAGCGGCTTCTAACCGCTGCATTTCTCCCCTAGATAGCGACCCAGCGCCCATAAATAGACTAACTAACTAACTAACTAACTACAGTAAGGCCGTAACTAACTAACTACTTGCTGTAAACAGCTGCCGGTGCAGGTAGAAAGGCGGCATTACCTACTAAAACATAGCGGTAGAGGAATCGCTATAAACTTGCAACTACGGGAGGATAGGCTAGAGGACTATGCACTAGGCAAGACGATAGCCTCCAGCAGGCAGATAGGCGGCGGATTTCATTCTTTTTAGGCTCTCTTATCCCGGGCCCCCTTAGGCTACGGGCTCTCATGTATATACTTAGGTGGAACTTACTCCTCAGGGCCTTGGAACCCCGGGGCAGCGGCGCAAGGGCAGGAATTTAGGCATTAGAGCGCCCAAAATTTGGGCGCTCACGTGCCTAAATACCCCACCCCCGCCGGCTGAAAGTCCACGCGGCATGCGCCTTCGGCGCCTTACAACCGCAATATGAATGAACCAACCAACCAACCAGCGGAGAGGGTCCAAGCAGCAAAAGTTTAGGGGATGCAGGGTGACAGCAGCGGGCGATTATTGGCTAGGACGCGACGCCTCCCAGACACGGGCGACGAGAGCAGCAGTGAATTGCACGCCCGGACAGCACGAGAGGGCCGTCAGAAGGGCCGTCAGGAGGGACTTTCAGGAGTGAATAGTGGAGCCTGGGGGGTGCGAGGACAGCTGCAGTCGAGCAGTTGTAGCAGGCAGAGCACGAGGCTGGGGGTCCTGGCAACGCACCACGGCATCTTATCGGGGCAGCACAACAGCTCCCCGGGCATGCAGAAGAAAGCCCTGGTCCGATGTGCTGGGGGCGCTGCTGGCTAGGGGGGCCGACGATGCCCAGCAGGAGGCCAGATGGGCGAGCCCGTGAACTAAACCTCGTCCAGGGTCCGATGATGCCGCTACCGAGGCGGAGGCATAGTGCTGAAGGTCTCGTCATTGTCTGCATTCCGAGGAGAGACTACATAGATATGCCTGGTCAGTGTCTGTTTTTTTTTATCCAATGCCGGCCGTCACTGTGCAGCCATATGCTCAGCATCTAAGCCGGCGGCCTCAGAGCACTGCGAATGCCTCTAGCCGCACCGTCTCATCTATCTCCCGCTCGGCTTCAAGGGTCCACAGGTCCATATCGCGGGAGGGCAGCGGCGACTGACGCTCGGGTCAGCGACGGTGACGCCCGGGCATAGCACCTCTTTCCACACTAAAATTGGCCACGCCGAGAGCACGCGGTCTTCGTGCTCTGCAATAGCGTGGGCTGCGTGTTACAAACCACGCAGCAGTAGACTCTGGATAGTCGTGTGTAGTCACTGACCGGAGGCTGCAGCTCGAGGCCGCAGCGGGCGCGCACCACTCACGATTTTCCTGTGGCAACTCCCACTGACCTGCGGGCACCGGCATCCAACCGAACTGCGTGCAGCCCATGGCCCCCTGGCTCTGTGATCTGTGCCACATCTCCTTTCCACGCTTCCTTTCCAACTCCCTCAGTTTTGTTCTCTTCTTCTGCATCGCCAACGTCCGTGGCCGTGGGGATCCCAGCTGACGACTGGCCACCCTCTGCTGTCACTGGCTGCCTCCTTCGTCGTCGACCTCCTCGACTCGGTACAGCGCGCCGGCGGTTCTCCGCTAGCTGTCCAGAGCTTCTTCCCTGCCCCCACCTGCAGCAGCGTGCAGCCCATTAGCGCGTTGCTTTATCCGCCCGAACCTCGTGCTATTGGTTTTTGTGCGCCACACAGGGCATGCCATACTGCCCGCTTCTTGCGCGAACCTCTACGCCGGCTGTCCCCTCCGTCTGTCTTTTGGCGTCATGGAAGTCACTCCACGGAACGACTCCACGACCAGTCCGCTCAAGCATCCGAACCGATATCGGGCCAACCTTCGGCATCGGAATGTGGGAGCAAGCTGCGATGGTCCACAGGACTACATATGTACTATTGACAGGCAGCCAATTGGCCCCTACAAGCTTTTCGGTGCACATCCCGATCTCCACATTTCTGCAACACTCCAGGAACCACTCTCTCGCAATCGCACCCACCGCAACCAGGATCGTCGTGTTCCATTGTCCTAGAGCCCTCGATGCACATGTCAGACGCGCAGTCGAGACGGTAATGACGTTGATGTGTACTTCTGCGGCGTCTGTAGGTTTAGATTCGTTCTGGAAAGCCGACCGGAAACACGCGTCGTTGTTGATCCGTCATGGCATCAACGACAATTCTTATGCATACCGGGCCCCCGCTCCTTCTCCCAACCCTCCCCTTGCACATTGCATACGTCAACTACTGCAGGAATTGGAAGCGTGAGGTGGCCTGTCTCTTCAAAACCGAGGATTTGATTCATGGTCCAAGTCTATTCTGAGAAGTGGGGAAGTGCCGAATTCCGCCGCGCCGCCGTTGACGACAACGAAACAAGCTTCAGATCCCTCTACCAAGATTTTAGCGATACGGGCACTCATTGCGCGATTTCCGCTAGAATGCTAGACTCCGTGTGCTAGTCCCGCGATGGCGTTCCTGCAGGATGCCGTGGATGCGTAGCCGGGGATGGTTGCTGTAGCTCGAGTCCGCCCGCTTGGTTGACGATATCACAATCCGGGCTAGATACCACGTTCTACGACTTCTTGGTACCTTGGAGACTCGAGCAGACATACACAGCCTAAATACTCGGGTCGGTGTTAGAGACCTTCGTACAGGTAGGCGGTCACATTTTCCAACGTAAGCATCGTAGACGAGAATACTGGAGAATTGTAGACCTCGAGACTTGTACACCCTTCAAATTCAGCGTCCCCATCCTTAATTTCCCCAATGAGTAGTAAATTATAAACTGCGCAGACTTTAAAATACTCCTCAGGAGGTAACGTTGTTATAGCTAAGTACTCTTCTCAATTCCTATCGTCTACATAAAAGCGCTACGAACCTCCCTCTTCTTCGCATCTTCAAAACAACGACTTATTTCCAACCATGCCTTACTTGGCCCATTCAACCCCACCAGGCCCCAATTTCGCATTGATAAACCCCAATCTCAACAACTTCCCCTCTACAATCTCCTCCTTATGCTTCTCCATCTCCGTAACATCCCAATTCGCACTCACAAACCCGCCTTTCAAATGCTCCGCCGCCGGCGTCTGCAAATACAGCGTCAGTCCCCCCGTCAGCGCCGGCTTGTCCTTCGCAAACGGCGTGAAGTGGTCCGCGACAGCCCCGCGCCCTCCTTCAGCTGCGACGATACCGGGATGGACCGAGAAGACGCGGAGGTTGGGATGTTCTGTGTTGATCAACGCGTCAGCGGGGCTAGTAACAACGATAGGCGAGGTTATCGCGGCGGCAGACTTACCAACATCCAAATACTCCCCCAACTTGATAGCCGCCAGCGTCGCAGTCGAGTACGCTGACATGCCCGGCACTACAAACATGGCACCAAAGCTGACGAGGTTCACGATCGTGCCGGCGCCGTTGGTGGCCTTGATGAAGTGGTGGATCATGTTGAAGCGGCCGCGAAGATTGTTAGTCTACGAGGGCGTTAGTACGGCTACAATTTGATCCATTCACGCCAACCGATGATAGCTCTGATCAATTCACTGCGTGGATAAGTGCGGAAAGGAGGTCTACTTACAACTTCCCCCCACCATGCGTCCGGCTCGACCGTCCCGGTCACCATGTTGAAATCCGCGTAGCCGGCTGCATACACCAACGCATCTACTTTCCCGAACTTCGCAACCGCTTTCTCGAAGACGGACCCAGCTCCGGCGGGGTCGGAGACATCAGCCGCGACGACGAGGGATGGCGTCTTCAATTCCGCGGCTGTCTCTTCGAGGCGTGCGGCGGTGCGGCCGACGAGGACGATGCCGGCTGCGCCGGCGGTGGACCAGGATTGGGCGGTGGCCTGGTGTGGTACTGTCAGTCACGAGTACACTATTTAGGGCTCTTGTAATGGGCATGGCTAGGGAAGGGGAAGAGGGGTGGTTTGCGAGAACTAAGCCTAGGGGAAGAAGACAGGAGCATACATATCCAATCCCGCCGCCCGCACCAACAATCACGACAACCTTCCCCGCTGCGCTGAGGGCGGGATTCGTGGGGTCGATGGCTGGATACACGCTGCGTTGCATGCTGGCCGTCAGCTGGAAGGGGCGGGACATGGTATCGGGGTCGGGGGTTTGGTCGACCATTATTGCGGTGTGTTAAGATTGGTGGAAAGAGGATAGAGGGGCAGATTGAGAGATGCAGGTACAGAGGAGTGGGGTTCGAGGTGCTGAAGTCGATCTGTGTGATGGTCGAGCAACCGTTTTGTACTCCCATCCCTCTTCTTATACTTTCGCCTTATCAGTGTAACCTCGCTAGTCTGATGATGTTCCGCGGTTGGGGCTTTCGTAGCACCTGTTACTGTGATCTGAATCGTCTTTGCATTTCTAATACCTTCGCGTTTCGCTGTTGCTATATTTCCAATGCTTTCAAACGGGAGCATGCGGTAATGCGCGACCAATGAAAGGAGTGTTTTAGGGAGCGATGCTTAGAAATAGGGAAGTTGGTGACGGTTGTGGGTGGTTCATGATGCTGGGGCAGAGGAATGGCGGTATGGTGATGGGCTTTGGACCAATCGATTGAATTGCCGGATGCGGTATAGTGGGGTTGGGTGGTTTAATGGGCTGTGGGGTTTGGATGGAGGAGTTAGATACTTTTAGCGAGTCTGCGTACTAGAGAGTAATATGGATGTGCATTTATTGTAGATGTCTGTTTGTCTCTCAACGAATCGCTCTAATGCGTGGGTTCACAACAGGTTCAAACACCCCTCGTGAACTACCGAGGTCTTCCGATTCGTAACGCCCTCAATGAAGCAAACATAGATTCAGATGAATGGAAACTATCACTAGCATCATAAGGCCTACTCAAGTGAATATTGAAACGCATAATTAAAAGACAGAATTTTGGAAACTGACATCATTACCCACGTGACGTTACCCCATGTTTTCAATGTCTTGGCATTACGATTTTCAACGTCCTTCCGCAGATCGTTGAAAGCTCACTCTCCAACAACACCGCTCCATTATGCATGCTGGTGAAGCGTGGACAGTCCTCGAACACTCCTTCTCATAACAATTGCTCGTAATAGACACCCCTCGACCTCCACAGCCCGTTATGGCCGACACTCCAACCCGGGACGCGGAACAAGAGGCGAGGGATGCCGAAATCCTCGCCAGACATCTCGATCCAGCTTACCATGGCGAATTCGACGGTGCCCCAGCTTCTCCCGGAAGTGAGGCCGATGCTAAGACCCAATCTGCTCAAGAATCCTCTTTGAGACTGCAGGGCGGAGATGTCCATCGGGATCTGTATAGGATTGAGGCCAGATCGAAAAGAGCTCGATTGCACCAGCGCGCTGCAACATTTGCGTTTGCGCCGAGAACTGATGAGTCGAACCCGGTTCAAGCTCCGGTCGAGGAACAGCGAGCTCCTGGCGGATTCAGGCGGCAGTTTCTGCAGCGGCAGCACAGTCGGTTCAACAGCGTCACTATGCCTGTGACGAGTAACTTTGTCGAGTTTCTGGATCTTTACGGAAGTTTCGCTGGAGAAGATCTTGCGGAGTCTGAAGATGAATCTGCGCTTGAAACTGATGAGGAGGAAGCTGGGGGCCGGCCTGATGAGAGACGCCCGCTTCTTGGACACCGCAAGAGCTCGCGGGTCAAGCCGAAGGGAGATGCTTCGATTGTCAAGTCTTTCTTCACGCTGCTGAAAGCTTTCGTTGGAACTGGTATCATGTTCCTGCCAAAAGCCTTCAAGAACGGTGGCATTCTGTTCTCATCTATTGTCCTGTTGACGGTATCGTTGCTGTCTTGCCTCTGCTTCCACCTCCTCCTTCAGTGTCGCAAACGCTACGGAGGTGGATATGGAGATATCGGCGAAGCAATTGCGGGAAAGAAGTTCAGGAAGCTTGTCCTCGTTTCTATTGCCATCTCTCAAATTGGTTTCGTCTGCGCTGGTATCATCTTTGTGGCCGAGAACCTCTTTTCCTTCCTAAACGCTGTCACTCCAAAAGACACCACTCCACTTTCAACCACGGCTTTGATAGCACTCCAACTGGTTACTTTGATCCCGTTATCGCTTATCCGGAACATCTCAAAACTGGGACCGGCGGCTCTACTGGCAGATGTTTTCATTCTAATCGGTTTGACCTACATCTACTGGTACGACATCTCCTCCATCGCCTCAGAAGGCGGGCTCAACAGCACCATCGAGCTCTTCAACCCCCGAGACTTCACTCTCACCGTCGGCTCTGCGATCTTCACCTTCGAAGGCATCGGCCTCATCCTCCCCATCCAGTCTTCCATGAGACAGCCGGAGAAATTCGACCGCCTACTCTATCTCGTCATGGCCATCATAACCGTAATCTTTACCTCAGTCGGCTTCCTCTGCTACGGCACCTTCGGCGAGCGCACCTCCACCGAAATCATCTCCAACTTCCCGCAATCCAGCAAACTCGTCAACGCGGTCCAATTCCTCTACGCTCTCGCCGTCCTCGTCGGTACGCCGGTGCAACTCTTCCCGGCGTTGCGCATCATCGAGGGGAAGCTCTTCGGTCGGCTCTCTGGCAAGCGCGATAGCTGGACAAAGTGGAAGAAGAACGCGCTACGGACTCTTATCGTGTTGCTCTGCGGTGTCATTGCCGGGGCTGGTGCGAACGATCTGGACAAGTTCGTGGCATTGATCGGGTCGTTTGCATGTGTGCCGCTGGTTTATATCTATCCGGCGTTCTTGCATTACAAGGGTGTGGCGGAGACGAGGATTGAGAAGGGTGGGGATCTGCTTTTGATGGTGGTCGGGCTGGGTGCGATGGTATATACGACTTCTATTACGCTCGTGAGGTGGAGTGAGGGATAGAGGTGGGGCGTAAGTAGACGATAGACGAAAGCGTAGAGGCAATACGTGAGCTTGAGTTTCATCTATCTCTTCTTGAACAGCAAATTCCTGTAATTTGTAGCTTTCCGATGCCATGGCTCGGATCTGCTGATATATTCATTCACACTACACTCCGAATTGTTGAAACGGTGTTGAAGGAATTCAAACGATATCAAGTCGACCTCATCAGCCTTCTCTACCAGGTTTGCCATTGGCTAGATAGCTAGCTGCATTAGACCTTACAACAATATGCTGACCGCCGATCACAGCACACGTCTAGCTCACACTGCATATTACCCCACACCACACTCGCCATACCAAACGCAGCTCCTTGTACCTCCAAATACTAATACATATACACCCACCACAAACCGTCAAGACACCAACCTCTAACCTCCCTCGTTCCTGAATCCCCACCCCTAACACCCTTAACACCCTCCCCAACCATGTCCACAACCCCCTCCCCCCACCCCCTCGCCCTCCAAGCCTTCCACTCCCTCCTCCCCCCCTCCGGCATCTCCACCTCCCCCTCCACCCTCCGCGCCCACTCCCACACCCCCTGGTCCCCCGCGCCCCCCTCCGCGACCCCCTGGGCCATCCTCTACCCCCGCTCCACCGCCGACGTCAGCGCCATCCTGCGCATCTGCGACGCCCACGCCGTCCCCGTGACCGGCTTCGCGGGCGGGACTTCCCTCGTCGGCGCGCTCGCGGCCTGCCAGCGCGGCGTGTGTGTGGATTTTTCGCGCATGGACCGCGTGATCGAGGTGCATGCGGCGGATATGGATGTCGTGGTGCAGCCGGGGGTGGGGTGGGTGGAGTTGAATGAGTTTCTGAAAGCAAGGGAGCAGGGGGAGGGGAGGGGGTTGTTTTTTCCGGTGGATCCGGCGCCCGGGGCGAGGGTGGGGGGGATGGTGAGTGATGCGTTTCTTGGGGTTGGGGGTCGGGACAAGGGGTGGGTTAGGGGGTAAGGGGTTGAAAAACTGTGGGAATGCTGACTGATTCGGGGTTACAGATTGCGATGTCCTGCTCTGGCACGAACGCGTACCGCTACGGCACGATGCGGGCGTGGGTGCTGTCGCTCACGGTTGTGCTGGCGGATGGGACGGTTGTGAAGACTGGAGGCAGGCCGAGGAAGGCGGTGGCGGGGTATGATCTTAAGTCGTTGGTTATTGGGTCCGAGGGTACGCTGGGGTTGGTTACGGAGGCGGTGTTGAAGCTGGCGAAGGTGCCCGAGAATGTGCATGTGGCGATTGCGGTGTTTGAGAATATCGGGGACGCGGTTAAGGCAGCGCTGGGAGTCGTGCATGAAGGGATTGGGGAGGCGGTGGAGTTTGTAGATGCGAACGGGTTGAAGGCGACGAATCGGGCGATGCCTGGGGTGGTTTGGGAGGAGAAGCCCACGTTGTTTCTTAAGTTCGCAGGGAAAGGGGATGTTCCGATGCAAGAGGCGGAGATAGCGAGGCAGTACTGTTACCAGAATGGGTGTAAGGAATTTAGGGTTTCAGGGGACGTGGAAGAGGTCGAGGCGTTGTGGGCGGCCAGGAAGGCTTTGGGGCGGAGCCTACTGAGTATGAAGAATGATCCGACGGACTTGTTTCTCTCAGCAGATGCAGCTGTTCCGGTGAGTAAGTTTGCGCAATTTATTGAGGAGACGGAGACGGAGATGAGAGGAGCTGGATTCTTCTGTGGACAGATGGGGCATATTGGGGACGGAAATGTGCATACGGCGGTTGTATGTGCTGAGAAAGAAAGAGACGAAGCAGAGATATTACTCAACAAGGTTAGGAGAAGAGCGCTAAGGCTGGAGGGGACGATTACTGGGGAGCACGGAGTGGGACTGGAATTGAGAGATTTGCTAGTGGAAGAGGTAGGAGAGAGTGGAATTCATGTGATGAGAACGATCAAGAAGGCGTTGGACCCAAAGGGGCTTTTGAACGTTAATAAGGTCATTAGCTGGGATTGCTGATGTCTGTCTGGTTTTTAGGGGCAGAGGCGGATCATTGATTCAGCACACAGGTTGGATAATATGCTAGAGTTGAGTGAATCATGATTTTCAACGTTTTTCTGATGTGGCTGCGGATAGGTAGATGTATGGGAGGCTTCCCTGAGACTATCAAAAAGCAGAGCGAGGAACCTCAAGACAGTGATGTAATAGGATCAAGAGCGTGGAAAGAGAGCTGTGCTATCGTATGGAAAGATCTCGACCAGTCACGTGATGGAATCAATCTTCAATGAGAGAGCTCTAAGCGGCACCCATTACTTTATTCCTTCATTCCGTGCCACAATTTTGCTCAATGCTCTCTTTCAACAAATATTGTTCTTGATGATGTTTGATGATGCTGAAGCGTGATCTCGGCCAAAACACCACCGCGCTATCACCAAAAAGCAATGCCTGTCTGTCATCATGCAGCTGCTCCGCCCCCAAGCTTCGAATGCTCGTCCCCGCATGTGGCTGAGTAGAGACTCGACCTAGTAGCACACTGCAGCCTGGAGATTCGATAAGTACGCAATGGCTGCACCACGCCACGAGGCTGGAGTGCTGGCCCTTTGCTGTTCGACATCGCGATATCTGCAGGTGTGCCTCATGCTTTGGGCTCTAGCTATGCCATTATGGTAGGTGTTGAGCCTTGAAGCTTTGCATGCGCCCCTCTATAGCCCATTCAGACGCCCTCGTATACACTGCTGACTTCGATGTTTGCAGGCCACTCTTACGTCCCCCTTGAGCCCTTCCTCCACCGCGAACGAGCAAGTAGACATTGCGCACCAGGCTGTTAGATCTTTCCTCGAGAAAGACCCTGCATCTTATCCTGCGCCTCTTTCGAACGAGAAGGAAGACGGCGTCCCGTTCACGCTCACGCTTCAGGAAGAGAAGAGCAACCCAGGCCAGTTCAGGCTCGTTGTCAATATCAATGCAAGCAACAATGGGTCGGATACGGTCGTAGGAGGCAATACTGGGAACACCCCACCTCGGAAACTATACTTGAACCCGCAAGCTCTGCCTGGGCTCGGTTACGATGTATCATCGCTCTATCGGACACAGAAGTCGAGCCCACCCACGAGTCCTCAGGAGCGCCAGGGCTGGTCTGATCTCGATGCTATACCCTCCGACTTCTTGAATAAGGTTGTGCCTGACTGGGGAGTGTCTCTGGATAGGAATGCCTCGACGTCCTCGAACCAGCCGAAGCGACTTTCGGATATCAAAGCTAGGATCAAGAAGAGTGGGAAGGGCTTCGTCATTCGGCTCTTGAAAGGCGTGAGCTCTGAGAGTAACGAGGTGGCTGAAGTGCATCTGGCGCATCAAGGCGTGGATATACCTGAACTCGATAGCACGCCTAAAGTAGAGCTCCATGGAAACGCTATCGACGTCGAATCAGACCAGCAAGCCTCACAAATGAACATAGGCGCAATGCCTGCAGGGCAAACAGAAGTATTCGAGATTGGCTCCTCTGGCGAAATGGGCATTCGAAAACCTGGCCGAGCCCGTCCGCAACCAATGCCTCAGCTCGCGCCTCAGGCTTTTTCTGCGGTACCCCGTTGGCTTACCCAGACCCGTAGTGTGAATTCAAGCCGGCTGTCAATTGGGGACGACTCCTTCAGCGATGCCGAAACATTGATCTCTGATGCCAGACGGGCTAGCAGCTCTTGGGAGGAAGTTGACGACGACGCAACCGACACAGAACCGTTTTCATCAGTAGCATCGAGACTGCCTACACGCTCCGCTTCAATATCAAGTGTAGTTCCCACTCCAACTAGAGGACTATCTGTCGTTGGCCCGGTCACACGAGTCAAACATAGTGAACGCAGTAAAATCACTGCCGGTCCCCTAAATCGATCACATGCCAAGAAGTCTGTGAAACGCCGGTCTCCAAGGAATCTGAGCTGGGCATCAACTACACCTATGCGGGCTGAGCAACTGCGAGGTGAGGCAAAGAGCAAAGATCTCGATAGCCAGCATGCCTTCGGCGACCAATCGTTTGATGAGCCACCGGCAGACATCAGCACATGGCACCACCCCATTCAGGCCTCTCATAGGAGCCCCAAAGGCACCATCATTCGCCATCCCTCGTTGGAAATACCCTCTTCAAATCGAAAGGACAAGAAACGCTTAAGATTACAAACCTCGGACGTCCCGCGACATCACTCCGCAAATGCGTCGCCGACTACTCTGTCGAACAAACGTACTCCGCGCTCTGCACAGAGTGAAAAAGGTTCACTAAGAGGACGCGAGCAAGCTCGCACACCAAGGACGGTCTCCCCTGTCCACCCTCATGTGGACGACGCACAAGAGCTGCGGGCGGCACTCGAGAAAGTGTTGCAAGACAACGATTCCGATGACAATGCTGTGGAGAACCCTGGCATTCAATTGAATGTACAACCACCAGGGATCGACGATGGCGTGGGAGAGATAGCTCTTCCACCGGATCTCGAGGTCCGACAGCCACCAAACCAGTCCCGGAGTCCAGTCATGACTTTTGTTTCTCTTGCCTCTTCCGCATTGTCTTCCAAGTTGTTTGAGGGCATAAATTTCCTGCAAGATACGTACGGCAGTGAGCGTCCCGTTCCACGGGATCATGTACGTGTAAGATGGACTTGCGTAAGTTGCAGTTTTGCTTCCAATCTTGAATCCTCGAACTAACTTGGGTTTCAGTCTTGTGGAGAGCAGTTGTATGACGATTTCATCGAGAAACGCAGAGGCGCTGCACGATTGCTAGAAGCCTTTCTCAACCGGCCACGAACACACACTCCGGGTACTCCAGGAAGGAGCAGCACCGGCTCCACTATGTCTAGCGTCTTCAGCACTGTTGGATGAAAAAGCACGCCCCGCCTAAGATTAGGGGGACCGGAAAATAAGCGACGTTATATACTCCAACACGCCCCGTAATAGAGCTGTGAGAAGGTTTCAGGTGGCAAAAAGCGTTGTAGCTTAATAATTGGGGTTGATTGATTAGTAGAAAGATGCAAAAGCGCACCGAGAGATGTATAATATTATAATATTTATGCATAGAGTTATGCTTATTCCTCCTAGGAGGGTAGGGAGTAATTTTTTCCCTTTGGAATATTGATTTTTGTGTAGGCGGGACGAGTTTTCCATGCAGTTGCGGAAAATTGGAAATTAGTCCTGGTAAAAGACTCCCAAGATGCCATTGTGTGCGTGTCGAACCCGTAAGTTGGTGTTCGCGCTGGCTAGTCATGGGTGTAGTCTGGTGTGCTAACCAAGTGGACCATCCGGGGGCAACCGGGCTCATAACCTGTTGGATGAAAAAGCACGCCCCGCCTAAGATTAGGGGGACCGGAAAATAAGCGACGTTATATACTCCAACAAGCACATCAAGTACGGCATCCACACTGGCGACTCCTCAGTCTACTTATGGCGGCTCCCAATCCTGGGGTCAAGGAGACTCGTCAAGATACAGCCCCACGATGCTGCGGAGCAACAACCCCTTCAGCGTTCGAATTGCATCTTATCCTGACCCCCAATGGCTTCTGACGTGTGCCAATGAAGGCAGATATACGCCGAAGGTTGTACATCTCGACGTCAACCCTGCTCGGATCAAATCAGACAAAGACCTAGCCCTAGCTCTCAGAGAGCATTATGGGAACTTGAATAGGAAACTGTTCAGAGTTCTGAAATTGCGGGGATTGACCACAATTGACTTCGTACAGGCAAGTGGTTATAGCTTCCCAAGACTGCATGACCCTCTGGCTGGGCCGTTGCTAACACCCCCTCGTTCAGTTCGAAGTACACCGAAACCGCTTTGCAGACATCCGTAAATGTCCTGATATGCCATCCCAAAAGTCCGACTATGACTTCGAGCCCGTTGACCTCGTGCCGCCGGTCGGCAGTAAATACCTATTGCATCTGTTCAAGCACCCCGAAGACTACGATGGCGAACTGATAACGTACCTCCGCTCGCCTAAGCGCCGCGCTCGCCTTGACTTTGGCGTTGGCTGGGGCATCAACCTCGTCGAGGGTTTCCACGCAGACCGCGTCTGGACGCTGGTCATGACGTTCTTCATGCTTGGGAGCGTAGTCTTCGCGGTCGTGTGGGTTTGCAAGAAGGACAATGACGTACAAGGGGCCTTCGGAGTCGCTGGGTGGATGATGACTTTAGCTGCGCTGGCAGTTGGATGGGCACAGGCTTGGTTAGAGTAATATCACAGAGCCCGGAAATCGGCCTACATTTTGGCCAACCAGCTACCTGACAATAATGCCATCACTCATGGTAGTGTCCAGCTTGTTGGCACCTGCAACCTCTTTAAGGACGGTACAGTGTCAATGTTACAGCTGTGGAGATTAGACTACCTTGGGGCTAAATCGCTCGTCGCTAGCTGGGCTACCTCTTACACAGCTATCGAGCGTGCGGAACTAAAGAACAAGATGTGGAGGACGGCATAGTAGAGTTGGACCAGCTTTTCCCCGACCGAGTGCCCGCCAGCTGGGCTGCCTTTTGCAGTGCCACCGAATGAGTGGGATTATCCTTACACACGAAAGATATCTGGATAATTTGGAGATTCTGAGCAGAATGTTCTACTAAAGTCAGGGCGGTGCATAGTTAGCCTAGCTTTTCATTCTGGAAATGGATGTCGCTCAAGTATGCTCCTTATCTTCCGTTGCCGGGACCGCCTTCCTGACATTCAACCTCGTCTTCATGAGCGAGGCACTGCTCCTGTCGCTACTACCGATTGAAAAGCTCAGCACTCTTTCCTCCGCAGTCGAGGCGACCCGTGAAGCGTTACATCCTTCGTCGATGCTGGAGATGTCGTCCCATACCATCCTCCATCAACATCTGCTCCATCTCATCAATACCCGCTCCATTTCAACAACGGCCGCTATTATACAGCAGACACAATCGCTTTACAGCAAACGCAACACTAGCCACTCTCAACTTATTCCTCACTTCGGCACGATGCAGATTCACTTCCTTAAAGTGGTCACACCAGTCCTTGCATTCTTCCCCTGTCAAGTTGGATATATCAAGATTGTATCAGAGGACTCGGACATGTAAGCGCACATCATCGGGACAGTATTCCCATAACGGAATAATCGAATCGCTGACCTAGTCTCATAGCTTTGGGACAACAACGGCCTACGAATTATTCGACGTCCCAACAACAATCTCTTTTCCCTCCCGGTTTAATGGCGTCCACTGCCTCGTAGACACAAGGGGCACTAGTATCTTCGCCGCTCCCGCCATAAAGTTCGAATCCCTACCTCCCATCGATGCGACATACTGCCATTGGTGCCAAGATCGGTTCTTTTGCGCGGCAGGCAAGACTGTTTTCGGGGCGATGATGATGTATGAGGGGCGCTGATGAGTTTACTGGGTATGGGATTTCGATTTTTGTTGTCTTCCGATTGATACGCCCGGAGGTGTCTCACACAGATATGTACACGGTCAAATTACAATCTGAGTCCTCTAATATCGCACGTGCTGGAAAAGTGATGCAGTAGGTCGAGTCACGTGGTCGATGGGCTAGTCACATGATTGAAGTCCGCTTTACATTGTCTGACCCCCACATTCAAGTTTTCAAATCCTGCACCCTATAAGGGTGTCTAAGTCGGTACTCTGCCTTCAGAACTCATGTGTACGTGGCCTGGTTTTAGACGTGCGAGAGATTGAGTACGGTCAAGCAATTTGCTTGATCTAGGTTTAATTCCGGACGCTACAACCATTCCATTTATATTTTCAACTCTTCCAATTCTCGGGGCGCTCCTCTTCTTGATATCGGGCTCTCCATGTGCAATGTGCAACGATCCCAGTAAACCAAGAGCTTTCAAACTTTGCCAATTATGTTGGTTGGCTGTATCTGTTATTTCTCTGGGAGGTCCACGGGAGCCTGAGCGGATATATTGAGCGGTACGTACCCTGCTTGTATCTACCAAGTTTCATTGAGATGACGACTTTTCAGCAATGATAACATTACGATTGTGGTCTATATCTCCGCTCTCTTGCGGCTTGCATTCGAGATTGAAGTTGTAGCTCCTCATCCGTCCATCATGGTACTGCTGCACCTCGAAACTGACCTCGAATACAGTCGCCCTTACTTACACTTAGTCACCCTTTTCTACTAGCTCTAGTATAGGCTAAACCAGCACAATCTCCCCAAGTTTCCGCTCAGCCCCGTTCAAGATCTCAAACGCCTCCCCGTACATGACACCATGAACATACGAATCTCCCAGAATGCTATAGCACTTGCTAAAACAAAGCTTCACACAGGCCCGAATCACCTGCACAAGACCAACTCCTCTTACCAAGGACTTAACAACCATCCCCAAATGCCCGATCCGCGATTCCCGACGTATCACATACGGCACATTACCCCCCGCCAAAACAGCCACCAAATCGCCCTCCCTACAGGCCTTTGCCGCAAACCCGAAATCCCCCTTCTGCGTCACGAAAAACCGCCTCCCGTGAATCGCCGTCTCGACGTCCAGGATGATATGCGACATGTCGTTGTCCCACAGCCGGCTCCACTGCTGCGGCGGTGTCGTAAAGAACGCAGCGAATTTATGGTATTTCGACAAATCCGATTTCCCTTTGAGAGGTCCGGCGAAGCGGTTCGAGTTGCGCAGGACGAGCTCCATGCCGCCGCACATGCTGTGCCAGAACGCGACGAGGCGCGAGTCGCTAGTGTTGCAGTAGGGGTCCTCGGCCGAGGTGGCGAGATTCGCGAGCTTTAGGGCGTCTTCTTAAGGCGTTGGGCCTGCGGTGAAGTCAAGGAGGACGCTGGGGCTGACGGCGGAAATGGTGTCGAAAATGACGCCTCTTGTGGAGAGGAGGCTGGGGGAGATCAGTGCAACTTCTGCGGGAAGATCGAGAGAGGCGGAGAAGAAGTTGGTGTGGAAGATGCGGCTGGCGTAGGTTTCAGTCCAGGTGAATTTGCCGGTCCAGTTTGGGAGGAACGAGGGCAGCTTCGGGTTATCGCGCTCGAATAGGTGGCTGAGGAATTCGAGTTTCCCGGTTCGCTCAACCGAGTTCATCGCAAGCAATTCGCAGATCTTTTCGGGGGAGTACGAGTAATCCGGCTCCACGAGGTCGGAGTATGGCCCCGTGCCTAGGCCTAGCATTCCGTACACCCGGTCCTTGGGATCGGTAACTGCGCGGTTGCTAAAGTTTGCTATCGCCGCGAGGACGCTGTATGAAGGGCCTCGCTGCTTGGTAATGATATCCAAGCTTGCCGGCTGTATAAAAGCTGTACTAACGCTTGTCCCAAAGTCCGGATGTGGATAATCAAGGTCGTCCTGCTGGCAACAGCGGTCCTTATGTCTCCAAAAGTTCTCGCGCGCCATATACATATCTTTTTGGGTCACTATACTCTGCGCACACTGGAACACGAGCTTCTGCGCTAGCACGAATTCTTGCACCGTCCACGTGCGCTTCCACCACGGCAGGTTGAAGAACCGGATTATGTGCCCGCATAGCTTCGAGGAATCCAGGTAGAGGCCGTTCACGCTGATGCTGGGGTCTACCTGTGGGTCAAGATGGAGCGTTTCGTCTCCCGCGAGGATACGGAGGAATTCCATGGCCATGTTGCTACCATCCCAGCCGGTGCCAAGCCAGACGACCACCTGTGAGGCTTGCGAGTAGATATACTTCATACGTGAGACCTGGTGCATCTTCTCCTGATCCTTTGATTGGTCGATACAGAGAGCGTCGACCCACAAAATCCTATCTTTGTCTTTGTGGCGTAGCTGCTTGAGCGCTGAATGCAGGTTTGTGGTAATGGTCATGCGGTGGCCGTCTACTTCGGCGAGGGCCGTGTCGTTCATGTCGCCCCATACGTAGGATAGGGCTTCATATTCCGGCTTGTTGTCAAGAAGGACGATGGAGAAGCGGCATTTGATTGTTTCATCTTCTGACGAGGCTGGGCTGAGGTGGAGTAGGCGAATGAGGTTTTGAGTCGGATCTAACCAAGTGTACGCCATCGCGGTGACTTTGACTCTCGAGGAATACTAGCAAATTTTACAGGGAGACGGTGGAATGCCCTTGGAGACATGATTAAGTTGGAAAAAGGCATATTTGAAGCGTGAAACGTGCGGACACTTCCAAGAGCTGAATGAGGCTGAATGAGGTATCCGGCAGGAGTTGCACTGCCACCGCCACTCGGCTGCGTGAGGAAGGCTTCGAGGTCAAGCCCGTATTCGTTGCGCCGAACTGAAACATAGTCGTATGAGCATAAAGCGGTGACGCGTACCTTTCGATTATTGAAATTTGGCCATGTATTCCACAGCCCTTGCGTCTCCATGTCGCGATACCACGGGTGACTGTGCTCTTGTCTCGTGAAGACTGGCACTCTGTCTATAGAATAGCGGGTAACATATCGTAGAGCAAGTTTACTCGAGACTTGAGGCCTGGAAATTGGAACCTGGCAGGTCTACGGGCTTTCCAGGGCAGGGTGAGGATCCTTATCTCTGTCGAATGCAGGGCCCAGAACTGGGGCTTCAGTCTCGAATCAGAATCCGCTCACCGTAGCACAGCCATAGCTCAGGCTGGAGCGTGAGCAGCTCAGTTCCCTGAACGAGAAAGGAAATTGCTTGAGTGCACATTGGGATATCGTACTACCTGTTATAGATGGTAGTCATGGCTTACCGGGACCTAGGCGAGCTTATCCTTAGAGTTAAGCCACGCCATCATCGTGCTTCCGCATTGGCCTAAGACTGCGAGATTTTTCTGCATATGCACATCGGTTACGGTTATTATGTTGAGCCACGGCGCTCGACTGTAGCGTCTGCCTCGCCCTCGATAACGAAAGCATTGTCAACATGCGTCACTTAGGTATGTTCTAGACTAGCCAATCAACATTTATCATCCCAGCGGTAGCGCGAGATCAATCACGGTGGACTTGGCCATCTCCCAGCCATCATGGTTTCCCCACATCTTGCCACGGGAGATCCAGTGCAGCGGTCTGATCTTTTAAAAGTCATATCCCAGCAAATCATGGTCTCTGCTTTCGTATGCATGTAATATGGTTCGTATTCCGAAAGGTGATATCCGGTTAATATATACGAACAGCCTGATCTTTTCGCTGCCGATCCTCGCCCCTTCGAGAGCCGCCTTCAATATCCTCAAATGTCATTGAATCTCCTCCAACTTTCCCATGCCAACACCAACTTCTTGTCGTGGCATTCCTGCACGTTCCTAGACAGCAACTCTGCTAAGTTATTGAAAGATTCCGCTTGGGATAACTCTGCATGGCAGACTGCCGGGTACTGCTACTCAACACCGCATCTAGCGGCAGGACACCATCTTGTGAACCAGTAAGATCATAAGATGACAATGCAATGCAATTAGAATCTATGCATTACGCAAAATGCATCTTTGTCTTATCGCCGGCCCCGGATTTGGCCTTCGGATGCAGGTTCTGGTGGCGATGGGAGAGGGATTCCAAGATATAAAGCGGGATATTCTCTTCTTGACAACTGTTCCTCTTCAAGGCAGCGTTTTGTGTTCTTAAGTCAGTCCAAAATTCAAAGCAGATACCTTCATCAGCTTCCCGGGTATTTGATAAAAATGTATATCTCCTACATCATCCGCATCATTTCGTTCACCTCCGTCATCGCAGCCTTTTCATTTCCTACTGATCCAAACCGTCTTGTCACGTCTGCAAAGCGCAGCATCTCCTCCATCTTCACCCGACAGACCGCTTGCCCGGCAGTATGGAAGAACATATCTTCAGAGCTCAGCACTATGTTCGCCGGCACGCTCGCTCTCTCTTGCACCGATGACGCTCTCGCAGCAATCCGAGCCGGATTCCACGACTGCTTTCCCGGCGACGGAGGTTGCGACGGGTCTCTGATACTCGCAAACGAGTACTCAAGAACCGAAAACAACGGCCTCGCCGACATCAGCCAGAAGCTTGCCGCTCTCGCTTCGAAATACGGAGTCGGCACCGCGGACATGATATCTTTCGCAGCTTGTAAGCCTTCCTTCCGCCTTCCCACTCCCATATTCTCACTCCCCTCCACCCTTTTTCTCGACCCAAACCACTGACTCCCACCCAGCCCACGCAATCGTAACCTGCCCCCTCGGCCCCATAACCCAAACCTTTATCGGCCGCACCGACTCCACCACCGCCGCCCCAGAAGGCGCCCTCCCCGACCACACCGAGTCCGCCGAAGCCATCCTCGCCAAATTCACCGCCAAAGGCTTCTCCGCGCTCGACCTCGTCGCGCTGCTCGGCGCACACAGCACCGCCAAGCAGTTCTTCGTCGACCCGGCTCGCGCCGGCGCGAGCTTCGATGCCACCCCCGGCCAATGGGACGTCACATACTACGGCCAGGTGGTGACAGATACGGCGGAGTTCCAGCTGGATTCGGATAAGAGGATTAGCGAGGACGCGGGCATGGCGCCGTTCTTTGATCTGTTTACGGTGGATCAGGTGGGGTGGACTGTTGCGTTTACGCCGGCGTAAGTAGATACTGTGGAGACCAGAGATTTGAGATATTGATGGTAGGGAGAATGCTGACGTGAAGTAGATGGGAGAAGCTACAGTTGCTGGGTGTGGAGGGAGGGTCGAGCAATCCGGATCTGATTGATTGTACTAGTGCGTTGCCTATTATTCCGGCGGTTGGGGCGAGGGTTCAGAGGAACAGTGGCCCGGCTCCGCACTCGATGTTCAGGCGGTGGTGGGGTTGAGGGTCACGGATAGACCTTTGGGCGATGGCCTTGAAATGAGGTCAGTTACGGATGAGTTCGGTCATGGATGGGGTCAAAGGCCCTAGGATGCTTCATCACAATTTGACAATAGCCAAGTGACAAGTGTTTTAAGTGCAGTGTGGAATGTGTGGACAGTGAATTCAGTTTATCATTCTAGAGTCAAAAGTTTCTGGGGGAGGCAGGTAATCTAGACATCTAGTTACTACGCCGATATAACGTTAGGGAGTAGTTTGAGAACAAGTAGTTTGAGAACAAGCAGCTGAATCTACAAGTAGCCGAGACCTATAGCCATAAAGCTCCGTCTACTCTTCGTACTCGTCGGTCTCCTCATCGTCATCGTCCTCGAATTCCTCCGCTGACGATGCGTCCCCCTTTTCAATACGAACATCGTCATCTTCTGCAACTAGTGCATAGGATTTCGGATTTCCGGTGCTGTGGCGCAGACTACGTCGTGTCTTGGGTGTTTCAACCGCTTCATCCTCGATCTCTTCACCCTCAGACCCTTCTTTGGAAGATGATTGGTGCTGTACCTTCTTCGGATGCGGTGTGACGTACCCAGCGTTGGGTTTTGATGTATCTTCCCGACGCGGAGCATCGTGTCTAGGACGCTTGATCGTAGGCTGGTTGATCTCCTCCGCAAAGGCGCGCTTTCGCTTCTCAGGGGCACCAAGACCGGTGAGATATATGGGAACATCGGGAATGGGAGGCACGGCGGGTAGGCTAGGAGCAGTCCGAGCAGCGGGGGAAGTGGGCAAGATGGGAAAAGGAAAGATGGGGACGGTAGGTTGACCCATGCGTAACCGACGGCTTTGCACATCCTGCAGCACTTGGTTGAAGCTCCTCAACGGTGCCTCCACGATCTGGTCAATGTTCTGCCGATACATCGCCCCGACACACGTCGCCTTCGAAAGAGTGAGCAAGTGGATCAACGCGTTGTAGCGGTCCCGGAAGTTCAAGTGCGTGTCTGCTTCGACGATCCGGAGACTGTCCCAGAAGGCCTGATCCTTATGGCTCGTTGGCTCGATCTCAGTGACTGTTTTGTAGTTCCAAACACGCGAGCCGATCCTGTGGAGATGGAACAGCGTGTTGAGAATTGACCAAGCAATCGCGTCAATATCTGCCGGAGGGTAGGAGAACTGCCTCCACATCTCGCATGCCTCTGTGTCGGCATCCATGCAGCCTTCCGTGTTGACCAGAGCATCTACGATGACTTGTTTTGTGCCCCATAGATTCACGTCGCCTGGCGGAAGAGTCAAATCTGGGACGCTTGGTCTCCATATCGGTCGGTCTAGAAGGCGGTGCGCAGCGGCGTAGCTCGAGAAGCCTCCTGGTGAACGACTCTGCCGCGGACGAATGTATGTTCCGCTTCGTGGGATCTCGAACGGAGTTGATTGGCCTGGCGGTTGGAGTGAAGGCTGGGTCGATTGTGCTTGGCCACTTGCCGGTGGAAAACGCTCAGAACCGTGCTGCGCCTGTGCAGATGAAAGTCTGTATGAATTCAGCATCTGTCTGGATGGGGTCTTGGAAGTAGAGCCATACTGATTGAGAGCTGTCATGCTCGTTGGTGCCACTGGGGTTCCACTGCCGTGCGCTGGGCTAGGCTGGTACTGAGAGTTGAAGGTGGCCATATTCTGGGTATTCGTATAACCATATGACGACGAAGAAGTGATGGAGTTCTGAGTGGTCTGACCATACAAGTGGTGGGAGGAATTCGACTGAGCCGCAAACCGACGCTGGTCTTCAGGTGTCATAGTCGGATTGAGGCCAGTGTTAGGTAGCTTGTTGGGATCCATGTTTGGTGCACGCGTGGGATATTGATGGATCTGACGGGTGGGTGGGCGGTGCAATCGAAGTGGCTTATCAAAATGCAGCAGTGTTGGGCCAAGCTTTATACTTGATGAAGCCTGACATAATGTGCTGGCACGACGATAGACATTATTCACGGTCAATTTGTTTACCTGAAGCCTTTGCCTCTGTCAAACCACGCCTAGAGACAGGCCTCTTTGTGGTGTGGTATTGAAGTCCCCCATAGACTGTAAACAATGTCACGTGTGAACGGATGGCTGGTGGTTAATCACATGTTAAAGGGATCCAGCCAACAGAGCCTATATATTCAGTGCAAGTTCAACTCACTTCGCCTTCGGGCATTTGGTCAAATTGAAACAACACAGAGAAGATTAGCATTTTTTTTGGCCCCTGCACTAAGGATGACACACTTTATCAAAGGAAGCTTCAATTCTTTTTTTAGAGTTCGAGCCGCGTAGTGGGCAGGGTGAATCCTTTCTTTGCCGGTGAATAGAATAAGCGAGGAATGGGCATCTTGTTATCACTACACAATGCGTACTATGTGTAACACCATTCCAATAGCTCCATAAGTTACAGGTACCTCTAGGGTATAACGGCATTCGCACGCAAACCATAGCAGGGCAGATATATAGTATCCAAGGTCACGGCCGATGGTGCGCGTAACGCGTTGGACAACAGAGATATCTTGTACGTTATGTAGATTAGATCATCATCAAAGATATCTTTGTTTGTATTGATCAGAGTCTATGTAGAATTGTGTGCCTAGACCATCCCCTGCCAGCGAATAATTGCCAGAGAAAATCAAAGACTATCTACAGTACTAGGCCATAAGTCTGGGCACATAAACTCACCTCTATTTAGCTCTAACTTGCTCACTCTACACCACTGTTGGGGATAGCCTGGTTGCTGGACAGCTAGATAGTCAAGAGATAGTCTAATCTGTAGTGTATGAACCTCGAAATGGCCGCTGGATCTTGGAAGTCTTTTAGGGGTACCCCAAGCGGTGGCGAACCAGTGTGCCCAGACTTATGGCCTGTCACTGTACTAAGCTTGCCAAAGAAATTCCCCATCTGGCGCGAACAGCCCAAAATATCTAGCAGGCCCTAGACGCTACACACTGTCGCTTCTCTCATATCGCTCAAAGCCCGCAGATGGTAACTTCAGCTTGTCCTTCCATTTCCTTGATCCGATCAGCGTTGCGCAGTTTTTCGATGAGACCCAATTTGACCGTCTTCTTGGTATAGTGGATGTTTCGCGCCTCAAGCAAAGCTCGCAGCTGCGGGACAAACATGCGCTCATATGGGATTGGCTTATCGGTGATCGGGGATGGTGTGCAGAATGGATTAGAAGGCATGATGCCTTGAGCAGCACTCGGGCTTTCACCATCCCGTAAGTGGAGTTTCTGAGGCTCCAGATTGTTTCCGACGACCGGGGTCGGATATGAGTAAGGCGTTGAATAGCCGTAAGACGACAGAGGACCAGATGACTGGTTGTCAACTGCAACAGGCAAGGATGCTCTGTTAGTATGCTGGTCGAGGAACGCCTTCGCGGGGCTCCACTCCCTGTTGATGGAGACCCCATCGATGGATGGGAGACCCGCGAAGGAGGAATGATTGCTGGCGACAGGCTGGGTGGGTTGCGTTGGCTTTTGTACAGGCATAACCCGGCTGTTCGTTCCTCCGAATGAGTCGAAGTAGTGATAGACTTCCTCGAAGTCAGTAGGGTATGCCGATTGAACAGGCAAGGCTTGAGATTCGTCCGCACCATTTTCGCGGAAGAAGGCCTCCGGTACGCAAGCCAGGAGATCTTCATAAGCTTTGTTTTCTAGGGGGATGTTAACAATGTTGATCGAAAGGATGCTGTAAATTGAAGAAGCGTTACCTTCAGGCGTCCATGGTCTGTCTTCTTCAAGGAAAGCCAACGAGTACGGTGACCAGGGAGGAAACAACGGCAGCATATTTTCTGACTGGCTCTAATTGGACAATGCAATTGGGAAGGCTGTGATGTTGGTGGTGTGTGGTTGGTTGATGACGCGAACGTTTTGATGACGTGGCAGGTTCCGGAGTTCAGGCCCATAATATATAGACCCATGGACTGGTGAATTGACATTACCCATCATGTCAACGCCACCGTGAAACTGTGAGGTACAAGGCTCCATGATGTAGGGGTAGGCAGCCTTCCTGAAAGTACGGACAATTCACTATCTTCACGTAGGCAGACTAGATCGGCAGAGGCTCAAAGACTAGAACCGGCGGCGACTTTTAGGATGATGCAGAGCACCTCTGCCAGCGGCATGAGTGGGCAGAAATGCTTCAACCAGTGCTTCAAATCACAGGTAGTAGAGGTTGGAAAGCCGTTCTTGCAGTGCATAAGGGCAGAATTGGAGGAAGTCTGATATGTGGACTAGCGAGTAATACGTCTTTTCTGAATCAATATAGTGTTGTGAAGACTCCCTGATGCATCTATGCCCTCGTACAAGTCGAGTACTTATGGCACATATAATATAATGTGTCTTGGCCACGACATCCCATTACCATTTATTCAACACTGTGGAGGCCCGGTGACGCCGGCATGAGCATGGCAAACCACCTGAGTAAGTCGTGCGAATTAGAGTGGGTTTCAGGAGAGTAATTGTAGTCATAGTAGTATCTGACTATCAACTTTACACCAAGCATCTAGGTCTATCTCGGGTCCCGCTTTTTATCGACTCTGCACCTTTTAACAATCACCTGGAGACCCCGAACCTACTTTCTTTGCCGTCAACTCCACCCACTTATTCTCTGGAATTGAAGTCTTCCAGCTCCTCGTCATCGTCCTCATCCTCATCGCCCTCATCGTCCTCATCATCCTTTTCTTCCTTCTGCTTAGCCTCCTCTTCGTCCTCCGGCTCGTTGTCGAACCGAGCGTCAAAGGCGGCTAGGTTTGCAGCACTAAACATGTCATCTCCCGCGACGTGCGCAGGGGCGGTGGCAGGTCCGGACACTGAGGGCTGCACTGTCGCTCCTCTAACCGACTGGGGAGGGTGACGTCCCGGGACAGGGGTAGGGGCCTCCTGGTGCGGCTCTTCGGCGACGGTGAGGGTCTCTGGGCTCTCATACCCCTCTATGTTTGCCACGAGAGTATCCGTTACACCCACGCCGCCGTCGTCACCAAAGCGCTGCTCAAAGGCCTCTGGCACTTCGACATCTTCAGCGGTGCTTGGTGAATCCTCACGAGTAGTAGGAGGTTCTCGGGCGACTTCATTTGTGCTAGTAGTAGCTTGAGCGTCTATAGCCGGAACCAGCGACTGGAGTAAGACAGGGTCCGTGGCGGAGTTGTCGAAGTTTGTGGGGCCACGCAACGTCCCAGCATGAGACGCAGCGTGTTGTGCGGGCGTAGCTTGGGTGACGAGAGTGGCAGTCTGTGCTGCTGGAGCGGCTGAATTGAGACCAATAGGGGGGAGGGGCCCGGACGCTGCTGTCTGAGTCTGAGCCCCTTGTCCATGAGGTGCGGCTGGGGGAGGAAAGGTGGCTTGGCCCGCAGATGATGAACTAGCGACTGCTCGCGACCCAGTCGAACGTCCACCACGTCCTGGGCGGGGAGCAGGGGGTGGCAGTGTGGTGGGCGCTATTACTGCACCTGAGAGCAGTTGGAGGGGTTGTGGGACTGGACGAGCCACGGGAGGTGGAGGAGTCCATCCAGTCGGTGTGATAACCTGCCCGCTCAAGAGACGCAGCGGCTGTGGAGGGCCGGCAGTGGCAGTGTTTTGGCCCAAGGCTGGCTGTGGTTGGGGAATATGAGGGATAGGAGCAGTGTTTTGCTGCGTGTTTGACGCCGCCAGGATTGGCCCAAGGGCGTTACCAGGCGTGCCAGAAGGATGGACGATAGGCGGAGGATCGGCGTACAGATCGTCATCGTCGTCAACGTTGATAGGGTTGGTGTGGGTTCCAACGTCTTGAGGTCCCTCAACCACGCGGGAGCTTGCCCCAAAGCCGTGTGCTGCATCTTCGATCTGGTCACCAGCGTGGTAGGCCTGGTAGGAGCGGTCCGGCTGAGCGTTGCTTGCCACTGTGTTCTGTGGCACTATTGGCCCTGTCGTCGGTGGAGGCGGGCCGCTATGCCTGTTCTGTTGAACATATGCCGTCACTGGAGCAAGAAGTTCCTCAAGAGAGGGAGAGTCGGCACGATCTGGATGGTCTGGACCATTTCCTGAAGACATGATGGACTTGACTAGACCGATGGAGTGATGTTGAGAAGTAGGTGGAGTAGGTTTGCTTGTGATAGAAGTGGATTGATCCAAAGAACAAGTACGAGCTGGAAAAAGAATTTGTGGGCTGAAAGTTCGCTAGCGGCGTTTTGCCCCAGTCCGAGCCCTGGAGTGAACGGCAGGCAGCGGCCCGGCATCATTGCCAGGGAGCGACCACAGCACCGCTATTACAGAATATCAGCTCCGGAATAGAGTAGAGTTAGTAAGCATGATGATACGCACAGCTTGCAGACACCTCTCCACTGGGTTGAGCTCTTCTGAAGCCTAAAATGCGTCCGTAGATGAACCTATGTAACACTTCAACAGTACAAGTCAACCACGCATCGCCAGCTCATCTAAAAACGCGAAATGAACTTTGGGTCAGCTAAACTCCTAGATGTGACTATTTTTATGCTACGTTCCGTCATATCAAGGTCCTAGCATCATAATCTGTCTCTAAATCCCAATCCCTAACGCTACACGTAGAACCCCCATTTGAGCTAAACTAGACCAGTCGTAGTAGACGATATACTGATGTAAGATCCAGGAATATCTCTCGCCATCTTATGTGATCGTCATCCTCCTTGGCTAACCCATTCTCGTTCCAGCTTGGCTACCGGGCTCCACCTCCCTCTTTTCAAGCTCTTCCAAGAGTACCAGTTTTCCCAATCCTCTCCCAGTACATATGACTCGACAATACTCACACTCTCCTTGAACGTCTCTCACAATACGTGTTAAAGGCCTCTTCGAATCAAACCACCACCATGCTCGCCATCACCAACAAAGCTACGATGCGCGGACTACCTACGGCCTCTACAACGCCACACCTGTCACGATAAATTGCTCCATAGCTAGGAATCCTTGCAGAGTATCGAGAACTCTAGAGTAGTCACTGCGAGATGCAGAGGCTCAATGAACCAGAAACTGTGAAATTGGTGGTGTTGGTGGAAGTAATCTGGCTTCGGCGGAGAGATTCGAGGTTGCGGTCAGCCAGCAATGACTTAAAGCCAGGGCTGGGGATTATGGACCTCGTGATTGACTCTGAGCAGAGGTAAGTGGTCATTGTGCAGGCTCTGGGATAATAAAAATGCTTCTTTAGGAGAACAAAGAAGAACAAGGCGCGGTTGTTGAGGCTGGCGAAGTATCCGTTGGCGAAGCGGAGGAGGCATTGGTGATGATGGCGAGGATGGGAACGTGGATAATGTGCAGATAGGTGAAAAAGAAAGGCGGACGAGGTGCTAGAGAGACAGGAGTATTCTGCTTTCTGGTGTTGTGAAAGAAAATTCTGGGTATTAGATTAGCTTTCGCCCGTCATACCCCATTCAACCGTCTATTTGATGAGAATACATTTAGCACTTGTAGGATGACCCCTTTCTCAGCAGCTGTCCATTATAGTGTAAGAGTACTTAGATTGTAGGTCAAGGTATGCTACTATGTTGCAACGATGTAAAAGGGTCACGTGAGGGTCACGTGTAGATACGGGACGGTTAGTTACTGGTCATTTACTGGGACAAAAAGATCACATCACACTCAAAAAAATCTACCGTTATCACTAGAATCAGGCTTGACACATGGGTCTAAACCTAATATTTGTTTATCTTTGTAGTTTTCTGTCTCCTCGAGACTGCTACCTATCCTCCCGTAGTGGGGCCAATGACCTGCTGCTCGCGAAGGGTATTACTCGCAATGGGGATTACCTGCACCACGAACCGTCCTGTCTGTACGCCATGACGCATGTGCTAGAGCAAGACCGAAAGAAACAAACCAAAGAAAGGAAACACAGTGTCGGGAGATAGGGGAATTAGGGAAGACGGGAGTTGTTGAAGCAGGGGGAAGGGGGAACTTTTGTGCTCAGAGGGAGGAGAGGGCTAGTGCTTTTGGTGGATGGAAATGGTCGGAGAAAGCCAGCCGCTGTTCAGCTTGAGAGTTGTCCTACTGGATGTACGGATCGTAGAGCAGTCCGCCTTGGACGAAGTCGTTATCTTGATCTTCTTCGTCATGAGCGCCATCCAAACCACCACTACGGCTACCACGTCTTCCGCCAAGACTGCCCCAAGATCCTGGAGGGCCGCGTGTCGGGCTGAGCGCCCCAAGGTCACCGGATGCGCCGCGGCCGCGTCTAGATGGCGTCGCCTGAGCAGAGGGCCACTCAGGGGCAGCGGGCTCTCCTGCACCGCGAGGCTGCGTCAAGATCGGAGCATCGTTTTCGGCGACAATGGGGACATTGTACGCATTGGCCATACGATAAGGTGAGATTATCAACAGCTCCAAATGCCCTTTCATCATGGCGACGTCGCAAAGCGTCTTGCTTCGACCTAACAGGCTCACGATAAGTCTGAACCGATTTGCCCAGTTCAACTGGCGATCGCGACGAGTAGCATCCGCGTCTTCGTCGACCTCATGGGCCCCAATGAAGGAGCGATAGTGCCATGATGTGGCACCAATCTTATGGTGATGCAGTTTCCTAAGCTCCTCCATGATGGCCCAGCAGATGGCCTCTACATCTCGTTCGTCGTGGCGGCTCCTCGGGCTCCAGTGCGTGTAGTATAGAGTGTCATTGTCAACGCAGCCTGTAATGTTGAGCATCGCTCGCTTCAGGTCGCGAACGTGCCTCCAGATTACATTTGGGTCCTTGTAGTCAGGGACGGTCTGGTCCACAGCTTGAGGACGCCAGATGATAGTGTTCAGACGAAGCCGGGCTTGGTTGATGTCTGAGAGAATCAGACCGAAGTCACGGTGTGATCGCGCCGTATCAGGATCCGAGATCTGGCGGGCGTGTAGATTGTGCGGCGATCCATAGGATTGCGCGGCCAGGCGTGAAGCCGGGGGGTAACGACCTCCTTGGCTTGGGTCCTGCATGCCTCCGGACTGATGGGGCTGGGGGGGCGATGAGGACATGCCATAGGCCGAGGCGTGGGAGGTGTGGGGTTGGAGGGGAGATCCACGATTCCAGTCTGGGTTTTCCCCAGAGGCACCCGCTCCAGTGGGCTGGAAGTTTCCCGGTTGAGAGGCTCCAGGGCTACCTCCATGACCACCGCGCGAAGACTGTTGGCCTCGCCGGTCTTGCTGGCCTCGCTGGCTAGGCGTGCCAGGGGCTCTGTTGTTCGGGTTGCCAGACATGATGAGGGCAATTGGAACCTGAGACCGTGGAGGGCTTCGAGGTTCGCTGAGGGGTGGAAGTAAAGATGGATTGGTCTGATGATGTTGAAGCTGATGTTTGTGTGATGGGCCTGGCAAGGGTTCAATTTCAGGCGAGCTGGCCTTTGTGGGCACCGGGACCCGGAATGGCTATTCTTCCGCTACTCTTTTGTCACAGGCGATGACACCCTTCAACTGGAGGCTAAGGAGGATTTACGGGGGGAAAGAAGGGCCGAGATCAGTTGGGGTTTTCCCTACCATGAAACGGCCTGTAGAAAGAGTACAGATTGAAGGACAAGAAGGGGAGTAAGATCTTTACTAGCATAGAGAGTTGTTGAAGAGGTAAACAAGACAATTACGGAGTTCTGATACCAACAGCTTCTTGTTTCAATGCTACGCACCTTACCATCAAACCTTCCATCACACAAAAGCACTTTGCTAATCATCAAAGAAACCTCTAAGTCTAGTCTGTATCACTTAATGTCAAGGCATACCCATCCATCAGACCCTCTTTTCAAACACGACCCTTGCCTTTGGCGCCCCAGCTATGGAATGGTCTTTAACGCCTCCAAACCACGCTGCCCGATCCCACTTCTCCCCACCCTCTCCTATAACCTTCCAATTCCAATCCTTCACAATCTTCGCCACCACACTCCTCAGCTCCATCATCGCCAACTTCTTCCCGGCACAGTCATACGGCCCAGTCATAAACGGCATAGATCCTGCTTTGTTGATAGTAAGCTCCGGACGCGTGGTCCACCGCTCAGGGATGAACTCATCCGGCTGTTCAAAGCATCTTGGGTCATGGGAGAGCGCGTAGGCTGGGATGGAGATATTTATGTCTCCCGGAATATAGCGTCCATTGATTGTCATTCCTGCGGCGGGGGTGACGCGCTGGCTGGGGAAGTATACGCTAGGGTACAGTCGAAGGCCTTCGTTAATCACGGCGTCTAGTATGGGTAGGGGACGCATGCAGCTGAAAGCCCCTTTGTCGTTGGAGGGCTTGGAGAAAATGCAGTCCAGTCCAGTGCGGAGGTTGGCGAGAGTGGCTGACTGCTCTGGGAGGGAAAGGAGTACAGAGAGGAAGGTCAACGCGGTTGCGGTAGTGTCTGAGCCCGCGGAGATGATAAGGCGAGATTCGCTGAAGAGAAGTTCGCGGCCAGCGTGGTCGTCGGGAGTGGACGTGATGAGATGGGCCATTAGGTCTGGTTTGGGGTTTTGGACCTTCATGAGATTAGTAAAGTATGAAAGGGACAAAGTACAGAAAAGCCGAGAGAAGGTAGGTGTAGTGTCAATGAACGGATAGTGATGAGCACTGCGGGTTTCTCATTGAAATGTTTCCAGAGCTAATTGTGGTTTAGGATATAGACGTACCTTCTTGCGTTCGTCGATCTCATGCCTCGACCGATCGTTCCATTGCTTCAGAGGCCCTATTGCAAAAGCAAATGTCGTGACGATGGTGAAAAGCCACGGAACATGAAGTAAGAGTCCAATTGCATAACCACCATCCATAATAATCTTCAGGATCGAATCAGCGACCTCAGTTGATTTCCCTTCAACAAAGCCCATCAATTTTCCATACGCTAGTAAGCTCATCACATCGTAGTTGTAGTGTATCATGAGATCATTCAAAATAATTGCCTAGTCTGCGTGTCGTCCGATCCGTGCGAGAGCTTGTCTGTGGAGTCTTCGATGCGAGGTGTATAGTCGGCAAGAGCTAGTAGGAGTGGTAAGCAAGATATTAACTCGCACTGAACAATATAGAAAATCTTACAGGTCTTCATAGCATCATCCCAGATCTTACGTCTCTTGCGGTGGAACTCCTTGTCCCGAGTGGTATTCACGGAGTCTTCCATAGAGTCGTAAAAAGGTCCTTTGAGCGTCTTTGACGAGTATCCGAGTACAGGCGCAATTGCTTCGAGGTCAAATATAAGTAATTCTCGAGGCCCTGCGTTGCACCGTCAGGTCCATACTAAGCCGAGGGGTTATTGGGCTCGTTACCTGTTCGAACATAATCGCCATATTTCATATTTTGCCTTCAAAACCAACGCAACTGTGTACCACTCATAGTTTGAGTCGAGAACTTGCTTCGCGGCCCAGAACTTGGAAAGTTTCGCAGGTACTGGCCCCGGGAAATGCTTTTGAGAATGGAACGCAAGACGGTAGACGAGCATATCCACCCATAATGACACGAGGAAGCTGACGCTGGATGCCATTGCCAGAAGAAAACCAGAACAATACACTAGCACAACGAACGCGACACCAAAACATGCGCCTAATGAGACGGGGCGGAATTCGACCTCAACTCTCTTGAGAAATACCCGGTGCAGAACGAAGGGCGAAATGCAGGCCGAGACCAACAAATTTCCAGTCGATGACTGTTCGCGGGCGACCGCCAGCACGACTGGCTGGGTCAAAGTCCCCATTGTCGATATAGAGAATCTATCTTGGGCCCAGACGACGGTACTTCTGGCCGGTATATAAAGCAGAATTCCGCAGATAAGACGACCTTCGCTTACATGCCCAAAAGGTACGTCAGCAAAGACAACGTGGACGTGCGTGGTTGCATTAGTTCTCAGCGACCCACAATATGGTAAGTGGGTCAAACACCTAGTCACAGACGTTAGACTTCGTTGGAAGGATCCGAGCAATCAACATACGAAGCGAACCTAGACCCTACTTACCGTGCCGCATCGGCTATGCTGACCCGTCCGGATGCGGGGGGTTCCTTTACGGAGGTACCCAATCGGCATTCTCGAGACGCAAAGCACTTCGGGATGTCTCTAGCGTGACAGCGGGACGGGAACGGGCCGGCCTTAGTTGGCGTTGGCGTACCGTTGCCAAGAGAACTTTTGTGGGTCTGATGCCTAAGGTCATTGTCGTCGATGGCTGGGCAGTTGGGATTTCTAGTGGACAGGATTATATAGTCCAGTTCTACTGCGAATCGCATGTCACAAACAGACGGAAAATATCGTCTTCGTCCCGGAGGTAGATTACTGTTGATAGAGGGTGAGTTGATTGTTTGCCTTATTTTCCGCATTGCAAGACTCGCTCGAACAGTACGGCTAGCAAAAGACACTCACACCTGATTTATTGCTGGTATATGGAAAGAGTTCTACTGAGCTACCACTGTCCAGCTTGGGCGGTATTGTTAGTCAAAGGCTGGGGGCTATATCTATACTCACTGTAGCACGCAGGTTCCTTGAAGGGTATATGACTCGATTAGCTTGTAACTAACACGCTCCAGGGGTGCGAATTGATTGGATGCTGTTCCCCGACTGGCGGATTCCTAAATGAGTCTTAGATCATCATACTAATACCGGGCTTCGAGACCTAGGGATTGTGAAGATCTCGCTATTGTGATCTGACATGCTTGTGTGAGAGAACAGACTCACTTTCACTCTTTCATAGCCAGCTGAGAGTATACCGGTTACGTTCCCTAAACCTTTAAGTATCTAATTTTATACGCAGCGTTGTACCCTGGGGCACATTCACTTAGAGGTGAAGTAACCCCTTTCACTCGGCTCTCTCCGCCGCCACCGAATCAGTCCAAATGCGGCTGAACACCGTAAAGTTTCTTTACTCTCAAGGGCTCGCGAGAGACTACCTCAAAAGGGCCCTTGAAGGGGCGACCTTCCAAACCAATCCCCGCATCCGACCCCAGTGCAGGGTGTCTTAGAATGCTTGACTCTCCCCAAGCGTATGGAAAACTCGCCCCATCGAGACAGCCCTTCAAGCGCCTTTGAGCCTCACCGACCCTCCTGTCTCACGTCAACCTCGAAGTATCGGTCAGCCCTCTTCTGCGTTCTCCCTCGATCAATTTATCACTCCACTATGGCTACCACGATCATCCTAGCTATGCCACCGCCTAAAGGCCAGGAGCCAAGTTTCTACGGCCGAACTCCTGTTCAACAGAGGTTCATACTGACTTATTCTTGCACTTTCGCTGCGGCTTTCGTTGTTCTGGGACTGCGCCTGTACACGAGGGGTTGCATCCCGAAAAGGTTTGGTTGGGATGACCGTGAGTAGTATCCGCCCAGAAAATGGTATTCATCTTTTTACACATTACAGTCGCTATTGTACTTGCTATAGTATGCTTTAGAAGTCCTTTTATGGAAGCCATTGCTAGTTTCCCGGCATAGCTATTTTCGATTGCAATGTTCGCTCTCTGCGTCGTGTGTGAGTGCATACCTACGTCTAACAATTTGTTTTAACACTAAGAAGCATTGAAGGCATGAATTATGGCTTTGGAAGACATATATGGGATAACCCAGCGACAGCCATGACTATGTATCTCAAAGTAAGATATGTTGATTCACGATTGAGACCAGGGGATGGCTTCTAACTGTGTTTGCAAAGCTTTTGATTGGAATCGTCATCACTTATAACTAGTCGCCAATGCTAACGAAATTCTCAATTCTCCTCCTGTGGGCACACTCCGCGTTCACGTCGGACACGCCATGATCCCGATCAATTCGGAAGACTAACAGTCGTAGATATCACCGAGTCAATCCAAACAAATGGTTCCGCATTTGTGTTTACATAATCGCCTTCATCATCACCGCATACAGTCTTGCCACTATATTCATTGTTGGCGCAGGATGCCAACCGACCGATGCTGCCAACGAAAACTGTCTCAATCAACTTGCGCTAAGGCAGGCGATTCTGAATATCGCCACCGACTTCGCCATGATGGTGATGCCACTGCCAATGCTAATTAAGCTGCAAATGCCGCTACCTCAGAAGATAGTACTGGGTTTTGTATTCATGATCGGCTCCAGGTTCGTCTTCCCTACAGTCCCATATCCGGCATTTCCCTTCTTATTTAGGGAATGCTAAGAATCCACATTCACAGCGTCGTTTTCACATCCATTGTCCGAATTACCTACACCATGCACCTCCAAAACAAACCCGATATAACCTACTACGAAGCTACCACCTGCGTTTGGTCCAGCATCGAGCTAAACTTCGGCGTCATTTGTAATTGTCTCACTGTCTTGAAGCCCTTCGCCAAGCGTCACCTCCCCGGGCTATTTTCGTCTCTCGATGCCTCAAATTCGAAATCGGGCTCTCATCCACTCTCCTTCTTCTGCCGCTTTCGTAGCAAACAAAGGGATCCGGCATCGAGTGGGTTCAAACTGAGCTCAATGAATGGAGGGACTGAGAATGGGAAGGGGGACATAGTTGTTACGAGCACATATCGGGTTGAGGGGAAGAAGGGGAGGGATATTGAGAGTGAGAGCATGGAGGATATGATTACTCCCATTGAGGCGAGGACAGAACAGAGGGCTGAAGGGTGGAAGCACGTGTAGGCCTCCGAAATAAAGTCATTCAGGTTTGGGTACGATGTACGGTGAGGGGTACTGCAGGACACGGAAGACATGGTTTAAATCCATTGTTGTTCGCCAATAAGACCAAGTTTACTTGGTGCTGTTTCATTTGGGGCTTCTTAGTGCTCGAAGTACACCGTAGCGCTACCAAAGAAAACCTCTAAGCCTAGGTAGCCTTAGTTGTCGAAGAAAACACCCAAGGAAGTCTTGCTACGCCGCCGCTTCGTAGCATCCACATCTAACTTACAGAATTTTCCTTCCTCCTACAGGCAAGAGTATGGTCCTAATGCATTCACAAGATTGAAGTAAATATTACTCCGCTAATTACTCCGATCGAAGAACCTCGCTTCAATCACCCCTGGGCTTGACCTGCTCATCATTTACTGTAAACTTAGATAGAGCCTGTTCGAATTTTGCTCTCCCGAACTCCCGTCTCCACATCTCCAAGCGATGTTCTCCAGATCATCGCCCCTTCTCCACATTTAGTTTCCTTCCCCAGGTCGCATTGATGTCTGGAATGGGGTTTCTGAGCACGGGCTATACCTAACGACGATAAGCCCAAATTATCACATTGTATGAGTATATCTGTTGCTGTGCAGCTCGCCCGCCGGTTCCGGATAGAAGAGCTGCAATAGAACTAGTGTGGATATTTTGGAATGAGTCTATCTGGACGTCAGCCGATAAAAAGGGTAAAATGTCTACGACGGCGCTACAAATTCTGTACAGTTCTTGCTGTCTTTAGAAGTCCTTGAGCTTTCAATGGTTTGTTAAATGCAATCAGCGCATAGTAGTATCCATATCGAGACACTGACATGCAGTACTTTATCAGCATTACCATTATTGATGTGATCTGGTGTACATGAAGGAAAAATGTTCCCGAAGCACGCCAGACTCCCACTTATCCCATCCCATACCTCCGACCCAACCTAGAGCTGACCATGACGCTCTTTGCCTTCTGGCGCCTGTCGTTTTTCGCCATCAGAGATCGTTCGCTTAAGCGGTACCATAGCTTCAGGCCGAGGAGAAGGTGTGGTCGCATAAGTCGCATACGGAGAGGCGTAAACCAAAGCCCAAGGTGGCCTCTCAGCTCCAGCCGTACCCTGCTCACGTGCTCCCCCAACCCGTAGACTCGCCAACGCCAAGGCCGCGTTATGCGACTCCACGCTGGGGCTTCGCTCGTTGCCACTCTCCTCGTGGACTCTACTATCAACAGTCCCTCGCTCCTCCACAGTCCAGACTCCAGTTTTCGACCTCCTCCGTACCTTCCCCGTGCCTAGTACCCCCTGCCCCGCCTTCAACGTCTCACCTTTCAGCTTGTTACTCTCCACATTCCCCACAATCCGCTTGAAGAAAGTGTCCGGCGCATGCACCAGATCCCTCATCACCTGACTCTTGTTCGCCATCAGACTCTCACACATACTCTTGTTCGCCTTCAGAACCCGACACATGGACACCACCCGTTCCCCGAAGGTCAAGCACTCGTCTTTCAGCTGGGTCGCTCGCTCATACACCAGCACGAAGCAGCCCTTTTCATACAGCAATCCCAATTGATTGACCAGGAGCAGCGCCATCGCCCACACGTCTGCGGCGGTGTAGAGAGCCTTCGGGCCTGGCGTGAAGGCTTCGACTCTGCCGTTGCGTGGGACAAGCACGCTGGAAATGTCCCAGATGGCGGCCTCGAATTGGGTGGCGATGGCCATGACGGCGGCTTCTGTCGTTGGTATCGAGGGGTCTGGAAGCGCAGGCTTCCACCACAGGTCGCCGACAATGTGGGCATCGGCCTGGGCGAAGGTTTGGATTTCATCACGGGAACGTGTGGCGGCGGCACCGGGTTTGAAGAAGTCAACGCGGCGGACAGGGGCCCTGCTGGGGGTGTGTGGGTGAGGGGAGTGGGCATGGCGGCCGTCCGGGAAGATGGACTGCGTAGAAACGGGTGCGCTTCCGTAGAGGGAGCTGTAGTGGGAGAACAATGGTCCGGGAGCCTGAATCGTGGATGGCTGTCCCTGAGCGGTGGGATGTTGAGTTGCTGAAGAGAAGGAGCGGTTGAGAGAAGAAGGAGAGTGCTGAGAGGGAGAGTACTGAAATGGAGGGCGCTGAGAAGAAAATGGGCCTGGATGCACAAAGCTTTGCCGACTGTCCAGAGAGAAAGACGCCTGAGAAGCCTGGGCGCCAGGAAATGTGGGATTCAAAGGGGATGTCGCTCCAGAGGCGACACGAGGATGAGGATGAGTGTTCCAGGGCGAGGAAGGCATTGGAGCTTGAGCACCAGACGATGGAAAATGTTGAATCCTAGACCCGCTTCCTTGAGGAGAAGTATGGAGAGCGCCCGATGTTCGATTACCCTCGGCACTAGAGGAATCTCCACGACTGTCAGGGAGAGGAGAGCGTGGAGGTGAAGAGGACTGAGACCGCTCCATTTTCATATGAGGTTCAGAATGAGGTTCCATATTTGTGACCATGGCCTAGTTTTGAGTAAGATGTAGTCGAGTTGCTGGCGTTTTAGAGGAAGTGGAGAATGTGTAGTGAAGTAAAGTAGCTGCGTGAATGAAAGGGGCATCACAGATATTCCCAACCGACTATCGCCGTCTCATGACACTTCCAAAGTCTGGGACGAATCTTGATGTGACCCTTCGAGCATTAGAAGTCTTTAAGTACTCGAAAGATATTGAAGACGCAACCTGTTTCCTAGACTCTCTGTCACAACGGTAGTGAAGGCACATGTTCCAGCTCTTGCAAGTTGACGTGGCACTGCCAGCTAACACACCCTGACACGTTCAATTCCACACTCCAATAGACAGCACGCTATCTAGAAACTTCTAAAGGACAGAATGATAGGTCTGAAAGTTGGGGGATAAGACTGTAGTTGATGATGGAGATGCTATTAATCTAAATCAACATACCGGCACCATATCGATTCAATTTTCAAGACTTTTATAATACAATTGCATATCCACATATGCCCCGTGAATTATGCAATATGTCTAATAATTTTGCCGCTGGCTAGGCATTGAACTGTTTGGGAGAGCATAATCTCAAATGTTGTTTGGTATTAAGCGAATTTCTTTGTCCCCTAACTTCACTTCGCCGTTATTCACTAAAGAACAAAGCCGCTCCCTATTCTCTCGGCCCTGATAAAGCCCCTTTGTTCTATTATTCGTAGTGCATCAGTCATCCTGGAACTTTCTTAACCTACTTGCTTCCACCACCAACAAAGATCTGGACTGTTCTTCGTGGAAAACACCGCAGAGATCTCCATCACTACTACTTCTCGAAGTTTCTTGGTGTTTTCTGCATCTCTATCATCCGACATCGTGCTGCTCTGCCCCATTTCTGGCATCATGAGTTCCGCACAAGGCGCAGGCAGTCCTAAACCGGAGAAATCTTCAGCTCGAAGACGACGAGGGAGCCAGAGTCGGGGCTCACAAGCGAGACATGTGCCCGGCCAGAATTTAGCCTTCGGTAATAGAGGGCCTGCATCGGCTGTAAATCGTGATTACGGGCCCGTGCCAGAAGGATATCAGCCAGCGTCTCATGAGGACTATGTGCGAAGATATCTAGATCCAAATCCTGCAGCCTCCACCGAATCTCACGACAGCGGCTTCGCTAGACAGACACAGGAAGCTACTACGATCGAGGAGAGGGTTCTCCGTCTGCAAGCAGAGATTGGTAGCGGAGATCCTGCGGAGGGTAGACGACATTCAGCGATCAGTGAATCAACCAACGCCCAGCAAATCTTGCCACGCTACACCAACAATCCTCTGTCACGATCCACCAACGACACTCTGTCACAGTCCACCATCAACCCATCTCCGTGGACCTCCACACTGCAGCCGTACGCAAGTTCTCTGTCACAGACCGTCCGCCAGACGCCGTCTCGATCCTCTACTCCGCAACCGTACAGCAGCTTTCTGCCACACTCCATCAACAACCCGACCTCACAATCATTTTCAGCATCACCACCGCTCTTAAAAACCTCCACACCACAACCCCTGAGCTTCGGCGCAGCCAACCCAGGTCCCGTCAGTGTTGCCCTTGCTGTTCACTTGACGATGTCAGCACCACTCGCCCCTCCCGGAGCCTACAGCGGACAGTTCCCAACCGCACAACTGGCCCGTGACTTCGCCACCTTGCGAAACCCTGAGCTCCGTTCAGTCTTGCAAGACGGAGACGTCGTACCACCTGAAGGCGCCCGCCATACCTGGTGCCGGATGATCTACGATGCAATAGTGAAGATGGCAGGCGCCGAGCCCCTCTCAACCAAAGACTGGATCCAGGGCAACGCACCCCAGCAGTTCCTCGAAGCACTAGCAGTTGAGATCGTACACAACATCATCCTCATCTACACGGAGGGACCACGTGTCTTTCTCGAGTATCCCTTCAACGGCAGGGTCAGCTACTTCGAGCCAAATATTCGCCTCGGTGACCGACTCGAAGCAGTCCGAGCCGTTCTCGCCCGCCACAAAGACTACTGCCTGCACGTATGCAATGGGTCTGGCCTCCAGCATCTTGTACACGCTCCCCGCGCCCTCATGATCAGTCTGGATACGACGGCTAGAAGTCGATTCGAGAATCTGCACCGCCAGCGCGCCGGATACGGCTTCAACCCTGCAAACCCTCCGCCCGTACCCTCCTTTATGAAGCCCGGCACCAGCCCGTACCAATCTTCGTCCAGTTTGGCACCCGTCCCCGCCCACCAGCAGCACCGCGGCTCATACCAGCCGGCGATGGGAAGCACTCTGCTTGGCTCGTCAATGCCGCAGAGTGACTTCGCGATAGACCCGCGCCTGCGAAACCGCGCCGCGTCGACGAGCCAGTTTGGAGGCCGTCCAGCACCCCCTGCCCCGCCCCGCCCAGATGAGAGCATATACGGGAAGGTGGAGGAGGTGATGGCCCGGAACCAGCTCACGGAGCCTTTTGCCGCGCCAGTGCCGCCGTTTGGGGTCCCGGGGCTCCTGAACCCCCTCCACGGCAGCATGCCCCCTCCGCCCGTCCCATCCGGACCCAAGCGTCCGAGGGAAGAGGTTTCGGCCTCGGGTTCGCTGCTGTCGCCGGGCTCTGCGGCCAAGAGGGCCAGATCAGGAGCGGAGTCGAGCTCCTCTGCAGCGGAGGCTCGGGCAGCGCCGGCGGGCCTCGCGGCCTCAGACCTCCTGGAAATGGAGAGTTTGGGGCTGCCTGGTCTGCAGGGCGCTGCGCCTGCCGCTGGAGAGGAGGAGATCGGAGGGGAGGACTGGCAATCCTTCCTGAACGATGTTACGTTCGGGGGTGGCTCGAGTGAGCAGGGGGAGTGAGCAGAGGAGGGGAGAGGATGGTGCGATCTGGGGGTGGTGGTCGGCCGGTTGGTTTGGTTTCTTTGTGTGCCGGGAGAGGGGCCTGAAATGGGCGTGGTGGGGGAGAGTTTCGTGGGTTCTTTGTGCCTTTGTGTGGCCTAAGAGCAGTAGATTGAGTGATTCTTTGCCCATTTGCGTGGGTAGATAGAGAGGGTCTTGGACTGAGAATGGACAGACTGCCTGCTAAACATGCATACCATGTGATCCTCGTTGCTTGTGCCTTTTTGTAAAATGTTCAGGCGTTTTCAACTGCTTTGACCATCGTTCCAGATTGAGCATGTCGCTTCATGAATCTGCAACCCTGCTGCAGCCGTTTGAGGCGCAACTATTACTCCTAGTAGCTCCTATTCTTGTGTCATAATCCGAGGCTCGCATATCGAAGAGTAGGATATCAGAGGGCTTAGAAGGTTCAAGGCACTGTCTGGCGTCCCCTAGATGTTAAAATAGATTTTATCATTATGTCACAGTTCAAAGAACGCATATTGAACAGTATGTGCTTCGAGGATTTTGGAGGATATAGAATCTTGTCTGAAGTCCCCTGGCTACTAATATAATACATCAATTCAAGCTGCACACTACAAGCTATGGAGTAGACGTCGTATAAATGTGTGGTCTAGGTAACATCCAACGCCGCCAGGGGTCCTCCATATACCTTAAAAACATTAGGGTGCATGGTGCAATTTCAAAGTCTCGTATTGGAAGAGGTGAGTATCATATGCATTGGAGGGGTTTGAACGCTGCTTGGGATGGCTCGCAAACAAATGGAGAACATCGGATGATGCTGTAAACCGGAACTCGTAGATCGAGCTCTATGGAATTGCGAGACGTAGATCTATCTTGCCGCCGCCAGCTATCTCCCACGTATCTGAAAGATCCGCGAGTCTATGCTAAAAGGCGAAGGCCGTGGATGGGACTTCGTCTCATAGGAACTAGTTGGAGGCTCTTAAACTCTGCCTGAGGTGCCCTAACGGCGCTTGGAAAATTGGAGCCGATGTTATAGATTGGCAATCGGGAATCGGAGAATCGATCTGAAGTGCATTTGAAATGAAACTGTTTCTTTGCTTTCTAAACCAGTCCAAGTCCTAACGCAGTTTGTGTACATCCTGCCACCGTTAGGCTGGTTTCAAAGCCTCACCCGGGAAGAAATGCCAATGTAATAGTCTTTAGATACGATTTTGGACTTAGCTAATATTCAGGTCTTCTCTCTACCTAAGCCACTGTATGGAGTCCCTGCGCTGGACTAGAATCCTGCGGAGGTAAGGCATCGGACCGAGCCCGTAATCTAGGGGATGAACTACGGCATTAACGGTTCTAATGATCTCGTCTTAGGCCTTCGGGGTATAAGTTCAAAATAGCGCCCTGCCTGAATAAGTTTAGAATGCTCTTGCTGCCATTGGAGGGGCCTAAGGAGCCTATCAGACTGTTGAATCGATGTAATGGACCGAGGCCCGCAGATTGGCATCCATGTCAACACAACTGAGATTGAGGACTTTTTACTACCCTGTTTTGAACATCTCTGAAATCAGTGCGCGTTTCTGGCTGCTCTGTCAAATTCTTGACGAGGTTTGAGGTGCCTGGGTACTTACGGCAGATTTAAATAAGACTCTATAGGACATAAGCTGCGAACAGTATTCCGAGCAATACTTCGCAATTATGATAAGCTTCGCAGGCCACATCCAAAGGCATCGAAGATGATGACATACTCCGGGACATCTTGGAAAGTCCGTGCCGTCGTAAGAGGCGCTGCGTACATCGATGGAAAAGATGAGGGCAACGTTGAAGGCAAAGAAGCGTATATTATACTCGACGCTGATAATACCGATTTTGAGAGTGTTTTCCAAAACGACCAAGAGCTGCTTCGGATTCCAGGCAGCTTGGGCTAAAGTTTGATTAGTCATTGCCGCCGCAAGAAGGGCTTCAGATATGTTGTGAAATAAAACGCTCAGTTCATAGACCTTAGTGTGCAGATCACGCCCATACTTAGACACTTGCGATTTCTATAGTGTTGTTCAATATTAATTAGTCGAGTTACAAATTGAAGCAACACGTAAGAAGTTCTGCAATCTTTCTACCAACGTGAGAGGTCCTCTGTACCCCTACCTATAATACAGGGCTGAAGCAAGAGGACTTCGATCTTCTTCCAGCTGCCACTGCAGATAATCTCGATTTCGGTGTCTTCTTTTCACTACTGCCTAGTTGCTAGCAAGATCAGAGCAACTTTCTAAGAGTCTTGGAGATCACTGCCGCTGTGGGGGGTCCGGTAAATGTCTATGAGAAATATAAGCTGTAGATGACGGATGGATGTAAAAACTTGTTGGATTATGACAACCACCTACAGCAATCAATGCGGTAGCAAACTTGGGCACATTCCTGTATATTAGATTGTCTTCCGCCTAGTATCAGACGCTACGGCCTGCATTCGACAGAAATGGGGAAAAAGGCAAAAATGCCAAAAAACAACTTTTCAGCGTGCTTTGTATCCGGTGTCGTCACTGATCGTTATATGAACGCTCTTTGAATTTATAGAGTTAATTGTAGCTCTGATATTTAGCCCTGTACATAGTTATGAACAGCGTAGAGACTCAGATCTATAGGGAAAAAATTGTCTATGGGGTTCCGAATCTCCATGATGTCGCGCTAGCGTCTTGGCGTCATTATCTGAAGCTGCCTTCAAGCCGCTATGTTTTGGGAGAGGCCGCAACGTCTTGCAGCTACCGCTCTCACACTGCATGAAGCAGCTTGGGTCAGTCTCCCTATAGGCCGGTCGACTTCCTCTATCTGTCAACAGCTACACTTCCGACACAGGTAGCCAGGAGGGCTCCCGTGCTACACCCTCGGTCGGTCGCCCCGCTCTCTACCAACACGGTCCACAGCTTTGTGGCTTATCAACGTTCTCGATGCTCAACGGAAAGCCCTCCAAGAAGCAGAGCCAGCCGCCCCACGGCCCGGACGAAAGCTTCCCTTCGTTCCCCATGTCTCACGTTGGCCGCTACGAATTCGAGGACAGTCTAGCTGCTTCAGACGCGACACGTGCCAGCCCTGCTCCCTGTTCGAACCCGTACGCGATAAGTGGGCCCACTAGTGGTCTCCATCCCGCCTTTGCCATAGAAGAGAACGTGATGCTCAGCGTTGGTCGCCTGGATGACTACGCTCAATATGCCACGGTAAGCCTACTTGGATTAATACGACGAGGGCTCTACTGATCCTAAGCCCAGGTCGACCAAGCCAGCCGATCAGTAGCCTTGCTTGTTGACCAAACGCGCCACTTTCAGGAGAGTGCCAGCCTAGAAGTTGCTGTGAGTCTATCCCGATTACTACACTTTCATATTGCTGACTCCCTCGATCAGGCTAAAACCCCCAATATGACGCCGCACCTTACCACCAGCTACTCTGACCCCTTTTCTCATGCGATGAGCGACAATGAATGGAATTACGACGACGAGGCTGTGAACTTGAACAAGTTTCTCGAGGAATCGGCCACCGACGCGCTCGAGAGAGCGAATATTTGCCTAAAGGCATTCGCCGAGAATAAGGCTATAGAGATTAGCAACGTCGTCAGAGCAACTAGGATCACTCCAGCGCTGAATCGAGCCCTCCAGAAAGCTCATGAAAATCTTGGTTTTCTCGCATCAGTGCGTAAGTGCTCCTTCTTACTCACATCTATTGGATCCGCTTCAGTCAATAGTTGCTAATATGGCTAAGAAACCGATAACGATGACTATTCCCAAAACAATTCGTCCGGATCTACAGCTGCAGAAACCGATCAGATCTGTTCGGCTGACACGGCCCGGCTAAGACGCAACTGTCCTCGCGTCTTGGCTGGGCGCGGTGCCCCGGATGATCCTACATTGCCGCAGACGGACGATACGAGGAAGGCCGATGTGCGCCGCATCCGTGACAGCATGCTCAATACAATCGGTGTTGTCGACGTAGGCAAGCACGGCGTCAAGCATTGGATGGATAAGAAGTACACTTCAAGCGATGTTGAGGCATGGGCCTGGTTGGTCCAAGAGACCTTCGAGGCCTTCCATGTGGACGGCTATTGTTACCCAAAGTACACCTTCAGCACTTCTGGGGTGAACCCTGACCCTGAACTGTCTTACGCTGAGAGGATCAACACCGTGTGCGATATGCTCGCTAGGCGTAAGTATTACTGTACTTACGTTGTTAATGGCGATATGATTAGGATCTGGTGGCTGGCAGGGAACCCGAAGCACGTCGAAGCGCGGGACCCAGGAAACATGCGTGGCAACGAGAAGAAGCGGGGGTTTACTAAGGCTGGACGGGAGCTTGCTGAGAAGAAGGGTACGCTGATGAATCAGGAGGCCGAGGCCGAGGACGACACATCGACTCACCCGCCAACCCTTCTGTCGAACCTTACGCCGACCATTACACCAATCGTGGCTGCTGCAACCCGACGTTCTAACCGCAACCTCACTGTGAAGCGCAAGCGAGGGCAGTCCGAGCAAGGGGAGGAAGACGAGGATCATCGAGAAATGGCCACGAATACGGGTAGGAACAAAAGAAAGGCCTCCACCAGATCGGCCACCCGTCTTGTCTCGATGGCCGAGACTGCGGAAGACTAGGTGTGGTTCAGGAAACTAGAGAGTGTGTGTGTATCTTTGCACAGACAAAAAAGTGACGAGGTTACGGTCAATGGTATAGAAAACATGCGTTTCTTTGTTCTGAACTTTGTGCATTTCTAAACTCAAGGGTCGAGGCTTGACACTTCACGGCGAAGAGGACTGAGCGGTCGGGGGTGTTGATTGAGGAAGTTCTGTCTGGCATGGAGTCGCTCGGAAAGGGAAGTCTTTCTACCAAGCCTAAATAGAGGTGTCGTGGAAGGCTTAGTCACTCGATAACTGTCTCTAATAATCCTTACTCCGTGCAAGCCTGTTTATAGCTCTAAGTGCACTTTTCCCTTGAGCACCATAAGTCACGACCAGCCCCCTGCCAGCTTTTTGTGTATGTAGCTGAAGAAGTCTGAGCAGATCGATTTAACTTCAGGCCTTAACTTCTAGACATTGGTAAGACGCAAGATCGGGTACATATGCGCCATGAGTGCTACCTGGATGCTAACAGTATCGCATGATATGGTTGTTTGACCTAATCGACCAACATTCCGCACACAGCGGGCATATAAGAAAGAGGATGGCATAGCCTCTCGACGGGACGGCGCTGCCACCCGGCTTAATTCGTTGGAGCGTCGCGGTGCTCAGACTAGCTGTGTATCTAGAAGTAGCATACCTTACCGAGTTCGAAAGACTTTGATCAAGCTATAGCGAGGATAAAAGTTGTCAAAAGCTTGCTTAGTAATGCCTCCGTCACGTGACCTCTGGTCATTCTCGCCCATGTCTTAGCTCACCCAATTTGGATCTCACCAAACCGCGTCATCATATCTCGTGGTCTGCCACCACCCTTCCAGGACTTAACACCTATCAGAAGGGAGCCCAGATTCAACATCAGAACTCGACTATAGAGAGCGCATCCACCACTATGACCCCGGCTACGACGATTCCTAAACGACGTCCAGTCAGCAAAATTGCTCAGATCAAGCGCAAGCGGGGTGATCCGACGTCGGCGTGGAGCATGATGCTTCCTCGGACGATTCTGAGGAGTATCGCCTTAGTGCCGGCCGCATACTTCCCAAGATAGGCAACCAGCTAATCATTCGTCGAATGATAAGGACCACTTAGTTGGGCACGGGGGTTAGGGTTCTTATGAAGGCCCTGGGAGGTAGTAACTCCATCCTTCTGACAAGAACAATGGATGGAATCACCGTGTTGCTTCTTTGTTCAGGTTCTTCGGTCATGGGTGGGCAAATTCTGAGTGGTCGCGACACCAATACCGAAAAGCTTGGCGGGAAATGTTCTGATTGTGTTAGACAGGCTTATTGTAAAGCGTAAGTGCTACAAGAAGGTGTCGGTGTATCTTTGAAAGAGTAGATCAAGTGTTTTTACTGTGTAGCCCTGGAGCTAGATACTCTTTTCTACTTTACCATCCCCTCTCATCACATTTGGTGATACGGTGAGCTCTTTAACGAAGCATAACTAGCACTCTGTTGAAGGGGGCAGAAGCCTACCTCCCACAGGACTCAGCGAAATGAACCCCCTCGGTCCTCACACCTTTGAGTTCTTCACAATGTTCACTCCCTGGAAGCCTTCGCTTTGTCTACCTTTATATATAAAAATTTCTTTAACGAATCGTGAACTATACAATGTTGATTGAAAAGACCTTGTGCATCTAGTTTCCTTGCGAGATCTTACGCGTTCTTCAAGTATTCTCTCATTATTTCTCATCTTCTTGCTGATTTTCAACATCACGGTAGACTTTGAACGAAATAGCTGCTCGTCGCCCACCCCAATTTGCAGACGACACCAACATGGAGAACAACTCTCAATCGCCAGACTCTGACCATGAATACGATGATCTGTTCGAGGACGATGATGTGGATGACGTACCATCCGAGAACGTGACTGAGCCGTACAATACCGTTACTCCACTGAACGCAGGCGAACCAGACGCAACAGCTGACGGCTTGCAGGATGAGGAACGATCCGAAATACCAAGTAACCGCCCTCAGATCCAGGGCGAACCGCTACCCAGCAATGTTCCTGGCGACGATAACCAGACATCACATCTGGGCGAAGGCGCCGGATGGCTGGATCAGTTTATAGATGATCGCGATCTCCAGATAGACCCAGGTACGCCGCCGACGGTGTGGCAAGGAGGGATATTCGAGGGTCTAGATGAGCTACCAGAGATCCAAGCTACCTTTCCCACCGGAACATTCAGTAGTCCGCTGTGGGATTTCACAGATCCAGATGATTTAGCCGCCGTTCAGAATATACCTGCGAATGAAAATCTAATCTTGATAACTAACGAAGACGAAAATCAGCAGCCCGATCCCGCCAATACGACATGGTGGCAAGAAGCCGGATACCACACCAGTCCCGATGACCTCGTGCACGAAGACTTTATGGATCCAAATAGCCTCGTAGAGCGAAGAGAAGACAGGCAATTATACGAAAGAGCGACCGGGATAATGCTTCGTTGGCCCGAGAACTATATCCCAGAACGTCCTTTTCCCGGTGACGCGCATTGGGCACGGCTGAGGGATCCGGAGGCCTTTGAACATCAAAGAGCTGAGACGGAACGCCTAATAGAGTTGGGACGACAGAGCTGGGCTACACTTAGACCTCCAGAGCAACTCAGTTCGTGGGAGGCGCGAAATCGGGGAGCATCGGCATCCCCGACGCCTCTAGTTACTGGTGATAGCGGGCAGCTAGTACCACAGCAGCCACCTGGTGAGACAGAGGTGCATCAGCTAGTCGGGGGTGGGGATGATTGGGTACCCGATTCGCCGTCATCGCCGAGCAGTCATGGAGACTCGGGCCCTGAGGAGGATCGCTCTACTTCTTCGACTTCTGGGGAAAATGACTCTGAAGAATTAGCAAATCCCACTTCAGGATCTGAGAACTTTCAACAGACAGGCCCAAATATCCCGCGGCGAGGACAAGACCAAAGGGAAACACCCGACAGCTCCACCCATAGTTCTTCAGGGCAGAATGGACTAGATACTGTCGATGGTATGACGAGCAGCCAAGCCAACGACTACCTAACAAGAGCTTATTGGAGACCAGACTCCAACAACGGCATACCTAACACAGCAACCGCAATAGCAGCGGCCACTGCAAGACTCAGGGCTGCATTGGTAGACACCTCCCAAGCCGTCGATTTAGGTTCATTGACAGGCAGAAGATGGGCTCCTGGCGCAACACAGACATACCCTCGGATGGACATTACCGCCAGAGCATGGCAGATTAGCAATTTAATGGGTCAGCTTCATAATCAGGGTTGCTTCGTTCCAACCTGGCCATGGACGCCACGTCAAAATAACCTGGAAATTCGTGGTAGGCGGCTAGATTTCACGCAAAGGCTCGATCGGATATGCCATCTACTATCAACTCAGAAGGGTATATGCACGCAGGTACTTGAGGGTCAACTTCATATCATGCGGGAATTTGTTGCTGATCCTGAGTGCAGAGAGAAAAAGAAAGCGCGATATAAAACCAACAACGATGGTCGCGCCAGGAGGGAACGTGAGAGGCTCCTTGCTTTGCAACAGCAACAGGGGCTTGGAGTAGCAGGTCCAGGGGTAGGTACCGCAGCGGGTGCAAATATACAAACAGGTACTGCGCTAGCACTGAACAACCAAACACAGGCGACGACACAGCCGTCAGGGACGATTCCACCTCCACAGACTCCGACTATAACTCAGAACGATCTACCAATCCAAAATGCGCCTTCTCCTTCCACTCCTGAAGAGCCAGGACCTCAAGAGACCATGTCACCTCCGCTCAATCAAGAGCCAGGCAGCAGCACTACTTCAGGAGCTCTACTAGAGCAACCACAGGGCCAAAGACGACCTGAACCACAGCCCCATTCCTCTACGCAGCGGATGATCTCCAACAACAGGAACGGTGCTCCTCATGACAATCGGAGTATCCAAAGCCCTAATTCTCCACCCACTGTAGACAATCCCGACATCTTGCCGCCACATAAGAAGAGACCTCGACTTGGTCATGGTCCGTTAAGCACACACTCGAACGGTCAAAATCACGGGCTGACCGGAGGAACAAGGGGATCAACAGGCACGTTGCGACTCCAAGTCGCAGCCCTTCCGCCGACGTCTCAGGGAATGGTACCTCCGCGCCTTGGAACCCCGAATTACATTCTCAACGGTACAGTACGAATACCACCGGGCCCATTGCCTCCCCAACCTCTATCACTTCCACCGACATCCCAAGGGCCCGCACCTCCGCCGCTAGGACAACCCCAGAACAGCAACCAAACCCTCACCATCAGCGCCTGGGAAGCAAGGCGACGACAAGCGCGACTCGAAATTCATATGAACGCGGGGTCTCAACAAAACCCTCAAACCAACCCTACTCCCACGACCCAGCTGCGTCCCCCAACCAACCCTCTCCTCACGCACGCCCAACGACTCCAAAACAACATCAACGCCACATCCCAACGCATAGCGCAGCTCAGCCAACAACGCCCCCCAACACAGCTGCGCATGCCCCCGAACCTCCCTATGTATCGACCCTCCCAGCCCCTCGGAAAGCGCCCTAGAGCCCAAGCCTCCCTCCCCACCTCCGAACCCCCGTCCAAAGCCCTGAAAGTAGGCCGCGGCTCCTCCCCCTCGCCCTATGGCGATATCCGCGCAACGGTCGCTCATCCACGAAAAATGCCCGTCGTGATCGAGATCTCGGATGACGAGGACGAGGACGAAGGAACGGCGTCTGGGTCACAGTCGCGACAGCGGCCAGGTGCTCTGGCGATTCTTCCTACGGTATCTATGCTGCCAGTTCGGCGACCTGTGTCGCCGGTGCGGAGGGATTATACATGGGTGCAGCCGGGTACGCAGATGCCGGGGTGGAAGTCGAACGGGAGGGCGCCGGTGTTGTCGGATAGGGCGAAGGCGAGGCTGGAGGCGAAGAGGAGGGAGGAGGGGCGGCAGGAGGGCGGCCGTGATGATGAGATGGGCGGAGGAGAGTCTGGGGAGTCCGGTGCTGAAGGTTCGAGTGGGGCGGAGGGAGCTGAGGAGGATGATGAGGAGGAAGAGGAGGGGTCTGACGAGGGGGAGGAAGAGGATGAGGAGGGGGAGGAGGAAGGGTCTCTTGATACCGGCTCCCTTTGAGTGGCAGTGCGAAAAGATAGGATATAGTGGGTGGAAAAGGCGCTGTCGGGAAGATCGAAAAAGAACTTGAGGGTTCAAACAGTAACGTTCGCAATTTCATGTAGTTCAATCAAGTTAAGGATTTTGATTTTGTATTCTGGCCGTTGCTTCCTCTTAGAAAGAAAAGATGATTAAAATACGGGATATCTATTCCATATGCGAAAACTCAGTTCTGTCGGCATTGAGCGTAGAGCTGCTGGAAACCATCATTCGATCATTGTGCAATCCTCCAAATGCCTTTGCCTATGGTCCCCTTCGAATTTTCGCCCGAGCCTTGCGAGCCTCGAGTGTGCCTCGTTATGAATATTGCCATGATACGAAGAGCGCGTCTGACTTGGTTGATGTTGCGCTGAAGTTAAAAACTGTTACGAAGCCCGACGATCGGAGTATAGAGACGAAACGTTTGAGGGAAGGTCAGGGCTTGGAGGGGGGCCTATCGCAAGACATCCGCAACATGACTAGAAAAGATAGCTGAAAGATACGAGGTGTTCTCAGACTGCGCAACCAGCCGTCCGACACCCTCCGGCTGCAGGAAGGGATCTTTGCGACTGCGCACGGGGCAACGCTCGCGGCGCGCATAAAGGTTGAATAGCTCCCACACTGGAGAAACATTACTCTGATTAATATTTGCTTGAAGAGGGCGCCTTCCACCATGATATTGAGGTGGGCACGAGTCGTGGCGGTGGTGTCGCAAAGGTTCGCTTGGGAACGGCGGCTTGGCGGATTTTCTGGATTTGGGATGGAAGCATCGGCACTGGGCCAATCAGCCGAGCCCACATCACGGGACGTCACAACATCAGACGAAACCGCCACATCCACCCAACGTGCAGGCCGTAGAACGACACCTTATTGACGTATTCTGGCATCACGGCAGAGAAATGTGACAAGTTCTGCAACTTGTCCCACGCGCTGAGGTCCTGTAAGTCAGGTACCAGGCTCTGCGCTAGGGGGGCTGTTATTGAGGACACTGGCATTAGACGGGATGCAACGCGTCGGAATACAACGGGCGAGGGCATCGCTGAGTACCTAAGAAGTATATCTTCCTCTAGATTATCTAGAGTACGGCGTGTTGGGCTGCCAGCCGGCATACACAAATTTCCCTGACATTCACTATTTGCTCTAATCGCGTGTCAACCGCGGCACACGCGATCCCCTTCCACGCCCTTCCACGCCCCGGCAAGACTCGGCCTGTGCGAAAAAGCTTCGGCATGCCGACGAGCGCGTGACGTCACTGGCAGCCATGTCGACGCGTTGACGGCCAGTTCGCCTGGCTGCCCGCCTGCTGTCCACGCCGGCTGCAGATTTCCACTTTGGGGTTAGCGCGGCGCTAGCACGGGCCACCCCACCGCGTCTACAAAACCCTCGCCTTCCTCGGGCTCCTTCCTCTCTTCTTCATCGACGCTTCGCCAGTCTTTTGCGTCGTCGATCCTCCAGGTGTTCGCGCACCTGGAGTATGTGGGGTGTAGGCTTATGGGTACTATTGCGTGGGCGCTGGTATTCATTGCATGCTGTCTGAGGCCAGGTACGCTTCCTTTTCCTTCTCTCTTCGTCTTTCGGCTTCAAGCCTGCTGCTCAAGACCTGCACTCTCCCGCCTCTTCTGCCTCTCTCTTCTTCCAAGTCCTCCACAAGCCCATCATCTGCTGCTGCGGGGTTCGCACGCTGTGGCAGCTTCTCTCAGCTCGTCGCTCTCCAGCTCGTCGCTCTCCCAGCGCGCAGCTCTTCGCTCTCCGCGTTGCCATCACCACCCTTCGCACTCCATCCTGCTCTTTCCTGCCTCCCCACTCCATCGTCCCCGTCCTTCAATCTCTCTTCATCACGCTCCCATCTCACACTCCCACTCTCCGCCTGCCCACCATCCCGTCGCTTCTCCATGCTAACAGCTCACAGTGTCAACTGACCGAAGCACGTCTGAGCGACTGAGGGATGGCCCGACGTTCATGGCTCTCGGGGATGCCGAACCTGATCTATCAGCGGGTACCTACTCAGCATCGCGGCAGCTGGAAGGGGAAACGATAATACGCCCCTGGAACGAACCACCCATTAGGCTAGCTTGGAGTGAACCCGATGACCAGGGCCTTTCCTAGACCTCGGTAGCAACATTGCGCGAGATGTGCGAAGGGATCGGCTCGAGCGCCTCCGATTCACGTCGGTATAAGTCGTTCTGTCTCACAATAACCAGTGTAGGGCGGTAGTCCTGACCTATAACTCCATTCATCAGATACCTTTGGCATCTGTCCGAACGGAAGCGTTGCAGGGGGACCTTGGGCTCGGACCGCACACTTCAAGCCTAGCTTGGTCTGGGCGACGTCAGGTCTGGTACTTCGGTACAGCGACGACTAGCCTTTGCGGTCTGATCTAAATTCCAAGGTTAACCGTCGCCCAATGCGCTTTGAATCTGAGTCAAACAGTCTGCATTCCTGGTCGGTCTAGGGCGCGACCTTGGACTTCCTAGTCGACGAACGACTCATTGTGATAATCTCCGGATTCTCGGCTCGGACAGGCGGGCATCACTACGTCGACAAATTGCAAAAAAGCTCCGGACCAGGTCCGCAGTGGAACGGAAGACGAGTGCGGACGAACCCAATGTGCCCTCGCCGTGAGACGTTTGGGGGAGTCTTCATGTTGACCTTCATTCAACGTTCAGCTCTCAGCATGCCTCCAGTTGAAACGGGGTTGAGCAAGGGAAAGCAAAGGTCAGACTTGGTTCGCCGCTGTCAAAGCCCTCGTGTTCGACATGCTAGCCACAGTCAACGGCCGGAGGCCCACTGCGCTCTTCTAACGACTCTGGAGGAACAACATGTAGGTGGTTGTGGAGCATGTATTACTACATCCCGCTTTTTCCTGTCATTCGCGGTCAAAAAGTGTTCTACGGCTTGACGCGTTGGAGGTTCGATTCCTTCAAGCACACTCAGTCCGGAGGTCTCAGACCTTCTTTCTCCTACGGGAAAAGACGAGTACTCAGTCCGGAGGTCTCAGACCTTCTCTCTCCTACGGGAAAGGACGAGTTTACGTATTCGGCCACGGTGGTTCTTCCACCGTTTGCTTCACGCGAGGTTCGAACCCTCGACTTTTTTTTCATTGCTTCTCCTGCCTTGAGCGGGGTTGTGAAGAAGAAGGTGTTTTCGACAACGAATCCTTTGCTTCTGCAGAGTTGTCATGGCGAAGGTTGTTCCAAACCGATGATTACCATTGATATTCAGCCTGTCCTAACGATCATCTAATATTTGAACGTCGAGTGCTCGAGTCCCTGTCCTTCCGCTCCAGGTCAGTAATGTCTCATGGCGCCGGCGAGAGACTTCATCAGATCACTGTGACATAGCGCTGGCCTCTACAAAGCGTGGCGGCTAATCTCTTCCATATTTTCTGCGCTCTGCCTTCATCGCCAACACCAACGCCTCCTCAGACGCGGTCGCAGTAACCTCTCGAGGGAACTTCAACCATTTTCATCAGCCTCTCGGAGACGCTGCAAGCTTTCGCTTCGTCTTCTCGAGCGCACCTCGAAATCTCGCTGCCCCGGCCTCGAGGCTCTACAAAGGCAACTTCGCGCACCGTCTCCTACTGATGACGATAATTTGATCCAGGGAACGCGCATGAAACGCGACATTCGTAAGTCGAGCATCAAACTCGTGAACCCTCCGAGCAGTCACCGCGCCTTGAACTTCGCAACCGCTGACAGTCTCTTCTTTTCACAGCTTCGCCTTCGACCGACGGAGTGTCCGGTTCCCCACTTCCTCCTCCTCCTCCTCCTCCTCCTCCTCCTCCTCCCTCTGCGCCCTGCGTTTATCGCTGTGCATAGCAAAGACCTCAGCCCAACCGTCTAGCGTCCGTAGAATCGGATCAACAAGGCCCTCCTGCCTCCCAGATCTTCGCGTGCCAACCCTCTCCCACTCTGGAACTACGAAATCTTCAACGGCTGCTTCTTCTTTCCATAGCTTATCCTTGACCGACGACGTGTCCAGTGCGTTCTCCCCATCCTCCTCCTCCTCGCTCCACACCATCCGTTCATCGCTGCGCACAGCGACAGCTTCTGTCCTATCCGTTTAGGCCCAACAGATCTCGCATCACCAGCGGTCCCTCGCCCGCACGGTGTTGCCTCGTCCTCGATGATGTCCGCCCGTCGCGTCCGTCCGTCGTTGTGCGCAGCCAGCGCCTTTGAACACCCTCTGTCTGCGCGTGGAGAGGGGACGACGCACGCTGCGCCCTTTGCAGAGCGCTGACCCTGACAACATCATTGGCAACTTTGTACGCCCTACGGTAGCGAGGTCTGTCGTCCACAAGGATCTGTGGGATTGGGCGAGGGGAAGGCTGCGCAGCTATGTTGCGGTGTCGCTGTACGGCTGCTGGACCACACCGAGGAAAGGATTCGAGGGGGAGAGAAAGACATGAGCTGAAGGGAGTCCGAGGCTTGTGTTGGCGGGCAGACGGAGGCAGTATATAAGCATGAACAGACATAAGGGCATGGCATAACGGGATGGGGGGAGTAGACGGATCAGAAGATTGCTTGGGAAAGGCAATCGCAGTTTGAGGAAAACGTATCATCTAGATAGACAGACGACATCTTCATTAGAGGTAGGTATCACATGGTCGTTCTCAAGGCAAGGATAGAGCATTTGGAATCTATAGAACAGTTCCGGATCATTGTTTCCTTCTTCATCACAGGCATCGCGTGGCCGGGAGTCACGTTCTCCAGCTTCGAGACGCCAGACAGCTAGCAGCCGCCAGCTAGAATCTCCAACCAGCCTCTTCTGCGCTCAGAGTATCATTTCCTCCACTCGTCGTAGGCAACCTGAACGGGTCACACTAACATCTCCCTGAGATCGCGCTCGGCAACCTTCTCTCCCTTGTTTCTCTCAAGCCTTGGGCCCCTCTCCTCCTTCACAGCCTCAGACGCCGTCGATTGCGATCCTTCCTCTTTATGATGCCGTCAAAGACCGCGGCACCTATTCTCTTCTCCCGCCTAGCCTCTAGGCTGCCAAGGTACCCTTCTCTGGGCAATCCCTTCTTCCCTGCCTTTTCCTACCCATCCCACAGCTAGCGCGGCGCCATTACCCTTCGAAATATCGCCACACAACAAGAAGCAGATCTCGCGGCCTCACCGGCGGGGTATACTATGTTGCGTAGGGAGGGTAGCGTGAGGCGCGCTAGATGGGTTGGGAGAGGCGCCTGGCTCGGATGGAGGAACCTCGCTGGGGAGGATGGTATGAGTGGATGGCTGGTTGAGGTTTCAGGCTAGATCCCGCTGTGAGGTATTGGTCTGCGGCGGACTGATCCCGAACCGATCCCTGTTGAGGAGCGGGGAGGCTAAGAGCGGCGGCCGAGGAGATTTTCGTACGGACTTTGGAGAAGAGATCGAAGGAGGAGAGAGGCGCGTTGATGAGGGACTTGCGGAAGGGTGGGTAGATCGCAGCGTCATGACATGGTTGGAAGTCGGTGGGAGTAGGTGGGATGAGGAACGCTTGAGGGCTTGGGGGCAGACATAGTGGTAGCCGTTTCCAAAGAAACGGGAAGGGCATTGAAGACGTACAGCTTGCTCCCTCAGCTTTCTGTGGGATGCGAAAAGCCGTGAAGCAATCGACGGACGGGGGATCCAGATTCACGAGGCTGTAATCATGCAGCTTTCGCACAGTATCAGACACAGTTTCCACGGGCTTCGTTATTAAGTCTTTCCCTACGTGCCGTGTTTCTAACCCTAGGCGACTTTACCGGCGCCTGAACAGGCCCCTCTACCCAGCGACTACCTTCTCCTCGCCTCTACCAGGACCGTTTTCTCGCTCTAGCTACAGTCCCACGAGCCTTCCCCTGCCCTCCAACCTCAGTATCCAGCATCCCCGACCTCCGTCGACCCCCTTCCGAAGTCCCGTCAGTCCCCAACTCTCCGCCACGTATAAGCCTCCTCAGCGAGTCCAGGCCCCTGCAACCCGAGCCGCCTCGAGGCTATCACCGCCGTCGACTGAGCCGCGCATTTGTGGTCCGAGCACCCTCGGAAAACTCCGCGTCTCAGAAAGGCTTGGCGTGGATTTCCGCGAAGAGGAGCGCCCGATGTTGACCCGGTGGTTTCTTGGCGGGCGGATAAGAAGGATGGGGACATAGGGTTGAATTGGATAGAGACTCGGCGGGGCGGAGGTTTGAGGAAGTGGGGACTCTCGGGGCGAACGTGGGGTTTTGGCAGTCATATAGCGGGGGCGGGAGGCGGTGGGGTCGTGAGGAATAGGCGGAAGGGATAATAGCTTAAGTCGTGGAGAAGCTGAATGACCTAGGGTCAACTGGTGGGACTGGTGGGACTGGTGGGACTGGTGGGACTGGTGGGGCTGGTCTGAGCGCGAGATCGGATAAACTATATGGCGCTGGAATGTGGTGGAATGTGGCGGACGGCGATGGGAAGACGCAACTGGGTGAATTCAGAGAGAGATGCGAATAGGAGGGCGGGGGCGTGGTGCTGAGAATATATACCGCGATAAGCAGGCTGTCTAGAAACTGTAGTGTTTAGTTATCACAAGTATTTGGCATAAGCCTCGGGGGATGCAGCTGTAGCATATCATAGAATCTAAACGAGGAGTATTCAATTTCTTGTATATCATTTGTCTTAATTGCACCGGGGTACTATTATCGAAATCGGTCTTCCCTTTCTTATTGACTATCTGGGGTATTGTAAGATCAGGGCGCTTGGTCTACGTGCAAAGCACTCCATAGCTCTCAACCAGTCCCCAAGCCTCCGTTCTGATCTGCAACCTGGTTCAGGAATCCACTTCCGAACGCAAGATATTCAAAACGCCATACAAGTGCAGGGCTCGATTCATTAATCTGAACTCCAAGCATGCCGCAAAACCCACGACAAGATGGTACCCTTGATTCAACTCAAGGAACGCCTTGCAATCGTAAACATGAAGTCGTCACCTTAAGCCCTCGCCATGCTGCTTGTACCTTCTGCTAACAGAGCTAGGAATCCCTCTAGATCCTCTGCTGCACACCCATAGCCTCATCCCACGACACCCGTCCCGGGTTCTTATCCTCCTCCCGGCAGTAAATATACAGCATCATCGCATACTCCTCCTGCGCCTCCAGCGAATCCTCTTCCTCCACCTCATTATCGTCGATGACAATAACTTCGTGATCAAGGGGAGTGGCACGAGCACGGGTTCCGCGAGCGCGCCTCGCGGCTGCTGGGCCCCGACGCTGTGAAGTTGGGGGCGGCGCTGAGACAGAATCCATGAAGGAGAATCCGTAGTCTCCGAATAGTCGCCGCACGGAAGTTGCTGCTGTGGATCGGGCACGGGTTGGAGGTGCTGCTGGTGCAGCCAATCGAGGTCGGGTTGGAGGTGGTGGGGTAGGGTCTTCGTATTCCATGAGGTAGTTGTAAGCGTCGTCTAGAGTCTTTCGTGGCGGGATTGGGTTGGAGTGCCGTTCGAGACGTGCTGTACCGCCGAAGGGTTGATTGAGGAGGTTGGTTGAATTGTTCTGCGGTGGAGGCGAAGTGGGAGCCTTGGGGAGACCGTCGCCATCGAATAGATAGCTGAAAGAGTTATCAAGGTGGCCTGATGGCAATGGTAGATCCGAGGCTTGGTTGGCGGCGTTGTCATCGAAGAGGTAGTCGAAGGTGCCGTTCTCCTCGTCGGCTAGCTCAGGGATGGGAGTATTGCTGCTCCTGGAGTTCATCACCGGATTGACGGGGTGGGAGTGCAACGGGTCGCTGTCAATACGCGCTCGCTTTGGAGATGCCGCGTGATCTTCCTTCTCAGAATCCACCTCAGACTGGCGCTTTCGCATCGAGCCCGGGATCTCCGTGTCATCTTGTGTAAGTGCATCGAGCAGAAGTTGCTCGAGATCTTCAGGATCGGTAGGAATGGAGTTGGTCTGAGACTCTTCTGGCGGTACATTCATCATCGCTGACTCAGGAGATTGGCTAATAGACGATTTGTTGGTGGTGGAACCTTCGGGGTCAGCCACGTGCTTGGCAAAACCTCCGTGAAAAGTGTTGGAATTCATTGTTGATACGAAGCCTTTGTGCGAGAAACTGAGTGCAACAATGCGACTTGAGGTTGGTTCGGTCGAGACAAGATATCAGGCTTTCAATGGAGGTGGTGGTCGCTGCTTGATAAACGATCTGTGTGGGATATGGAGGTGCTTCAGCAGCGTTTATGCTCCCGTAATCCACTTTCACGACATAGCGAGTTCTTCGATGTAAATGTCTACAGTGAATGTGAAAACGATTTACTGCATACGCGTTGTCTTTGTGGACAAAGTCATTGTTCGAATTCGAGGAACAAAGAAATCCTTTTGGAGACAATGAAACGTTTTCAAGATCCTCCTGCCAGCCGCATCACGTACCTTTGCAAGTAACCGGATATTGGATGACGTGTACTCCTTATACTAGCATCTTCATAGAACATGCCTCTCAGTAGCTTCTACTCTACGTTGACTTTACATGAGATTGGGTTTATAATGTTTTTCCTAGCTAATGAGTACGCGGGAAGTGTCTTGATTGATCACAGCTCATTCCACTCATCACACCTATAAAACTCGACATAACATCATACCTTGCAGGCATAGTATTGACTACCTACTCATAGCTCTACCCAATTCTATCTACTTTTTTGTGCCTTAGTGCTACCCTGACTACATATCCAACAATTAGTCTATAGTAGCGCTACACAGGCGGGGTTCTACAAGCGGGCCCTAGACGGCGTTGCAGATGAGCTGACGTGCACGAATCCTAGCGCTTGCTAAGAGTCTTGGCCAAGCGGATGGCGGCCGCCTTGTTGGCGTTGCCCTTGGCATTCGAACGCTTGCGCTATTGAAAGTCAGTAACTTCTTCAGTGAAGGTATTTAGATAGTTACTTACGCGATCGTGCTCACACGGAGCGGCAACGAAGGTGGCGATGTGGTGACCCTTGATGGCGTCAGACGCGGCATTCTTCCACCTCTGGCAGTAAGGTTAGCGAACAACCCTTCAAAACGTGAGCATCGTGAGTGACTTACACGAAACAGGGTGACGACGTGGTTGAGGCGGGTGGCGAAGTCCCATTGTCGGTCCCTAAGGCTCATGACATAGTCGTCATAGCAGCCATCTTCATGAAGACGGAGCATCTCCGCCTAGCACAAGTCAGTTTTCTAGGATACAAGAGTTTTAATCGACGATAGTGGCATCACATACCAAGATCTTCCAGGCAGTGATCTCCAGATGGTCCTCGTTGTAGTCGCGGAGAATGCCGTTCGCATGCGGGTTCTTCACATCCCCTTCCTGGATGGAATCGCTCATCATCGCCCACATCAACTTGCGCACGGCGTCCTGCATCTGCTCGGGAGTCTGGGGTACGGTGGGATCGTCTTGCGGAGGGATCCAAACTTGTTTAGGGGCAACGGACGCCATGGCAGTCGGAAGGGTATCGAACGAGAGCTCAGTCGAACGATAGATTGGGATGCCGTTGCGATCAGGGGACTCGCTGCCGTCGTCGTAGACTGATCCGCGGAGTATGGGGCTCATAGTCGCCAGGCTTCTACGAGCGATCTGTCGGAGGCTAGCGGGAGTGCGCTGATGACCACTCAATGGAGTGAACATGTTCCGCATCACACCCGCAGAACGGCCGCTCGGAGTAGCGTCGGCTTCGTAGTCGGGGGTGGTGCCCCTAGCGGAGGGATTTCCAAAGCGATTCTCCCATGAGAAGCCTGTCATGAAGTCCGCACCCTCGGCATCGGCCTGGCCAGTGGCTGTGAAGGGACTAGAGGCGCCGTACGGAGACTCGGGGTAGAAAGCCGAACCGGGATGAGCATCGAAGCTGGCGCCCTCCATAGCCCGGAGCTCTGAGGGAGTAAACGTGTGGCCTCCCAGCTGGGTAGACCGATGTGCCTGGGTATTCTATTACCGTTAGTGAAACCGCGTAATACATATTCTAGTATAGTTCAATACCTGATTGTAGGCTGAGTAGGTACGCGGCCCATATTGATAGTTCAACACCGGAGTGTAGCCACCATAGGCAGGCTGATGACGCTGTGGACGGGCTGGGCGACGGCTCTGGGCACTGGGGAGGGCAACTTCATATGGGGACTATGGTGACGTGTTAGTAGTGCCCATGCAAGATGCTAGAAAGGACTAATCATACCATGTGACCACGAAGGTACCCAACGGGATTGTACTCAGCCGCAGCTGGATGGATGCCGAACGTACTGCTTGGGGAAGAGCTGAATGCATTGCTTCGGGGGCCGCTGGATGCATTGCTGGAGGGGGTGTTGAATGGATTGCTATCCACGACGCTTCCCGCGTCTTCGATGTCGTCCAAGCAATTCGGGTCGAAGAGACCATCTTCGTCCATTACATCGGCGTCGTGCGATGCTCTCATGCCTGCGCGGAGGGTTTTCTGGCGTCCAGAAGGAGCGGCGAGCTGCTGGTTCTCCGAGGCTCCAGTGTCGGCGGGAGCAGAGCGGCTTGGATTGCTGGAATTCCAGCGAAGAAGAGGGTCGTTCTTGTTCAGCTTCATAGTATCGTAGAGAAACAGTGTGAATATATACTTGAAAGACAGTGGAGGAGGTGATGCTTGTTGTGAAACTTGGTGGTGACAAAAGAGTGTGGTGAGGTTGAATGTGTTGTGGGCTGCTTGAGCAAAACGTAAATAGAGAAGAGTTTGAGAATAAGCGAGCCCGGCGACGGGGAAACAGTTCCCGATCCGTCACTGTGCCGACACTCACCGGCCTGTTTTTTGGGGCCGAAAGGACTGTTAGATCGATAGGGCTAACGCTTCGGCTCAGACTCAGTGGCATAACCTAGGATCCTATGTAAATTTAAGCAGGACTTCGTTTAGACAATCTGTGGTCGCCTACGCGTCAAAGGCAGGAAGACACAAAGATATGAGAGTGAGGCTGGAAGCTTCATCAAAACACCTCACTGACTTAGACATAGACCAGATGTAATTCAGATAGACTATAAGTATACATCCAGGCACACGAATCTGTCACTGTCTAGCTCCAAACTTGCTCACTCAATACTACTGTGGGGGGTAGCCTGGTTGCTAACCAGCCATTTGGCCAAGAGATAGTGCAGTCCGTACTGCTCGAATGTCAAGATTACCCTTGAATTTTTAAAAACTTGTGGGGTAACCCAAAGCAGTGGCGAACCAGTGTGCCTAATCCTATGGTGTATCACTATATATGAAGAGTATGAGATACTTCGGACCATGAAAGAGCGTGCTCAGTTGTTGGCGTCTTTACTTGCCTTATTCTACCATGAGTGGGACTGGTAATTGGTTTTGAGTCGCTTGCAGAGAGGTCAGAATAGAGTATGGAGCATGGTGCGTTCCGTGGGGCTGGGCCGCCCGCCTTCCCCGTTCCGGCATGATGCGGCGATCTAGCAGAACCTTCTTCTGACCATACCCACAACATGTACTCAGCTCAACGAATATGTCACATTCTCAAGCTGAATCTGCTCTTGGGTTAGTTTCAACCTAATGGAATATGTGATGGGCTACACTTAGATTATTGGTAGTATGTCAATGTTTTGCTGAGTCACTGAAGTCTAAACAATGATCACTTCTCTCTAACTCAAAAACACAAGTTTTTAGTCCATGAGAAGTGAAATTTTTGATGTACTATTGTACATGCAAAGCCGTCTCTAACTTAGATACCTGAGGCGTATCGCCCTGATCGTCATTACCCGTCGATTCAGATGCTCGTGTGAGCAAAACTGAGACAAACACCTTCCGCCATCTGAGAAGAATCAATCACAATCGCCCAGCACTCTCTCCGCAACACGCTTAGGCGCCAGCCTTTCCTCCCTTGCGCTTTTGAACTCCCCGCTCGGCATTCTTTGGGGTGGCGAGTCCGCTGGCGCGACTACGGGTAACCCTCTGGACACCTTGTACTGGCTCAGCTGCGATGCTCGGACCGGCAGCGTCGGCGGTGTCCGCAGCAAGATTTCGCAAGGCATCCGCAGCAAGGTTTTGCAAGGCATCCGCAGTGCCTAGCTCTGTGTTATCTTCTCCAAACTCTCCGGCATGTTCATGCCCACTCGGCGTGGCAAGGTTGCCCGGGGATGTGGCCTGTGTAGCCTGCGGGTCGCGGCGTTGTCGCTTGGCGACGGGCTCCATAGGAACAGCTTCGTATCCATCCTCTCCCTCAGCTACCATTTCGGAGGCATCCCGCTTGTTGCCTTTTGTCTTCAGCCCCAAGTGCTCTCGTCCTACCTTGATTTGAATCTTCTTTGTCTGGTTCGCTTTCTGGTTCGCGAGGTAGGACTATCGAACATTAGCAACGTCCAATTCAGTTAGCGCGAAGGGTACTAACGTTCCAGCGGCTGTTGGGGGCCGCGACAGTGGCTTCGTAGAGGCTGCCGTCGAGGAGGGAGCCGCAGGCCGATTTGCGGAACTATGAACAGTTAGTAACTTCTTTCATCCTGGAGATTGTGCTAGCACCTACCCAAAGCAAGTCTTCAACTGCCTCAAAGCGGGCGTTGAAGTCCAAGAGCTCCTCGTATCTCGATGAGGCGAGATCGGTAGGATCGAGGATCGGTATACGCCAGCCTTCTAGGTGAAGTTTGATCATCATGTTCTACCCCATTATTAGTCATATTACCTGGAGTAATAAAGAGCGAACGAGACTTACCACAAGCTTGTGCGCAACAAGCTCAATGGCTGGGCTTTCGTACACAAAGTTCCTCCACTTCTGAAACTTGTGATTCGAGTTGTCCGCAATTCCATTCATGTTGTGAATGGCATCGCGTAGGCGAAGGACCAGCTCGTTGTACTCTGCTTGGGTCGGAGAAGCCTTGAGGAGAGGTGGAGTCCAACGCGCCTTCTCGGTGTAGACACTCTGAGCTTCTGCATAGGACGCGAAGAATAGCCCGTCCGCGTTCTCTGTCACGTTTTTGAGGAGCGGATCCTTTGTGGAGCTCTCTTTTCCCCTCTTGCTTTCGGTAGACTTATGCGTCGTGGCGTAGTCTGGATTGGCCGCAGCCCTCGATGCCGGCGTAGATACGTCTGACCTCTCGCTTCCGCCCTCACTCAGGCTCATATCCTCCGGGCCGTGGTTGTTGAGGCGATCTACCTCGTCTTCGCCGGGATTGCGAGGGACGAGGGAGTTATCAAACTCATTGTCCTGGAAATTGATTAGGTCAGTCCAAAGTTGCACGAAAGCGAGCAAGCAAGGGGCGGTAGGTACACTCACCATCGGGTAGCCAACAGTGAACTTCGGGCGGAGACTCTGCTGGTTCCCTCTGCCCTCAAAACCGGTGTATTGACTGGCTTTGTTGTGGATGTTATTGAAGATGTTATTGAACTGAAGTGGGGAGACGTTGCGGAAGGTGCGGTCGTCCTGAGCATTCATGGGCTGAGTGTGTGAATCAGGGTGGAATCTGAACATATCGTGACGATTCATAGACGGCGCGGCCGGTTCACCATAAAAATCACCCCTATTGTGTTGGTTCCTAGACAATGCGTCGTGTCTACCATACAGTCCAGCCATGTGTTGTTGATCCCTCGCGTAGGTGTGCTGCGAGACGTAGTTCCCACTCAACTCCTGGTGGCCCATGAAGGGATCATTTCCTCCGGCATCGTATCCGCCAACATATCCACGTCCGGTGTGGGACAACATTCCGTCGGTAGTTGGCGCAGCCATGGCCACATGTTCGATCTCCAATCCGTCCCACGGGCTGGGTAGCCCGGCTCGTTGTAGATTACGATGGATTTCGTACTGCGTGGGATCCAGACGACGAGAGGCAGCCGAGGGGCCTTGAGGCTGGCGCGTGGCGTTTTGGTGGCTCTTTCCAGACTATAAGGGCATAATGTTAGCCACATCTTGAAACATCATCAACAGCAATTCGTAATCAAAGGAGTCTAACCTTGTTGAGAGTGCGGGCGTGGGCCACCGCTCGTTCCGGCACCTCCAGGATATCGTCGTCTGGCCATCGATGACTCGACAAGTCCATCGTGCAATAGAGACTAATGATGCGACTCTTGTGTTAGTACAGCTATAGAAGCGAAGGCGACTAAATGGTTGTGACGGTAGTCAAAGGCCTTGCGAGTATATCGTGATTTCGAAGGACGGGCGACAACAAACGCCTCTTTGAATGGGTCGAGGGTAGCTATAGAGGTACTTACAAGACTGATAGCGAATCCTAGTATCAACAAACCAATGGTAGTACAAGTTGCTACAAAAGAGGTTGTGGATTGGGTTGTGTTGTGGTGGTACAGGAGGGTGGTGCGGAGGTGGGTGGCAGTTACTAGCCTTCTGAGAGCTCGATTTATGTCGCAGGAACTTTGTTTTGACGCGGCGCGCTGGAGTGCGGCGCTGAATCCGCCTAGTACATTCATTTTGTGACATTCACAAGTACAGAAGTGTCACGTGACTGAAGCTCCTTGAGCTCCACGCTCCAAATCGATAAGCAGGCGCCTGGGGTTTAAGTCAATCCAGCATCCATTTAGTCTGAACTCTTGGAGATCTACTCGATGATTGCTATCAATAACGTTTATGACCGGACCGAATGTACTAGAATGATGAAGCCTTCCTTCAGTCGCTGCTGGATCTGTCTACAATGCCCCCGCGCCGTGACGCAACTGGCATGCCCCTTCCAAGCCCTAGAGTTCGCGACGGTGCCTGGGCTACCATAGGTCGTAAGGCGTAAATCTGACAGCAAGCACTTTGTCACCCCTGGCGTAACAATCTGGACGTACTGATGATTCTTCCGGGTGTTAGAGATTACGGTGTTAAGGCATCAGTGGCATGGTGCGATGGTAGACACATACGTAGTGGCTATAGCGCTATCAGGGATCGCGTAGGGGGGTATGTAACGCTGTGTGAGCCCATGGAGCCACGGCCGTACGACATCGGGAATGCAAAAGCGCGTGGTAAGGATGATGCACAGAAGATTGTCACACGAAGTTGAAGTCTAGGTGTTAGCTACTCGGCTTCAGGTACATAGCTTGGCTTCTTTAAGTCAATCTTTCTGGTCTTGGATTGGTGGAAGTCCTAGAGGAACTTTTGCGAGAGATGTCTTGCTTTGAAACAGGAATATGATACTCTTGATCTCACATCTGGCCTGAACAATTTCTGACGGAATTGATAGAATCATGACCATGTAGAGCAAACAAAGAAGAGCAAACGACTGCAGCCAGGCTTTATAAGCTTGATGTGACCTAAATTTGATCTGACGTTGGAGTAAACCCGTCCAATTGAAGACTAAGTACATAATCCTCCCAACCTAGAGAATCAACATATTGTCTCAATACTCTAACGTGCCCGTGTCCTTGTCTTTATACCGATCAATGGTGCCGAGAAAGTATGGAACACCTCCGGTGCTATCAGGCCCAGCCTCGCCATCCTGTGAACAGACAGCTAGAGCAACTGGAAAGCAAGCTATCCAGAAAGCCTGACGCCCATGTCGTCACCTCCAGAAATCCAAGCAGCTCACGTCTTACGGGTCGTCTCATATCCCCCCTTGTTGGCTCGGCTCGAAAGAGTGCGTGCTCCAACCTGCGCTTTGTCCGAAAATATGCTTGGCTTGGGTTTCTCTGCGCGAGGCTCGGATGAGTCGTCCAAAAGAACATCACGGGAGGCGTTAGTGGTGGCTGGTCGATTGATACTGCTAGGCGTCGGCGCAGGAGTGTCTACATCACTCCGCAATCCAGTCGAAATGGTCACTGAAGCCTCTTGCAGGCCTCCGAGGCCCAATCCTTCTTGAGCGCCAGAAGTGGATGTGACCAGCGAGCCCCTAACCGCAGCTTCCGACGATCGAGCGACCACCGCGCGACGCTTCTTCGCGACCGGCAGTACATAAGGCTCGCTAGCAAAGCCGGTTCGGCTTTCCCCAATGGGCTGCTCGACCACTTTACGCTTTTTGCCAGTGCCTTCAGTAGCATCAAAGGCAGCGATCTTCGCCTGCTTCCTCCCATTTCCTGCCTGATTAAGACCTATCAACTAATGGTAGTCAGTAAAGAGTAAAGTTTCTTCGTCATTTATGGTGTATCATACTCTCATCTTCAGATCCGGGCCTGCAAGGATTTGCATGAAGTCACCACCATCTAATAGAGCTTTGCAGGTGAACTTGTGGCGCTAAAAAAGCGGGTCAGCATTGACAACCACTTCATCAAGATGAGAAACACATACGGATAGCAGTTTCTCGACCTTCTCCAGTCTTTGCTCGAAGCTAAGCTCTCGCTGAAACTTTGTTTCAATTAACTTCTTCGGGTCTAGAACAGGAGCTGTGTATCCGACGGTATGCAAGGCGACTAAGGCCTCCTAAATCGCTGTCAGTCGTTGCACCAATGAAGCGGCCTTCGAAGTACGTACTACGATATGGTGCGCAAGATGTTCCGCAGCCACTGCGGTGTATTGACCGTCTAGCCAAGGTTGGAGACACTTGTTGACATTATCCATGATGCCATTCATATTCAGGATGGCCTCCCGAAGGCGTACGACCAACCCATGTCGTTCAGCGGTTGTTAGAGCCTTCTTCAGGAGAGTGGGCTTCCAGCGAGCGCTGCTCGTATAGAACTCATCCGCCTCTGCGAATGAATCGAAGAAGAGTCCGTTGCGCTTTGACTCGATAATTCCAACCCACGGGTCTAAGACCTTTCCCTTCGGGCCCACGTCATACATGTTCATCGCTTGACGTTTCGAGGCCTGTGCTTGCAGCAGAGCATGGTGCTGCTGGGGCCCGCGCATGGCGGAACTACCGTCATCGTATCGATGATTGCTGCCAAACGTCGTATAGTGGCCTGTCTCCCGGAAGTTGTGCGGAGGACTCTGGTCGGTCACCTCATTTGATGGAGCATTGTCCTAACAGCGATATGTATTAGTAAACGTTCTCACAACAGGCAGCTATAGCTGTAGAACATTTTAAACATACCAAGTTGGGTCCAAGCATACTAGCCGAGCCCGTAGGTGTAGTGTGGCTGAACTCGGTGGTAAAGTTCAAGCTATCTTGGATGGGGCCGAACTCGTTGCTGGGCGTGGATAGCTGGCGGTCGTTGAAGATTCCGAAATCGCCTGAAAAAGACCACATGTCGTACGATGCTAGGTCATCACGCCAGTTCTCGACCTGAATACTAGGCATCAAGCTCTGCTCTGTGATATTGTTGTCATTGTGGGCGGGTTCCAAGTCACCGAATACCCTCAGGCCTCCATTGTAGGGCGCTAAGCGATGATGAGGGGGGTCATTCAGGAGATTACGTGGCCTGGAAAGAGCAGTATCCGGGGTGCGATGGTTGAGAAGGAGTCCGTTATCGGGGTTTGGCTGTCCTAGTATGTCTGCGGGAGATGGAATCTGACAAGTGGATTTGTTATCAATTTTTGCTTCAAGCGAAAACACTTGTTGTGAGCTAGAATGACGCGACTTACTTCGCCCCATGTCGACTTCCTCGTGCTGGACTCGGGAAAGTCAATGTGACTATTGCCGTCCCAGAAAGGACTCGGTGCGTCGTTGAGCGATGGGTCGTATTCGGAACCATAGGTGTAGTCAAACATGGAAGTAGTTCGGGGGTTTGGTTGGGGTGGGCGTGGTTTGAGATTGCGCGCCATCTCGTCGAATCCTATGAAGCGTCGATTGAGTTAGCATGTATGCCGTCCAAGATGTGTTTTTGCGGGGAGCGAGTAACTGCAGCCCCGAACATAAGTTTAAACAGATGGAAGCGTCGCTGAAACTACTTACACTGCTTGCGATGCTTACCAGTGGGGGTATGTATAGAGCGAAAGCTGGAGCTTCGACCTTTGAGGTGCACTGCGGTTGTTTGGCTCGCTGTGCCTAGGGAGGTGTTGAGATCGAGGTGCTCGAAGGGGTTGCTCGAAGCTGGCGACAACTATCTGCTCCCGACTCGGCCAATGAGCGTTCCGCTGGATCTGCCCCACGTGGAAGAGCGCGACCATACCGACGTTATTGCACAGACCGCCGTGTATCAGTAAGCATAACAATGCATTATTCGGGATTGTAGCTATGTAGGTCTACGTAGTTTAACGTTCAAGACCGCTTTGTTTTATGCTACTTGAATCGAGGATGGTCACATCAGCGTACACTCTAAGCCATCCATGGCGAAGGTTCTTCGAATTATAGTTTACGTGAGCCAATTAGCAGTGCTATCTAAGCCAGTGATGATGCTGAACTTTAGCTAAGCGGGCAATGGAAGATCTGTACATGCTGAAGTATATAAAGCCTGTTGAACGGAGGCCATAGCACCTGATACTAGGTGGAAGACGAGCTAATATACAGGAATAGACCCAAGTTTGCTACCGTGATTGCTAGCTGTGGTAAATGTCATAATCCGACAAAATCCCCCATGAAGCCAGAGGTCAGGTGGAAAGTCGGCATGAGGCTACACAGTCAGGCACAAACTTAAGGCTTCAAAATGTAAAGCACTCGATAAGATGACACGTACGAGAGATGCGAACACACCCGAGGCTCATAGTCAGGCAATGCGAACCCTGTAATAACCGAAATAAGACAGTTAGCCACGTCATGTATTAAGGTATAGCTGGGCATCAAAAGTGCTTGAATTTATCCTTATCATATCATAAGACAAGCTAGTAATATACCAGACCCTCTCTCAAGGACATGTAGCATTTTCACGGGGAGTTGACAGTGTGTGGCAACAATAAACACAGAAACCAGGGTGGTTCATAGGCTCTTGGGCGCGCGAAGAAATAACCACCGTCAAGTCAAAGTAATTTTTTATCTTTTTAGAACTACACGACTATGTACGAACAAGCTTGACGTGTCAGAAAGCCGTGAACATACTTGCAATCATGCTTCGTGTGCCAATTGATCCTGGAAACCACCGCTTTTAAACCTCAAGCTTGAGGCTAGCGCGAGACTCCTCCTTGGGCAAGACCTCGGCTCTAATGGCTTCGCCCTCCTCGCCCTCCCTTTTTCTTAGTCTCCCGAGGCAAGTATTCTCTAGTGGATCTTGGATCCCTCACTTCCTCAGGTGGGGCTGCGTCCTCGTCGACCTCGCTGAGATCGGAACCATCGCCACCTTGAACAGTATTGGATGATGTACGGCGCGGGGTCGGCACGCTCCGTCCTCTGGCTCGGGGGGTTCTCCGTGGCTGAGTTGCTGAGCTTTCGTTGAGCTCGCGGCCCTCCGAAGAAAATGCTTCTTCCGCAGTACGTTTTCTGCCCTTCGCAGCCTGTCTGCCTTCTTTGATGAAAATTTGCTTAGCCAGGTTGGCCTGGCTATATCGTTCGCTCCTCTGATGAAATAATTAGACGTGTTGTGCTTGGGGACTTGTATTACATACCTCTGCCCGCTCGTTAGGACCGGCAATGAACTGGTCCATCTTCAAATCGTCGCCTTGGAGAACCATCTTGGCAGTGGCTTTCCAATGCTGAAAACATTCAATTAGCAGAGAGTGAGATGTTGGTGACAAGAATGACTTACTTGAAGGTTTTGTCGAATTGCCTCGAAACGCTCCTTGAAGGACAAGTATGGTTCTGGCTCGAAGAGATTCTCTTGGGTCGGGTCAAGCACGGGCCTAGTCCATCCCTCCATGTGTAACTTGATGATCCGTTCCTGATCTATAGTTAGTACGCTCCTTTTCTAAACACGGGACTGGTCTCACCAGAAGCCTATGTGCAGCGAGCTCGACCGCGGCGGGGTCGTAATAAGCGTTGTCGGGCCTCCAACGCGCAAGTCGATTTGTAGGACGGTCATGTATGTCCTCAAGATTGTACATGGCGTCTTCTAACGCCCTGACGAGACGCAATCTGTCCGTACCGGAAGGCAGCGTCTCCTCCTTCGGCCTCCAAAGCGGGCGCTCGCGGAACAACGCGTTGCCCTCCTCCGCGGAATTGAAATACATCCCTTCTTCGTTGAGAGCACGCCCTTTGAGAACATCATTTCTGATAACCATACGGTCTTTTTTCGACTTTTGAGGCGCCTGTTGCGTGGTCTCAGTTGGTTCCTGGCCTTGAACAAGGCGCGAAGCGCTCGAGGGTTCGAATGGGCCCGGGATTGGGGTAAGGAAGCTCTCTGTACCCTCAATTCCACCAATGTCTGGTGATGTTGGGTGGACGGGTGCACCGTAATCTCTCCTCCGCCTCTGTTCAAGGTCAGGCGTAGGGTCAGGGTGAGCAGCTAGCTCAGGTTCAACGGGACCGTGTGTTTCTACATGGATGTTGACGAGGTTATAGCGTTCCATGTCAGCCCATACCTGCTCTTCATCAATCGGACGTCCAGCCCAAGCACTATATCGGGCAAAGTCCTCGTACATTGCCAATCGCCCCGCGTCCTGCAATACCCGAGCGTTCCTATGCCTATCTAGGAACGCTGGGAAATCACTCAGAAATGCGTCCCGAACGTCGTGACCCCAGCTCAGGAACTGTGGCGCGGCGTTGTCGTCTAACTGCAGAAGCATCCGATATCTGTTCTGGGTGGCCTGAATTCGACCTTCACGATCGGGGTCAAAGCGCTCTCCGGCGACTACATCTACCACAGAGGGCAACTCATTGCGCGCGCCAGCCATACCTGATCTGCCCGGTTGGGCAGCGCCGGGTTGTGTCAGAACAAATGGCGATGACGTTGGGGCAAACAACGACGATGTCGGGACGGCAGCAGGAGTGTAGCCTGGAAAAGCCATCGAGAACGGGTTCTGCTGCTGGTTGGCGTGTTCATCGCGTGCCTGTGCGTACGGGCCTCCCATTGTGTCGGCGTATCCAGATTCTAACGGTTGATCGAGGCGAACTGAGCGTGTTGTATTTCCGCTAGTACGCACCGGCCTGCCAGCTTGACCAAGGCCAGCTCCTCGAAAGGGAACAGTGTTGCGTTCTTGGTCAGAGCGTGTAAGAGCAACAGATGTGGCGCCTGTGTTTCTCTTCTTTCGGGGTTCTTGTGGCTTAATAGCCTCGAAGTTGGTCCTGGCGATAACATACGCGGGAGGTATTGGATAGAGAGGGCTGTAGGGCTCTTCGGGGACCTTCCGGGACGGTTCCACCTGCGGGTTGACAGTTAGCGCAGCTTCATAAGAAAAAAGCCACTCAGCGGCGATGAAAATGAAGAGACATACCGATTCTTCCAGCGTGGAACCCACGGGCTCGTTAGTAGGCGTCTGTACTTGACCCAATGGGGTCCGACCTTGTTGGCCGGATCCGTGTCCATGTTCCACTCCACCAGTGAATGGATCGGCGTTCTATACGTGAAAATGTCAAAAGAATACTCTTATGATGAATAATAAAGAAACTGTGATCACGGCACTTACCGTCACAAGCGTAGAACCGTGTTGGACGCGGGTAAACGCCTCTGTAGAGGTCCCATCGTAATAGTGTCCACTAGGCGTGCCTTGGGCCGTGTAGCCGGCGAAGTCGTGACGTTGTCGCACCCCGTCCATCTGTGCGTATGACTGGTAGTCGTCATTGAACATGTCTTGACCAGACCGTGGTGCGGCTTGTTGAGGTATCTGAGGATTGGTTTGTGTGGAAGACTTCACACTATGTTAGAACAGTTCGTACAACACATTGTGCAGACTTACATTCATCTCTAAGCCACGAGTATTGGTGAAGTACGGCATACGAGCCTCGTCGAAATCGCCTGGACCTTCTTCCAATCCGGCAAGTGGATACAAGCTAGCAGGCGGCGGAGTGCCATCAGATGACTTCTCATCTGGATGTCCACTGCCACCGGCGTTCATATTGGCGGTGTCTTATAGTGTAACTGTCAGCATACAGTAAAAGCGGAGGGCATTCTAGTGTTGTCTGAATAGAGCAAAATGGTGGGTGCCGTCTTGCTGAACTAGGGCTGGCGAGCTACCAGCTACAAGAGGTCCAACTTCTAACGAAGACCAATACGAGAAGCACTTACGTGGATTTAGAGTGCATACAAGTCAAATTGTCTGAGTCAAAGAGCAGCAAAAGGTGCTGTGCAAAGCAGGCGGGTGGTGTGCTGGTGTTGACGGTGCGGGACTGCGTCGCGCTTGAAGTAGCTATTTCTAGGTCGATCTTATCGATTGTCGCCAAGCTAATCAACCCGAGTCAACTCCCACGTGACGCCACGTGATGGGGGCAAAAGAAGGCCGTTGTATCGTTATATTAAGCGTTCTCCCACAAAAAGAACCAGGCACCATAAGTATACTCTTCGCAATCTAGTGACATCCGTTTAGCTTCATTTGTAACCGCATAAATTCTTGAAGATACGGATCAACATTTTTGGGCACTACGCTACACAAAGCTTCCGAGATCTCGTCCGCCGGTACACGCCAGTCTACGGACTGTCACTTATCTAGAGCAACTAATTGGACTTATTCTACCATGATTTGTAGCTAGAAGTATGCTTCTTTAGAAATCTAATGCCAGTGTGTTAGAGTATATAATATCGCTTATTTTCCGGTCCCCCTAATCTTAGGCGGGGCGTGCTTTTTCATCCAACAGGTTATGAGCCCGGTTGCCCCCGGATGGTCCACTTGGTTAGCACACCAGACTACGCCCATGACTAGCCAGCGCGAACACCAACTTACGGGTTCGACACGCACACAAGGCAGCTTGGGAGTCTTTTACCAGGACTAATTTCCAATTTTCCGCAACTGCATGGAAACTCGTCCCGCCTATATAAAAATACATAATACTAAGGGGACTACCCCCTACCCTCCTAGGAGGAAGCATAACTCTATGCATAAATATTATACATCTCTCGGTGCGCTTTCGCATCTTTCCACCAATCAACCACCCCAATTATTAAGCCACAATGGTTTTTGCCACTTAAAACATCTATTTTATTCTCTTATTTTCTACATCCTAATTACCTTCACACAGCTCTATTACGGGGCGTGTTGGAGTATATAATATCGCTTATTTTCCGGTCCCCCTAATCTTAGGCGGGGCGTGCTTTTTCATCCAACACAGTGACTCTGGCTGCTTTTTCCGGAGCGCCTTCCTTAGTAGTAACATCGTACCCTCCTTCTAGAGAGCAAAGACTAGAGGCTTAGAGCTTCTTCGACCTCTTGGGTCTCGAGTTGCCATGAGTGACATCCTCGTCCGGCGTGCCTGCATTGTCGACCTTACGCTTCTTGCCTGTGCTTACGCTCTGGGTCTGGCCATTTGCTGATTCTTGACTCATCCTCTCCACAACTTCTTCCGTGAAGTCTCTATCTGGGAGACTCTTCTTGACCTTTTTACGGCCCGTGGTGAGATAGAGCTGTCTGTACCCATTGAGTTTGGAATTCGCTTTGGATCTCTGATGGGGCTTGATTAGTATCCAAGTTATACATAGCGCATCATAGTACTCACCTGATTGTATTTCGATGGGCCAGCGACAAGCATGTCCACTCTGAGGTCGTCGCAGTCTAGCACCCATTTGCACGCTCCCTTGTTCTCCTACACGAGCGGTCAGTACTGATTGTTTCTATGATTTTAGTCACAGTTTCTACCTTGAGAACCTTCTCAATGGCATCCATCCGCCCGTCAAACGATAGCTCTGGCTGGTACAGTGCAGTGTTATTCAGCTGCTTCGGGTCCAGACTCGGACGAGACCAACCACATTCGTGCAACGCGACCACTTTGTCCTATACTAATGTTACTTGGATATTAGTCTGGAGTATAATCTGCTACTTACGACCAGTATATGAGCGGCAGCTTCAATCGCTGCTGCATGGTAGTATACGGCACCTGGTTTGAACCTCGCCCCAAAGCCGGTAGATTTTTTCGCTTTCTTTGTCTTTGCCGCGCGACCTTCCACAGACGGGTCATCAGCGCGGTGAGAATCCTGACCGACGGAAGTGGCGGTTTCTGGGCTCAAGCTATTGACCGCGCTCGGTACATCCATAACAGCGTCTCTGATGCGGACAACGTATGGATGACGTTCCCGCCCGTAGGGTAGTGCCTCTTCCTTCGGCTTCCAGAGGGGGGCGTCGTGGAATAGGTCGTGGATATCTTCGATCGCTGAAAAGTAGAGGTTGTCCTCGTCCAGTTCCATGTCGTTGAACAATGGGTTCTTTGCTGTAATGTTCGAGGTATTGTGGGCGACATTCGCTCTACCCGAAGCTAGCACATGACTATTCTTAGGATTGCAGCCCGAACGATGGCTCTTGGTTTCTGTAGGTTGGTCGACATCCTATATAGCTTCGCGTCAGCGATAGATTCATGAAGAAGCAGCGTTAGTCGGGCGTTAAAGATGACTTACCGACTCATTCTGACTATAAGGGAGGAGGCGACTGAGCATGCTATGAGTCTCCTCTAGGTCATTCTCATAGTCTTCATGATGGTAAGTCACGTCTCCGTGGCTGAAGAAGTTGCCGGTGCTAGCATCTGAGAGAAACCCGGGCTGTTGACGAAGATGGGAGTTGGATGATTGAGGGTGCGGAACGCCACCAGCGCTTCCTCCGGTACGTGACTGTTTGCGCTGACGTCTCGCCATTGCCACGTCGTGCCTACAAGCTGAGCATCAGCGTTAGCCAAGGATCAGGCGAGAAGCCATTCAGTGCTGCTGGAGCGAAAGACCTGGCTTGATGGACAAAAGCTGCCCTCGCGCCTGTGGTGTGCGGGGGAGAAACGCGGCTCACACCAAGCATTAGGACGAGAAACACTTACAGAATAGGTGAAGATGCGTATTGATCTTGTGTGTGTGGTCTAGAAGAACTACGACAACAGCTTTGATGTCTACCTTGTGCGCGGCTTGTATCGAGTTGAGCAATAAATACCTTTGGAAAGCTTTAGCCTCGGGCTGGGACTGGCCAGTCGGTGCACCGTGCACCCACCCGGCTGATGCTTTTTCTATGCCATACCAGCTAACAACTTTGCTGACGTCACCCAGATCGCAGCCCCAAATAATTAGAGTTTCAAGATACGCTGACTAGTTTCTGATCTTCTGGCGTTTGTCTAGTTTCTTCTCCTGAAGCTTTAGGAGAAAGGTTTTTTCTGCCGATTTGGCGTTTATATAGATATGGGCGTAGTTTTTGATTGTCCACGAAAAGCTGAAGAACGAGAATCGATCTGGAACGAACTCATGTATAACCTCGCAATCTGTACGATGGCCTCGACCACAGTGGGCATCTCGTCTGTGAATGAGTTTGATGGTATTTGATGTGTCTCTGTTCCTTATGATTAGACAAAAGCAATGAAGTATGGTACGAGATGACTGTGTGTTTCATAAGAGCTAGATATTTGATCGATCGCGTGGATGTATTCTGGGCTGTCTCCAAAATGCACGGCTTCCCATGCTTATTTATCTATCTATAGACTATCAAACTGCAATACATTTTGTCAATTGGCATCACAAACGTCAGAGTAATTGAGAAACACCACTCCTCAAGCTCTACCCACTGGACCACTTGCTGTCACCCTCATCTAGAAACTCGATCCACCATTGATGCAGTTTGCCGCCTTCGTAACAACTGTGCTCCACATCTACTTCCCGAAGTTAGTCGCCATGCGGCTAACGCGCTCCGAACGGCGAAGATTGCTTGAGCCGATCGCTGGAGTGAAGCGGTTGTTGTTGTTAGTCGGCGGCAAGTCCTGGTGTAGTAAACTGCCACCTGTTACGCCATTGACAATGCTTCGGTAAGCTCGAGTGACTGAAGCGTTCTGAACAAAGCCCGCCTTTTCTTGGGCATAACCGTGAATAGCGCCGTTACGAGATGGGAGCGCGCTGATCTGACGCCGCTTGGGTGTAGACGGGCCTGATCCCGCATTAATCTGATAGCTATCCACAATAGCGATCTGGCTCGCCTTGCGCTTGGGCTTGGCGGTGGGCTGTGTTTTGCTCCTATCCTCAGACTTGCTGACCTCTTTGCGCCCGAATTTCAGGACGATCTGTCTCGAGTCGTTGAGGACTTTGTTGGTATTCGAGCGCTGATATGTGTTAGTTACCTCCGCGTTGGGATCAATGAACACCGAACAAGACGCACCTCTTCGTATTTCTCTGGGCCTCCTACCAGCTTGTCCAACACGAGGTCGTCGTTATCGAGGACCCATTTGCAAGTGTGTTTCTTTGACTATGATCTATGTCAGCAATGTTCTGTGCTGTACCCAACAAGTAACAAACCTTAAGTACCCTCTCGATACTGTTGATACGCTCATCGAAACTGAGTTCTGGCTGATAGAGTCTCTTTACATCCAGCTGTTTGGGGTCCAAGTTTGGCCTAGACCACCCAAGCTCGTGAAGGGCGACGACTCGGTCCTACATATTTATCAGTCGATAGATCGAGACTCGGACAGCATTGCTACTCACGACGAGGAGATGTGCAGCAGCTTCGATCGCCTGTAACTGATAATAGCCACCCGTCCAGCGTGCTAGTCCTCCGCCACGCCCACACTTATTTTTCGCGTCCTTCGGTGTAGTCATTCCTCTGCCCACGGCAGTACCTAGAGAACCAGCGGCTGTATCACCAGTAGTGCCGTCAAGAGCAACTGCCGTCATGCTCTCAGCGGCTGGCAAATGTAGAAGTGCGTCCTTGATCCGCATCACATAGGGAAGTCGTTCTTCTCCATATGGCAGTTCTTCCTTAGCGGGCTTCCACAAGGGATCGTCCGCGAAGGCATTGAACACGTCCTCTGCTGAGCCAAAGTATAGGCCTTCTTCATCTTTGACCAAGTTTTTGAAGAGCTCGTTCGTCTTTGGGGGCGGTCCTTGGGCCTTCGCGTGCTTTGGTTTCTTGGGAGAACTAGTTTCGGAATTGGGGCCGGATTCATATTCGCCGTCTGAGTCAGAGTCTTCAAGGCTCTATATTCATGTTAGAGACATTCAAATATCAATAGACACAAGGCAATTCTTACCTGCTGTTCGTACTGATGTCCGACTAAGCGAGGAAGACTAAGCTGACCGGCTATCTGCGAGGAGTGGAACTCGGGGTCGTCAAACATCGATTGTGTGGATTCTTGTCTCGTCGAACGGAGCTGTCTGATAGAGGGGGAGAAGACTTCGTGAGTGTCGCTGCTGACCCCGGGTTGATGGGTAGCCTCTTCGTCGAGCTGAAGATGGAAGAGGCGAGACATCCTTCCGCTGTCTGTATACAGGGTATTCTGTTAGTAGCCGAACCACACAGTATAGATTGGGTCCTTCTCACTCATGTTTTGAGTGTGCCCTTGCGGCATTGAAGTCCTCCAGGACTTGGCGGCGGGGAGTATCGCGGAAGAGAGAGAGTCGACTGACCAGGAGATAGTATCGCTAAGCAGCACCGACAGAGTTCAAGACGAGCGAACGTTGGGTATCAGCTGCGGAGCACGCTAGCTGCGAGTTTTTCCGCCTGTCGTGGTCAATATTTGGTAAGCCCCAAATTTGGTAGATAGATGGTCCCGAACGGTGTTAGCGCGGGCCCGGGCTTCAGATTAACCGAGGGCCGGTGCCCGACTAGCCGCCCGCCATGCAACCTTAAATCGACACGAAATGTCCACCTTTGATAGTTGAGCACTAGAGCAAGCACAGGCTTGCTACATGCATGTCCACATCCTCATGGGACGCGAGAATAGGAGAATTTTGATTAGAAACGTCTATTGAGAGTATTTCTAGTATCTACACTGCTACATCAACGCCACTTCGATACTCTAACGTGCCAATGCGTCATACCAGCTGGCAGTCAATTTGAGACTCAGCAGTTACAATGCAAATTGAAAGTTGTATCAAGGACAGCTACGTTGAAGGAAGTATCAAGAAGCATGGGAGAAACAATCTCATCCTCTGCATTTCCTGTAGTCCGCCTTCCCCCCCTTCCTCCACGGCTCCCTAGACTCATAGGAACGAGAAGTCGGACCAGGTGTTTGGAAGAAACTGTCCTAAATCTCCCAGGGTATGGTCATCACCAGTCGTGTCTAACTCTCCTCCTTGATAGTCCCATTCCTTTGCCCCGGTCATAGAGGTGGTGATTGGCATTCCCGATCCCGTAGCTGTTGATGTGATGAGACTGTCTCCGTAAGGATGGGACAAGACATCCTCATGAGGACCTTGCGGGGCTGTAGCAAAGGCCATGTGAGATCCAGAGCTAGCTGTGGGAAAGCCTGCCGCTAGCGCCGTGTTGTCTTGGGCGAAGTGCGTATCGTCGTCGAGAGTAGAATTGGCTTCAGCCCTAGAGGACTCTTGTGCTTTCTCTTTGGTGGGTCGTGGCTTCTTTACCTTGCGAGTAGGCCCTAATCCTAGCTCACTCCCAGCGGTCTGAGTCTCATCGCCTCCAGAGATCGAAACAGCCTTGCGTTTAGTTTTTTTGGCCTTCTTGTTATCCCTGTGCTGGGACTCATCCTCTTCGGCTACAACCTCGCGTCCCTTCACAAGGCATGTCTGCCTATCGACATTGATCTTCTTGTTGACCGCCGAGCGCTAGGGGAGTCAGCCAGTTGAATATGTCTGGGGATGTAGCTTCTACCTTCAAGTATTTGTTTGGCCCTGCCACTAGCTTGTCCATCTTCAGATCGTCCAGGTCGAGCAAGAACTTGCACATATTTTTATTACTCTGAAGATGTTGTTAGCCTTCTTGCAAAATACGATGTTCGTGTCTGCCTTATTACCTTGAGGACATTTTCTACAGCTGTGAGCCGGTCATGGAAATTGAGCTCTGGCTCGTACAGGTTGTCAATGTCACGCTGCTTAGGATCGAGAGGAGGACGAGTCCAGCCAATTGTATGGAGACGCAGTAGTTTGTCCTATACTGATCAGCAGACTCTTCGTTGGTTATAGATGTGCTCTTACTGACCATCATGACTTGAGCAGCAATCTCAATAGCCAAAGGCTCATAGTAGGTGGCCTCTGGTCCCCATCGACCTAGACCACCTGCAGGCCCTGCAGCATTAGCCGACTTTGCTTGTTTCCTAGCCCCCTGCTTCGTAGTACTCTTGTGTGCCTGTTGGAGAGTAGCTTCGCACGCCTTGTTGTTCGCAGGACTGTTTCCTGTCTGAGTGGCATCCTCCGATCGCATCTGGAGCGCACCCTCACTGCCATCGCCCGCTTGAGTGAGTAAGCGCTCATGCTCAGCTTGTTCACTGGTATCACCAGCCTCTTGTGCCTCGTCTGTGCCCTTTGTGCTCGCACTTGGCAAGCTGATAATCGCGTCACGGAGAAGCACTACGTAGGGCGCACGCTCGTCGTCGGTCGGCAGGTATTCTGGCGCTGGCTTCCACACCGGGTTGTTCTCGAAGATATCGTAACATTCTTTCCCCGTTTTGAAATGGAGCCCATGTTCATTCAAAGCCAGGTCCTTGTACAGGTCGATTTCCCCGCCCTTGTTGAATCTCTGCCTAGGCATTAGGGGGTGGGTAGCTTTGATGGGCAAAGGGCTCGGGTCGTATATAGAGGTCGACTGACGTTGTCCAATTGGCCACTCGTAACTCTGGGGGTACTGAATCTGCTGAACAGCCACGATGTTAATATAATTACTCTATGCAGAAGGAAAAACGCGCAGTTAGAGATAGTCACTCACAGTGAAGAATTGTTCGTTGCTACTCGCCAGGCCAGATACACTCGAGAAAGCATCGCTGTTCGGAGTCTCTTGTGCGGGGGATGCGCCACAGCGATATGTGCGAAACGCGCCCAATGTGTCGACGTTGTTCGCACCCTCGAACTGGAAATCCGAGAGTATATCGCCGAATACCTCTTGACCACTTGTCATTGGTGCAACGATGTTTCTACCCTCCACGGTTTGGAGGTAATCGTGACTCGCGCCGAAGACATCGTTCAGCACCCCTTGCAGCCGATCAGAAGGCCAGAAGTCGCCGGTTGGTTGTCGCGGTACGCCCCATGGAGGGGATGAGCCCCATGTGTCGGGCATTGCGTACTGGTATCTCTAGCGTACGAAAGTAGGTTAGTGGGGTGACACTGAGCAGATAGGAGGGAGGGGGCTGAACAGCTTGCTGGTGTGCTTGGTAAATGCAGCGTCGCCGAGCAAAAGCAGAGTTAAAGCTGTCCAATGAGGGTGTAAGAAGACTCACTTTTCAGGGAAGAACAAAAGCAGAGAACTTTACCAAGGGCTATTGTGGTTCGCAGAGTACAGAAGTGGCGCTGACGGTGAGCAATCAGTGGATAGACGGACCTGCGTTGTGGCAGTTGGTCGGGACGCAGCTTAGCGTATGCTTAAGTCGGGCCTTGGGGCTTATGTCGGGCCACAGGTTATGCGGGATTGGCTGGAGCGTGGCTAGACTAAAGACTTTCTCACGTGCCCGGAGAGGCATACAGTAAAAAGTTGTAGAGTTCGTTGTAATGACTAATATCCTCTAAACCCCACCAATACTGCTGGTCGCGAACTTGTCGTGTCATCAGCTTCAGACATCGAGGCAACCTTCCATTTCAAGTGGTTCCTTTCTCCCACTATATCTCGTTTCTATGCTGCTTGCTTCTTGGCTCTCACATTCTTGTTACTCGCCCCCATTGCCTGAGTCTCTCTGACACTGGAACATGCTCTTGTCCCCAGAACTGCTCTTATTACACTGTGTCGTCAGCTTGCAAAATGCTCCTGCCTTATAGGAAACAATGCCAGCGTTTATGTTCATGTCATTCGTGTTCACAAGGGACGCAGAAGTTCTAGTTTTATGGACGAGATGTCCTTTATTGACTTTTGCCTATGTAGCCTTTGAGAACCCACCGCAATCTAGTAGACACCACTCGTCTAGACGAGCATCTACACGATGTCGCGCTTGCCTTTACCTAAAAAGGGAAATCTCAGTGACCAAGACCCTGTTCCATGTTCTTTTCGTAGTGAAAGTAAGCTACATCATGACAAGCACGCCTACTGCGTACATTCATTCCCTATCTTCATGCTCTTTTTCCCCTTAGCAAGTTAGAGAACATAACACCGAGACCCAGCTTGCTCGATCTGTCTGCGAACATAGACTACGGTAGGTCATGAGCGTACAGCTAGCCACCCATCGTCATGATCCACAACCCTACTTCGTCGAACTGCTGATCCTCGGCTTGGGCTTGCGGCCTGATCGTCGGTTTGAGGTTGAAGCGCCTGGTACGCCAGCCGGCTTGTCTCCAGGAGTAGTTGCATAGGACGCCGGAGTGCCTGGAGCCGTAAGGCGAGACGGTCGTATTTTCATACCACCCGTGGGCGATGCCGCCACCGCGTTGGAGCTCGAACGCGATCCAGTGTTTCCTTGAGACTGAAGGTCGCCCTCTGCTTTTGCGAGTTTTGCCACCTCGCCCCCGGAAGAGCGGGGCTTCTTAGGCTTCCGCGGATGGACAACCTCTCCTGAAGTGTTATCTTTGCTCGCCCCCTCATCCCCTTCAAACATCGTGTCTGCCTCGCGTTTGACTCGCGTTGGCAATTTCGTGCCAACCTGCTGCTGCGATGCTGACTGTGCACCCTCGGTGTTCTTCTCCCGTCCTTTCGCATAGGTCTCCTTTCTCTTTTCGTTGTTCTTTCTGTAGCCCAAAGTTCGCTGGTGGTGTCAGTTGATATATATAGCTAATCTTAGGAAAGAACACAAACCTCCAGAAACTTGCTCGGGCCAGCAACCACCTGATCGATGTACAAATCGTCCATGTCTAACAGAGCCTTGCATGCAGCCTTGTGATTCTAAGTCTTCGTCAGTATCTTGCACTAACATGACCAGGAAGTACCTTTGTTACCTGGAAGATCTCTTCAAGAGCCACGATACGAGTCTCGAAGCTGAGTTCCGGCTCGTAAATCTTCTCCATCTCCAGCTGCTTCGGGTCCAGGTTTGGCCGAGTCCAGCCGTTCGTGTGCAACTCGATCACTTTGCCCTAGAAATTACTGTTCAACCTGCTTGCTTACTCCAACCGTTTGATGTCACTTACCACCAATATGTGAGCGGCGATCTCGATGGCTTGGGGCTCGTAGTATCTATTGTTCGGTCCCCAACGAGCCATGCCACCAGTAGGTCCTCGTGTAGGTAACTTAAGGCTTTCCTTGCCAGACTGGTTTTTCGTACTCTGACTCGCCCTCTTTGGAACAATGTTGGCTTGACGCTGCGTGGAGGTGGTCCCTGGCTGGCCGGCACCGCCATCTTTGGCCTCTGAGTGCGCGTTGTTGTTGGTCTGACCCACCGCTTTCTTGCCTGTCTGGACGATATCACCAAACTGTACCGTAGTTTGAGAATTCATCTGATCTCCCGTTCCGCCAATCTTCTTGGGCGTGGGGAGACGCATCATCGCATCTCGAATGCGAACTACGTAGGGTACGCGCGCGTCGTTCCCGTTCGGAAGGTCTTCTTTGGCGGGCCTCCAAAGAGGTTGCCTCCGAAAGATATCGCAGCTCTCTTTCGCCGACGTGAAGTACAAGCCATGATGATTGATGGAAATGTTTCTATAAAGATCGTTCTTTCCATGGGCATTCGCCCCTTGTGCCGGTAGGGTGGGCCTCGCAACTACGTCGTCTCCACTGGCGAGACTCCAGTCGAACTCCTCATTGTCGTCGCTATATGAGGCGAAAGTCGTGTCCTCATTTGTAGAGTGCTGGAGGTCCCGCTCGGTATGCCCACGAAACGCACTGTTATCAAAGATGTTGTAGGTCGGAAAGGTTGTTGTGTAAGCGACGCCCCCAGTTCCAGATGCAATCGGTAAAGCTCCGTAGGAATCTTCCAGGTTTGGTGCACCGAGTCCGTCGTGAAATTGGAATGACTCCTCATCGTGACCGGAGAATGGTCGGTCGTCGTCGTTGAAGAGAAGCCCTTCTAGGTACTCTCGGGTCGGGGGCAAGTCGTGCTTAGTGTTCCATTCGTATGCCATTGTATCCCAATGCCTAGATAGCACTAAGCGCGTCAGATTTGTGACTAGTATGAGGTCTGTCTAGCTCTTGCTAAAAGACGCTAGGACAGTAAGATTGGCCGAACCCAGCAAATTCAAGCAATTGCGTAGGCCAAAGTAGGTTCGACGTACCTCCTGAGACACTCGAGCCTGGGAAAAGGTTGGATCAAACTGCTGTATATTGCGATTGCAGTGCGCAGAAGTGATTTTGTGGTGCATGAGGTTGGTCTGCGGCGGGAAAGAGCGAGGTCTGTTTTGCAGTATCCGATCAAAAACACACTAATTTGTGTCCAAATTAAGCTGGGGACCGAGCGTCCGTGGCCGTAGCCGCTAAAATGGAGGCCGTTTGTTTACCGACAGGCAATAAGCTCAAGTCACGTGTTACTAATGTCCCCGTCTGAAGTTCTGCTCGCATAGGTAATACTAAAATTGGGACTCTACACAGTTACACCATTAACGCAGCAATACTGACCGGGTCGCAGAATACCAAAGATAACACATAGCGAGTACGCACTCAAATGGCCATGGCGCTTTTGAATTCATTTTACTATAGTTCGCACAAAAAGTAGCTTTGCGTTCATTGAACGCCACAGTAAAGACATCACGGTTCACTCAATCAGAATCTTCTTCTAGCATCTTTATTCTAAGCTAGGAGGAGAAAACCGGGTATTATGCAGTGAGTCTGGCCTGATAATTTATAATTGCATTTTTTATGCTTCATTGCTGGTTTTTTGTCTCAACGCCCCGAAACCTCGCAGGCTAACTTCCCCATACTGCTTACTTTTCCCGCTCTAACGAGCCAAACGTGGCTTCTTTACGGAGCGCGACTGAGTGGCTTGACCTAAGGTACCGCCGGTCTCGACGCCCTCGTCTGTGCGGGCGGATGATTCCGCATTCCGCTTCTTGAAACTTGTCGCTTGGCTTTTGCTCCCATTCGTATCGTGCACCTGAGACGTGACCTGCACCTTGGGATTTGATCGCTTTGCTTCCTCTCGTCCAGTGGCGTAATACCCTCGCCGTTTTTTGTTGTTGGTTTTATTACCCCCTGCGCGCTGGTTTGAGTCAGCTCGGTTTCAGTATGACTTGTAGGACCTCAATACTCACCGCTAGGTACTTGTTGGGGCCCGCCACCAGCTGATCGATATACAGGTCGTCCTGGTCAAGAAGCGCCTTACACGCTGCTTTATGTGTCTACAATCTGTGTCAGTACTCTGCAAGACTACGTGACTAAGGCCAGGCAACTTTACCTTCAAAACGTCAAGGATCGCATCAATACGGTCCTCAAAGCAGAGTGCTGGCTCGTAAAGCTTCCTGACGTTGAGCTGGCTTTTGTCTAAATTTGGACGCACCCATCCCTCCTTGTGTAGGCTTAACACCCTTTCCTATGACCTTGTTACTTGTTGATTTGTAGGACAAAGATGTAGTGGAACATACCAACAGAAGCCGAGCTGCAATTTCTATCGCTTGATCCTCATAATATGAAGCAGTAGGACCCCAACGGTCCGACCCTCCACCAGGCCCTTGGCTTTTCGTAGATGTTGTCTTAGGTACCTCACTACTGCTCCTTTCATTGACTTCAGTGGTATCAAATTCGGCAACAGCAGTTTTGACTTCCTGACTAAGGATACCATCATCGCCTCGACCGAGAGACGCGACGTCGCTGTCGGGCTGGTCTGGGGACGTAGTACTATCACCGCAACGATTGGAGGAAGCGGATACCGACATGACGGCGTCTCGAATTAGAACAACATATGGCTCGAGCTCGAAATGTTCCTCTGGCAATGGTTCCTCTGCAGGTCGCCAAAGTGGTTGGTTCTTGAATAAGGCCAGTCCTTGTTCTGCTGATCGGAAGAAAAGACCAGTCTCCTCGTTGACTGACGTGCCTTCAAACAATGGATTATTTCCGTCTCGAGGGCCAGTCGACTCAGGCTGCCTGTGCCGGCGACGAATGTTGTGCCCGCACTGACAGGTGGGCTGCGCTTGATCAGCGTCTAGGTCGTCGTCCCCCTTGCCGTCAAGGCCTTCCGCTGCTTTGCGATTGATGTCCATGTTCTCTATATGTTGGGAATCGTCACGTTCGTCGTTGGTAAGCAGGTCGCCCTGTTCCTCGCCCGGATTCTGGCCATCTGCGACGCCTGAGACGTACTCAGAACGACGGCCGAGCTACAGGGTTGTGATGTCAGTAAGCGTGCGATTCAAGAGTACTTGATTACGTATTGAAGTAAGGACGTACTTTGAATGAATCAGACAACTGATCATCATAAGCACGAGAAGGATAGTGGGTTGTCTGGGAGCCTTGAGTGTAGCCTTTCAGTGCTAAGAACGTTCGTAGGATATGATTGCGGTCGAAGAGATCAGCCGTCTCGTAATCTCCACCAGAAGCCAAAGCATCGCGAAAACGCCCGCCAAAGCCAGTTGAAGGTTCGGACATTGTGCGTGGGTGTGTCTATCTCGCGGAGCAGGTTAGTGAGTGAGCCGTGTGCAAGAGGTGGCAGGCCGCCTAGCCATTTCAGGAAGACTGACCGATTGAATTTCGCTGAATGAGCTGGATGGCGCAGACTTTTCTACCAGAAGGAGTGGATGGGGTGGATGTGCAAAGGTATAGGCCGTGCTACACAGGGCGGAGCAATGTTGACGGTGGGGAGAACGACCACTGTAGGATCTCGTTTAAAGCTCTACGGTTGAGAGAGGAGGGCTTGCGGCAGCGGAACAAAAGCGTCTTGTGGCGCAGATGAGACTTCAGGTCATGTGACCGTCAACTCACAGGGATGCCTTCGTCTGTGTGCCCCTTTCCTGGCCGCTTCACCCCTATGCGGACCGTATTTGATACCCTATAGACTGTTTCCATGTGTTGAACTCGTTCGAACACTCGATACTGATTGATAAAACATCACTGAGGCTGATATTGACGATGAGGCCAAGTTGACCACGAGAATGCTCCCCGAGAGCGGCCTTCCTGCTGTCAGGCCGGCGTCTAACAGTCTTTAAACTTCTTTGCCTTGGTGTCCTCAGCTTTCATAAGATGTTCCTCTAAATCTTGCTCTTTCGCAGATGAAAGCCGCTCACAACGCGCCACCATGCCGCCATCACTTCAATGCTTTGACAGATTGAGCTCTCCCGGAGAGCTTCAAGCCACCAGTAAGCTTCAAAGGCAGGACAAGGCTACTGATAGTACTTCCCCACGATTCCCAGTACGCGTATTGAGGCTTACACGACAACTTCCAGTGTCCCCAAACTACATAGAGGGCAACGAAGAAATTGGAGGATGGCCCAGAGGTAGTGTTGGCGATATATTTCTTGCTTAAAGGAGGCAACAAGCCTTTAACGTGCTGCTTGAGGTAGTAATTATAATCTAGATTATCTGCACATGTGTCTCTGCAAGCGACAAAATGGCATGACAATTATGGCAATACCAATGCATCCCCAAATGAGAAAATACGCGAAGAGGAGGTCTTGGATGGCCAAGACCACATGTTGGAAAAGCTTGCCTGCTTTCAGAAAGGGAACAAATCGTCCGTAGATCATCTACAAGAAAAGGAGAACGACAATAGTGGCGCATTATATACAAAGAATATCTAGAATGTCACAGCAGTGATTAAAACAAAGGAGTCCATGCTTTAGGAAAGTCCGCGGACCTTCACAGTAGCAGCGGGAGAATGCACGACTACGCTATTCATAGCATTGGGGTGAAGATTGCATGAGGTTTTGCACCTCGATTGACTGTGATTGCGTGTTGCCTGAGTTCATTCGACTCTGAGTAGGCATCCTGGAGGGAGGTCACAGTTTCGGGGCATAGATTCTGCTTTGTCGCATAGGTCCTGCACTAGCCGACGCTTCGCCTTCGCAGCTATCTGGATTGTCCAAGCGGAGTGGTTGCGCCTCTTTCGCGAAGGGCGCCAATTTTTCCGCCAGACCTTGCAGGTATAGATCTAGATGGCGGGCCCAGGATTAGGCTCAGTACTGGGGAGATGATGTCCAATGAGAAGCTGAAATGAAAGACCGGCCTCCTTTTATAGACTGTATGTAGAGCTGATTGCACAGGAATCGAGTGCGGTTTGTCGGTTTTCCATTGGGCCAAGTTTGTTAGCACAAACCTTGACACAAACTGGCGACCGTTCCCTCGTGGACTAGCAGTATCCCTTAGAGTTATTTAATAACAATGAACCTTGGAGATCTCTATAGACTCGAGAAGACTGACCAATTCGTCGCTCCATCATCTCTCAATCCTCCTATTTCTCACAATGCACCTAGCAGCGGGACCATATCATGAAAGGCATAGCTTCGATATGTAATGGCAACATATGTACTTTAAACCTATTCTAGAACCAATGCATATGCTTCATTCGGGGTCGAAATCGAGTTGAATTGGGCACAAAAATCACATATCAAACTCTAGCACAGTCTCCTTCATACAGCGATGGGCCATAAGTCTGAACACTCCCACATCTGCTTGAAGTGCCTCCACTATCTTTTGACTTTCTGAAAATCATACATAGGCTAATGCAGCGACTATTAGACTACCTTTTGACAAAGGAATAACCTGCTAGCTGCGGTATCCCTTACAGTGGTGTTAATTGAGCAGGACCGAAGCCAAAGCAGTGAGATATCCAGGCGCTCAGACTTATTTCATACATTGCTCTAGCACTTGTGGTACTCATTTGGGGGTTTGTGGATGCTTTGGGTAGTCCTTTGCCTATCTAACCTGAACCTGAAAACTTCGCCGTTCCATCACCACCCAATTCAGGACACCGACTACCCGTTTCTGCTCCGATGACACCCGCTACGTTGAGGTCCTCCTGACACTGTCCAGACGGTTCCAAAATTCTTACTCGAGCAGCTGTGGATCGATGACGGAATCGTGCGCGGAGGGAGAGATGGGAGGTTGCGGCAGTGGCTGGTACTGGGGCACGGCCGGCGGGTTCAAGATCGTTGGCTGGCTCGGCCGAAAGCGCGCTTGCTGCTCGGTGGAGCTTGCGGGAAGATAGAAGCGAAGTGTACCGGCTGCGAATAGGTTGATGTGAGGCATCGGGACGTAGTAAGCGGCAGGCCAATAGACCCAATATTCCCTCGATCCTAGCACCAGCTCCAAGTCGGCCTCTTGGAAAGGGTCTTCTCCCTGCGCGGCATAGTTCGCCGCTTGTTGAGCTAGGTGTGGTTCGGGAGCTACCATCTGCTGACCAGCGACTAGTCCAGCCACCCCGAAGTAGGTTGGTCCCGAAGACCATGCTCCGCCAGATCCTTGCGCCTCATGGGAGCCTCTCATATGGGTCTGTTGGTACGCGTTTCCATGTGGTGAGGTAGTTGGCGGACCGCCGCGGTGCTGGGTCTCCTGGAATGCCGGGCCCAGGGTACCAAAGTTCTCCCCCGTCATCACCGAATGAGTTCCTGGCGAGCTTGCAAAGCTTCGACGATAGGGGTCTGACCATCCCGCAAGAGTTCTAGCCTCCCAGTCGTCCTCTCCACCAACCGCAGGATCTCCGTATCGCGTCGCATCATCGTCGTTCGGGGCGCTGTACAGCTGTGGATAGGCCATTTCAGGAGAGGCTTCGGCACCGGTAGGATTGTGCGCCAGACGGTCGTTGATATCTTGGAAGGGTGTCGTGTGGTGCGCCATTGGTACGGATGTGTTGGGATCGCGTTGGTAAGTGTACTAACAACAGGCGGGGAGGAGAAAGGTCGGGTGGGCGCGCTGGTGTTCGAGAAATGGAGGTGTGGAAGCTTTCCTTATATTTCTACGTCTGTGACGCCTCTTAGTCATCGGCTTCGCTTTACGAGACGTGAGTGAATAGAAACAACTCATTCGCTAATGACGTCGGGGCAAACTTCACCTTTGTGTGGTCCCCAATGATTCACTACCTTGAAGTTCCGAGGCATTTAGTTTCTCATGCAGGCATTTAGTTACGATGTGTTAAAAGGCAATATCCTTACAATATTGGGCCATAAGTCTGGGCACTCGGATCTGTCTCTGCTTGGCTCCAATATTGCTCACTGGACACCAATGACAGGAGTAGCCCGGCTAATCAGCAGCCAAGGAGTCAAGAAGCACTCTAATTTGCAATGCTTGAGACTTGACGTCGCGCCTAGACTGTCGGAACACCTGGGGCCACCCCAAACGGCGGTGAACGGATGTGCAAGACTTATAGCCTGTCCTTGTGATCTTTGGTATCTTGAGAAGAATCGGCAGGCAAACGGATCTAGTTCCAGGAAACTCTGTTTGTGGCAGGACGAATGAAGCATGTTCCAGTAAATACGTTACTCATGTTTCACGGGCATAGCAAAAGGCCTCATTCTCTACAATTTGGTTCTTAAACAGGCGAGCAGTACACGCACGGTAGATACCTACTACTGCATCGTCTTAATCTGAATCTAACATGCACGGAGAGGAGAACTACTGTCTTGTACTACTATATCCACGCAAGTCTCTCACAGTGTACAACGCAGTAATGGGAGAGAACAAGTAGAACCTGATCCTTCTAAATGTTGGCAGTAAGAGGATGGTGCTCAGTGGCACAACCCCACCCCGGTGAGACCATACTACCTAAACGCCATAAGGACTGGACTTTTATAATCCATCAGTGCCACGACGTGTCAAGATATCTTTATGATCACGTTGAAGGGTTTGGACTTGTGATTGCATATGGAAGTATTTAGGGAACTGATCTATTAGGAAAGTTTCATTCCCACAACCTGCTTTGAATGAAACCCCGTTTCCGCCAAACTTGCTTCGGTCCCTAGTATTGCGAATGACCGTACACGGCGTCACGGAGTCCTTGAAAGAATTCGGCGTCAGACATCGGCTCGGGAGCGAGCTCTGGGGTGGTGGAAGGGGTCGAAATGCCCTGTTCAGTAACTGATGCAGTTGAAACCAGAGGAGTGGACGAGTGTAGGTCATGATCTTCTGTAGAACTAGCACCGATGTAGTACAGAATTTGACCTTCCGCGGACAAATTGACGTAGGGTAGCATTGGAAAGAAGGCACGAGGCCAATAAGCCCAATACTCAATCGCCTCAACTGTTTGTTCCCCATCTATGTTTTTGAATGGGTCCCTCAATTCCTCCTCTCGACCCCGTAGTCATAGTGTTGGGTTGTTCAGCCCTCGATGGGTTCACGTTTGCAGGCGAAGTCAGGCTGAGGCCGTCATGAGGCGTAACATTGCGAGGATTGTTTGGGGGATTGCTAGTTGGCTCTGCAAATCCTGTAACTCCGGGAGTTGTAGTACGAGGAAGTGTGCGTCGATTGGTAATTCCCGTGGTCGTTGGTCTTTCATGAAGGACACCATTGGAAGCGTGCGCGTCGTGGTTGGTTTGGGAGTTGATTGCAGGTTCTAGGCAATTTGTAGGCTTGGAGGTAAAGGGAGGGACAGGCCGGAGTACAGCGTCTTCATACTCCTTCGAGTGAAGTGGACGAGGTTCGGTGTATGCTCGAATTTGGCCCTGTATACATCTTGATTTAGTGAGACACTCTAGAGTACCTAATAAATATCAGGGCATAACAACGTACCGTTTCCGAGCGGACATGCCTGCCAGTGTGATCCTCCACAAGTACTAGACACCTGTACTTTCTATACGATCGGTTCATGGTGTGTAACCGGCGGGACGATGGTTCGCTTGTGTCAAACGGGAAGATTATGGGACCAGGTGGTGTTATAGAGGTTGGGTTGTGTGTTGGACTGACTTGCTGGAGTGCTAAGTTTAAAGACAGGCTCCCAGTGATGTCTTGAAAGTAAACATTCGGGTGCACGGGCCTTCCCGTCAACTTTATTACGGCTCACTGCGATTATCAGTCCCGCCAATGGAAGGGCTGCAGCTAAATGTATAGTGTAGAGTCTTGTGAGCTGGTGGAGTTCACCGTGGCATGGTTAATTGAATATAAATACAGGATAGCTCTACATGTACGAAAACGAGACAAATGCCGAGGGCGAGGGCCAACTTTCCGTCTTAGAAATAGAGGGAGGTATTTCCGCCAGGTTTCCCGCGCATAAAGATGCAGTCTGCCATCACTTCACGGCAGTGGACACACATTGCACCACCCAGTCTGTTGTAATGTTGAAGAGAAGGAGCTAAGACTGGAGCCTGCTGCCTAGGTGCACCCGGCCATGAAGCACAACATTATCTCGAAACGATCGTCAGGATACTACCAAAAATCTACAGGACGAAGAAAGACTATTCCAGAACGGGAGCTGGGTAAACTCTGCATCAGATCCTGCGTAAGTATTTCAATCCGACGAGAACACGTACTTCATGTTATATGTACAGTATCTCATATTTGTCAAGCCACGATTAGAAGACATCACTTCGTTTGCGAAACCTATCGCACGTATAGGCACAGGTCTTCTTGCGCGTCACAGACTACAAGCTGCTGAAAATGCCTCTGCCTGTCCTAGCATCGCTTGATGACACGGATTCGAAGCCTTGTGACATTGGGCAAACCGGCGACGAGCCATCTAAAACAAGGGCATCGGGCTCACAGCGTCATCCTTCCGTCTTAATAAATGCTAGAACCAGCTCAGGTGAGCCTGTAGTGGAAATATTGACATCGTAGTCTTGCTGGCTTCAGGTATAAGTATAATACCGTCTTCCTCGGGAGACTAGTCTCAATCTAGGTTCGCAGGGGATCACGATTCGGCCGCCTAGGCTACGATCCTACACGGCCTGATTGAATGCAATGGGTTTATTGCTTAATGCGCTCTTTCTTGTCAGAAATTGTGCTTAAAAGCTGCACAACCACTTCGCACCGGAGTCTCAATCTCACATACACTCCCGCATTAGATTCAGCAATCGGCGCCCGACTTCACCGTACTAGTCGTCTGCGACAGCACCACCATTAAGCTTATCACCAGACAGTTCATCTCAACTGCAGGTGACAGGAGATGCTTCAAAGCTGCGCAAGAGATAGCTTTATCTCCAATTCAGCTGTAATAATTAGGAGTAGGCGGTAAGGCGCTCGATCTCTGTTAAGTTATCAAGGGAGATAGTCCTCGAGTCCTTCTCTTCAAATAGCTTAATTTAAAGCGCAGAAGCTGTGATATCGCGTGTGAGCTCTCTTGTTGAGGTGTTGATAAGTATTGGAGATGATTATTGAAAAGGCATCGATAATATCTTGGATGGGGAAACGGCAATTATGGCTGTGCCGTGGGGAGTGCTTGGGATATTGCCATGAACTGGGAGGCATGTTATATTCGGAGAGCGGATGTGGCGGGTAAACGAGCGTCATTCGTGTCGATGATTCGTCGGTGAGGCCCCTCACCTGCGATGCCTTTCGGCGTCGTAAACAATCAGGAGAGAGGCTGAGCAAGGTTGCGCAGCGCTTCCAGCACAGTGAATCTACTGTCGCAACCCTATGTCCAGAACCATGGGAGGGTTTCATGCGCTAGATCACACAGGCGTGCGCGTATGCAGCAGGGGGTATGGGTTGAGGGGGGGGGGCGGTGTTTACCACCTGGGCAGCTTGGCTGACGACCAATGTGGGTTTGCGCTTCGCCCTTTTCCCTTCCTTCGCCAAACCATAGAATGCGCTCCAAAAATCCTAGTAAGTGCTGTACGGCGCCCACTACTCAAGCTGATACCACACAGCGAAGGACCTCCTCCCAACCCTCTCCACGGAGCTGTCGCGCTTTCAAGTCGCGTTTCTCGTTGAGGCGGCGACGACGCTGGAGACCGTCCTTAGACTTCTATGGGAGCGCTCGACAGGCTTGCGCATATCCTGTATCCTCCGTCAGGCAGGTGCTGCGCGGGTCGCTCTATCCTCGTTTCTTGCGGTGATGGTGGCGGCTTCCCATCGCCCGACCAGGTGTTCCACTCAGTGTGCGATTCTTGGAAAATGCCTCCTCTTTTCCCATATTCTCTTCTTCTTAGAAAGCCACCGAGACAATCCGTCTCCTTCTGGAGTAGTTCCAGCAAGATGCGCCCAGAATTGCGACAATGCCAAGGTTCCGCCATCGGGCTGGCCTCTTCTCCGGCCCACTTCCCCCGGTCTTCTACAAACTCCACAACATCACCTAGTCACAACACCACCAGCCCGCAACACCACCACCACTCGGCGTCAGTACTATACTGATAGATGTGAGAGGTTTCTGCCATTGCGTTCACGGTGAGACCCCGAGTCCATCAATGTCCAAGCCCCTTTTCCTCCTCCAGGGTCGGAACCCCTGAGCACCTCATCACCACATTTCTTCGTCAAGCGCGAACACTGAAGAAGATCACTCAACTGTTCATTATGCCCATAATTGCAAGAAAGTCTTCTTACACATGCTGGTCCCAGAGCGCTCCTGCGCGCCGGTAGGAGAGTTTCAACAACGTTGCATTATTACCAAAGACACAAACCTTCCCACGCTGGCAGTCGGCCTTGTTAGACTGGATGGTAGCATCATGGAAGGCACTCCGCAAGACTTTGGAACACCTTTTCGTGAGACAAAGGCAGGAATTCGGATGTCGCGTTTCTTACCAATTCGTATCAGACAAGTCACGTGATAGTGAACACGTGGACGATAACCCACCCTCCTTCCGAAACGGAAACTCGCAAATTCAAGGCTCTCGACACCCGTTTTGTAACAGAGTTGCCACAGTTCGGCTACCGATACCGTACTTCTATGGTGCTACACTAGGTATGTTCAGGGGCCAAGTCGAGACAACTATGGCGGAGCCAATTTGACAAGGTAGACAAGGTCTTCAGGAGACCACATACGGCCCAGTGCAGATGTTCGCGGACTCTTTCCGATGGACTTTTGTATGGCAAGCTCTTCCAAGGTAATCGAAACAACACTCAAAGAGAGTCAGCTCATTGACTGAATCCTTTGTGTCACTGGAAGGTTCGGTTTCCAATGACTACTGTCCACCCAAGATTGGCTCTCGAGAGACGGATCGTTCAAACGAAAGAAAGGAGGAAACGGAAACAAGAAAAGAAACAGTTGTCACTCTGGAACAGGAAGAGAAAAAATGAGAAAGAGAACGGACGTGTGAAAGAGAACGAGAACGGATATACGAAAGCGAACGGAAAATGGGAAAGAGGACAAAGAGGGGTAACCGTATGCCTGCCACGATTGATAACACGTAAGGGAAAATTCTGCCGGCCTTCATACTTCTCGACAGCCGAGTGGGCTGAATCGTTTTTCGACTATTGGACCAAAACCTTTCAGACGAAATGAGGGGGAACAGGAACAGAACCCCCGAATATTGGCATTTGTGAGTGCGATGTGGGGATGCCAAGGTTACATCAAATACGACTCAAGATCCGAGTCTAGTTCACCAATTCACTTGCAACGCAACAAGGCTAACCCTAAGATCCAGAAACCTTAGCAAGATTTCGAGATTAAAAATATCGGTTGGGAACTGTGTCCAGGCCATCTTGATCACCATTCGGCCCAGAGCTCCCTTACATCTGTACCTAACAGACAGAGGTTTTGGGTAGAGGTGACCCGGCGTCCATTGGCATTTTGGATGGAAAGAGATCGCGGGGTAGCTAGTATGCCACCGATACTCAAAGAAACTACAAATAGTCCCTGCTTTAGCAGTAGAGAGCCCTGTATTTCTCATGCGTACCCCTGAGCAACGCGTACTCGTAGATTCGCTAGTGCACGTCCACCTAGTACGTTTCCTCCACTTTATTATGATTATATGATGTCCGCAAGGCAGCCGAACGAGCATACTTTCCTGGGATCGCTCTCTTGTTTTTCTCCAGGTAAGCTGTATCACCGATTGGGCCGGTTCGTCTTCGTCTGGAGTATCCACGCTTGCGGCCGCCATTATCCTTGCGACATTCAGGGTTGTAATGGGATACATCCGCTGGTTTGACGGCTAGACATCCGGATGAGGAGAGGACTCCCTTCCCCTCCAGGACCAGATCACCCGCTGTGATGCAACTTTTCCGAAATGAAGTTTCGAGACCACCTCGATCAACTTTGACGCTGTGGAAGACTGGGTAGAGGATAGGGTCCAAAGCTCAGCGAGTGACGAGATGAAAGTGATACATCTCGACGACCGTTGTAATACGACTCTGGCCCATGAAAGAATGGACAAAGGTTAGCAGTAATTCCGAAAAGTGTTCTCTCGTTGATCGATTACGGTAGGTGTCCCCCTGAATCGACCTCCGGAACCCAGCTTCCAAGATCCCCCCCTGAGCAACCTTACCACAAGCAACATACTCCATCAGCAAACCCGTATCGTCCACTCCATAGGACTGAGTAGTCTCCTAGACCATCTAGTCCGTTTCCATCAAAAGGACTCGAAGAACCGTTGGACATTAGCAACGCACCTAGCTAGGGACCCCTTCCCTGCGTCTTCCCACGGCATGTTAAAGACTCCGGCTTGAGGAGACCCTCAAGCGAAGTCTCAAGAGCCCACACAGCTAAAGCACGTAAAATCCGCCGTCCTAAGGCATTCTAACTCGATGACAGAATGCTTTCAAGCTAGATCTCCACCTGCAAGATCTCTTCAAAGCAAGTGCTTCTACCAATTTCCTTTGCGGCTCATTTATTGAGCTCAGAACTGAAGTAGTGCACTATGGTTCTGCTGTCTTGAGCTAGAAGACTCACTGTCAACCTAGTACTTTTCAAGTGGACTTGATCTAAGACATGACGGCTGTATGATTGAGTGACGTTCACTATGAATGAAAAAGCTTGCAAATTCGTCAGAATGGGCCATGTCAGGGAGACAGCGAGTCAACAGAGCTCTTTCACTGTGTCAGCGGCTTAAGACTCGGAACTGAAGGTACTGTGGTTGAATTCGCGGCTCCGATTGTTCAACACGGAACAATACGCCCTAGGCCTCGTGTGATCAGGGAGAGGTGTCTGGCATACTGGCATTCAGGAGTCAACTCTTTTTGTCATAATCACTTGCAAGATCAGGGCATTAAGCATCAACACTTCATACCACGACAGTCACGCACACGGCTATGGGAATGGTCTGAAGCATTTCCACACTCTGTGTATATTATCGACACAAAGGGTGCCCATATCCAGAACTTGAAGCTTGGCCAACCGAATGTTCCGTCTCTTATTTATATTAGTCTTCGCAAGTTCATTAAGTAATCCTCATAGTGCTCAATCCGGTGTACCGACCCTGGTCAATAGCGTTGAGGGGTGGAAGCACTGGCCACAGCTTACGAGTAGAAGCCGCCCAGTGGAGATAAACCCCAGTGAATCTTGCAAGCAAACGGCATTGCTCTCTATCGGGTGATCACGCCATCATTTTATAATAGAGCAACGTTTGAAGCTCTACTGTTCACTAAGTTCCTTCAAAAAGAATAAGATGTGCACAGACCGTGGTGTTCTGACTTTCTTTCAGGTCATGTCACGAAATCACATTTTCAAGCTCACTTCGCAAATATGGGAACCTACTGCAAGCTGCGATACCTATTTCTCCTCTTTTTTACGCTCTTTACGTGTATCATCCTCCTCCCAGAAACAGGCATCTCATAAGCGTCTAATTGCTGAGTAGGCCCATGAGCGCTGCTGTCCGAGACGTTATTTATGTCACTTTTCATGACCAGGCCCTCAAATCACACTTCGAGGACGAGGCATCGCCTTCGAGTCTTACAATGAAACTTGATGGGGCATACCTTATCAAAATTAGCTTTTCAAGAGGTCATGGCGGCGGTTTGGCGCAATCCGAGCCAGAAAAGACGTAAAAGTGCTCATGAGTCTCGGAAACTGGCCCAGATTCAATTGGAAGGCATCAAACGTTGAAAAATGGCAGGAAAGGGTCAAAGAAATGCTCGCTATCCCAGCAATTGAACGCAGAATCCACACTTCGAAGAAGGCAAAAGAAAAAGGAAATCCAATCCAATCTGATGCCAGCGTTGCAGCCACTAGAATGGCCAAGCCCTTCAATGATACATTATCAATAATCGGCAAGGGAGAATTCTCAGCTATACCCAGAAGCTATCCGAATAGGTGTGAAAACCCGCCCTTGAAGAGAACCCCTGATGCCTATTCGATTCTTAGGTGCAACTGCCTCTTTTCAACACTTGTCTAAGAATTCTAGGGCGTCCTACGATCGGACCCTTACAATCCACTTCACTTCCCGACTTCGACCTAAACAGAAGCATCTTTGACATTCCCTTATCCAATAAGCCTACCACGTGATCATAGTGAGTCACGTGCTTATTGTGCACTGACTCAAGGTCCAAGAAACACCTCGCTTAAAAGTGAATTTAAAGGTATCAATGCTCATGGTGTCCATACCCTTATCTATCATCCTCCTCATCCGCTAGCTGCGATTCCATAATCACTTGATTCTGCCCTCTAAGCTCCAGTCGAGGTCAAAAGAGAGTTCAAGGACACACCTAGAGGTACCTGTCCGCATTCCTCGTGGAACGTTAAACGATCACGTTCATCGCCAAGTCGCATCATCGACTATCACTTATGACTCAATCATTGCCTAGCAACTAAATCGTCGAGCCGTGACGTGGCGATCTCCCCAAAGCCACCCTTCTTCTTACAACCCACTCCACCTGTCACATAGTAGTACTATCAACCCGTCCAAACATTCCGTATCATAGACCGCAGACGCTCGGCAAGTCTACCTTGCCTGCAGCACCGCCCTGCTCCTCTTTGCCTACGAACTCCTCCCTCGTTGCCCCCCCTCCAACCTCTTCCATCCTCCAGCCCACCCCAAATGCCAGAAGCCAAATTACCATGACCCATCTATTGGAATATCCAAAGTGTCTCATTTTCGACTCTGTAAATCATAAGCTGAGCGTATCTTCTCCTCCAACACCACCATCTCTAAGCAGACGTACTAAGCAGACGTACTGCCTGCATCTCAACCCTCCTCTCCTCTACAACCGTTCTTCCCCAGCTGATCAAATCCGCCAATCACACTACACCACACCCACTCCTACTCCACCTCCATCTTCCCCCTCTTCCATCCCACCAGGCCCTCCCATATATACTCCAACGCCAGCGACTGCTGAAATCCGTCTCCAGCCCGCCGGACCGCCGGTTCGCTTTGTCGGTATCCCAGGAATAATTGTCGTCGATGTCCGAGTCCTACATGCAGTTCTACGAGCCGTCTCGTGCGTCTCTAGCCATAGTAAGAGGAGAGTCCCACACCGACAGGCAATAGCAACGCAGTCTCTTTACACCTTCATACTAACATTCACGAACAAAAAATCCCCTGGTTGCAATTCGGAATGGGAGAGTGAGTGGATCCACGGCGGGTTATGGGAATCAATGCTCCGCGAGATGTTCGATTGTTTATCAACGCACAAGGTGCCGCCCCCATAGGCTGTCAGGCGAGTAGGATTCTGCCGATGAGTATATGGAGTTTCGCAATCCTCGGAGAGCGATCAAGTGAATAGTGGGCGAAATTAGAAAGCAAAGAGTGACCGAAGAATTCTTTTTCGAGCACGGGGCCTAATTCATTGTAAGCAATTGGGAATCTCGTGGCATAGTGTCAAAGTAAACCAATGACTGAAGCCTCACAACCAAGAAGCGCGATAGAATTCACGAGTACAGAAAGGTAGAAGTGAAAGAGGGTTCACGACATCAGACACTAGGAACCAAAAATCGAAGATGAAAGGTATTTTGTCCCCAATCAGTCACAGACCGATAGGGCATTAGAACCTACGTATGTACATGTGTACACCGTCATGACACCGCCGTGAGAGTAGAAGGAAAAGGACAGGTATCGGTAAAACAGGTGTGAAGAGAAAGCCCGAGACGCATCACAGGATGTGGTATCACTCTCCCAACCTCGAAACCCAATACACCTAGTGACTTTCCCAACCGTGGACCCAATACACCTAATAACACTCTCCCAACCTTGGACCCAATACACCTAGAACAGTAAAGAAGCCACCCAATAACTCCTCCAAAACCCTTGAAGGAGAAATGAGAAGAGTGAAGGCGGGTCCAAAGCCCTAAACCTCTTGTCCTTTAACAACAGAAGCTTGTCCTAGACCAAGATCAAGGGAATCATGTCGTTCAGCAAGAGCAAGAGAAGCTTCTCCTGGACTGAGACCAAGAGAAGCATGTCCGTTACCAAGACCAGGAGAAGGATGTCCTTTGCCAAAACCAAGAGAAGCTTGTTCTTTTCCAAAAGCAGAAGAAGCTTGTCCTTTTCCAAAAACAGAAGAAGCTTGTCCTTTACCAACAAAGACTGCTTCAGTTGTGGTGATGATTACTGGAGCCTTCTTTGGCTTAAGGAGCTCTAACATAGACGGAAGAAACTTCTCCAACCAATGTTCCACGACTTCTGGACTTCGAAAAAGGAAACGAGATTAGTATTTGTGACCCAGAATAATGATTTTGCGTACAACCGTCGATACGAAACTTACTATGCCTCCTGGTTCTCGATGCCATTCAGGCCACTGAATGCGACCTGGCCATTGGCGCCAGGAGTCTCAGTGTCACTCTGGCCGCCAATCCCGGCACCAAGGGGTCCAACACTACCGCTCAGGCCGTTTCCACTCAAGCTGCCCAGGCCTCCACCTGAGGCCAAGCGAGCACTCTCGTCCTCTTGACCCATACCGTCGACATCGGGCCAGAAGCGCTCCTCGAGCCAACAGATCTGGCGGAAGACCTCCTCGCAACGCAGCATCTCCTCTTTTCCATTAGGAGAGGTGGTTGTGTTGGCGAGCTCGTCCACAAGGGCACGCGTGGCGTCGACGAACTTGGAGAAAGCTGGAGAGGTCCAGTTGGGGATGAGAGATTGGTGGAGGGCAACGATGTGGGCATCAGTGGAAGGGGTGGAAAGGGTACCGCTGAAAGTGGCAGCATAGGTCCACGCGGAACGGTAGCACTGCAGAGGTATTAGTGAATGCGTATTATATTAAAGTGACTTTTAACATGCTGGAGGCGCTCTGGACAGATTCCTTTGGAAGGAATAGAATACTTACATGCTCAGTGCCCCACAGAACCACCATACCCTCCAGCATAGATGCACTGGAGCTGCTCGCGCTCAAGAACAGATCAAGATAGGCACGAGTGATGGGGCTCGGTGGATCGTTGTTGAGTGCCAGGCCGTACTTGGTCACATTGATCTCAAAGAAGGTGATCTCGCGACGAATGTTGTTCAGGGCCGATATCAGCAAGTCCATGGTCCGATACGAGATGTGGAACTGCGAATTGGTGGTCTGGGGGAGACGAATCTTGGCCAGCAGCTGCCCGATGAAGCGGATGTATCCACGCGCATAGTGTCCGTCCTGGACCAGCCACTGCGACAGTGGAGCAGCAGCGAGCGTGCCACAGCCAGCGTGCGAGAGGAAAGGCGTCTGTGTCGCCGCCTGGAAGGACGGGCCGCAGACAGTGAGGAGATGGGCTGTCAAGGACGGCACAAGCGGCGAGGGCGCGACGTTCTGAGGCATATGCGGCATTATGGGGAGGCCTTCGCGGTTGCGCTTCGAATTCGGGCCACGACGATGGACTTGGAGGTTTGGATTGGGATGGGTGCCGTTGAGAATAGCACGCGTATTGGGGTCGGGCATGCTGGGGTCGATGGGGGTGGTGCCTTCGGGGTTCTCCCTCATGTGAGCCTGCGCTTCGGCGGAGCTGAGGTAGGCCTGGCACTCCTGCAAGTGCTCAATCTGGCGCGTCGTGTTCTTCGCGCGAACGAAGCCACAATGGAGGCATCGTACTTTGTTGCACTGCGATCATCAGTCAGGAGCTCGGATAGGAAGCGCACCGCGTCGCAGCCTTGCAGTGGCATCTTGACGCGATCGCACCGGGTGGAAGCATTGGCTCTTGGGGGGTTGGTATTCACCTTGGAGGGGGTGCTCTCGTCCTGGAATTCGGCAAAGGCGCGACGAATATCGGGATTGGCGTGCCTGCCCATGGTGGTCGCGATGCAGTTGTATGTTACTGTAATTATCGTCGGGCAGTAAGACTGTAAGATATGGGCGACGTGGCGGAGAAGAGGAGTTGCAGACTGACTCAGCCGCGCTTGCCGAATTGAGCTATCTACCCTGTAGCGCTGCACAAAATAACTGACCGCTCCCTCCAGAGGGGTGCTTGGTGCGTCTTGTTCGGCCCTACTATACCGAGTGAATGACAGACCCCTGACACCGCCCTGCATACTTCGTAGCATATTCAATTGCACTTCTTCTATCTCCAAGCCGAGCAGTAACAGCATGAGATTCACTTCAGCTTTTGCCGAGTCTATCACGGCACCACCTATTCGGGCTTCGCCGGTCCACTATTCTTTAGCATACTCGTATTCCGCTCGGGCCGGTATCCACCCACATCTCACTCAGCACGTCTTTCTCAAAACATGCAGGCCTCCTAACAATACACAGCAGCGGGAACTTGGATAGTGACAGGTTCGTTCTAGTCTTTCCTAAAGTCTCCTCTGCTCGATTCCATACAAACCAATGGTTCAACATGCTAGAGGCCACTCACCCTCCCTATCGCACGGTGACACGATGACAGGCCGCGCGTGTTTTCCCACAGTCAAGTTGTGAGCATCAATGTCCAGATCATCACACAGTTTCCACTCAACAGAATAGCCGATCTCACGTGGAAACTATCTAGCACTCAACCTAGGCCAAGGATGACAACCTAGAGACGCTAAATCTCGAGAACGTTGCTCATCACGTACTTTACACTCTTCATTCTGTGCATTGGGTTGAATCTAAGGGGGCAAACCGACTGCGGGATAAAGCGACGCAGTTGAGTTCCGTAGAAACTGAGAAGATGGAGTGTGTTTGGCGTTAGGTAAAACCACAGCAACCAAACTCGTCTTCGAAGGTCTTCAGCGTCCTTTTGATATTTCTGGGAAGATTGCGTGAGCGCGGAGAAGCTGTTTCAGTAGGTCTATTTCATTGCTACTATCGCTTCGTTATAGCCATCAAATTTCGTAAACTCATCTTATCTCTAACCCTCTAGCTCCTTCACGGCCCCCACCTTTACACCAACTGGCCCAGCCTTCCCTTTCTCCTCTCCCGTCCACCCCTCCCCCTGACTGTCCACCTCGCCGACCTCTTCCCCATCCAGCTCCTTCCTTTTCAGCGTCCTCAGCTCAAAATACCTTACTACGAATACCCAGCCCGCCATTCCGCAGATGAAGCCCAAGCTCGCTGGAAATCCTTTCTTATACTTCGGCGCATCCGTCACGGGATACAGGAACTGCTGGATGATGGTTGTAAGGGCGTTTCCGAACGAGTTCATGACTGCGATGGTTAAAGCGCGGACTTGTTTGTCATTCCCGCAGAGGATGTTGGCCCAGGCCATGAACATGGGAGAGAGCGGACCGTCGCAGCCGGCGAAGAGGTAGGAAGCGATGCGCAGCCCGAGGGGTATTTCCCAGACAACGAGGCAGATGGTGCCGAAGAGTAGGATGCCCTAGATTGGAAGCGTCAGCTAATATTCGAAAAAGGTTGTCAGGATAAAGAGAAAACACAGCTTACCAGGTTTATCATAATCATCACCATCCGCCTCCCCGTCGCGTCGGCGTAAATATTCGCGGCCATGACCATGACGATATTGAAACCGTTGATGGAAGTCGGTATGTTATTTACCTGGTAGATGGACCACGTGTGTTCTGTATCCTTTTTCAGGAAGAGCTGGAATACCGTATTCGCGACTTTGCCAACAGTCGTGTTCCAGAACCTGGGTGCATCATCAGCATCGCCGCCACCCCTAGGGCTTTCTCATTGGAGTACTCACATCCACAACACCGTCAAGATATAAAACTGCCAACTTTTCACAACCCTCAAAAACAGCCCCCACGAAAAATCCCCAATCGGCTCACGGTCATCCTCCACCAAGCGATCGATGCACCGCTGCTTCTCCTCCGCGTTGAGGTAGAACGCCGTTGTTGCCTCTGGGGTGTCGGGGAAGAAGATGAAGCCGTAGATCCCCACGGCAACTGTACCCGTCAGGATTCCATCTCGTCCATCTCCTGAGAGGAGTACTAGAGGGATCGGAAGACTTACTCGTGATCACGCCATCAATAATAAACACCCATCGCCACGCCGCAAGCCCATTCTTCCCATCCATCGTCGCCTTCACGCCGCTGAAGATGTACCCGCCAAACGCCGTCCCCGCATACGGCGCGCAAGCGAAGATGGCGGTGCGTTTGCCGAGCTCAGTGCGCTTGTACCAGCTCCCGAGGACGTACTGGACGCCCACGAAGCTGGTACCCTCGAGGAGGCCGAGGAAGAAGCGGAGTGGGTACAGTTGGTTGTACGACGTAACCTTGTACGTGCCAATAGTGATCAGTCCCCACGCGAGTTCGCACCCAGGGAGCCAGTACCGCGGCGGTACCCAAGTCAACAGCAAATTGGAGGGGATTCCGCCCAGGATAACGCCGACTTGGAAGCACGTGTTTGCAAGGTTGAATTCGTTGTGGTACATGTGCAAGTCCTCTTTCATGCCGCTGACGAAGGCGTTGCTTAGATTGGCTTCTATAAGTCGTGTCTTTGTTAGTCTGATTTTGACAAGTTGGGGATGGGGTGGTCACGCACGATCCAGCCATTTGCAGAAGTATCCCAGACATGCATAGCTGAGGATGAAGAAATCGACCTTCGTGAGAAGTTTCTTCTCGGCTTTGGAGGTGTCGGCGGGATACCACCAGAAGAACTTGGGCTTGTCTTTGCCGTACGAGGAGGAGAAGACCTCGTTCCAGTAGCCCATCTTTAACGAGTATGAAAGCTGGAACTGGGTTGTAGTACAGCCTCTTCACCTCTCTAATTCGTTCAATTGAGAAGAAATGGGACAGAGTGTTTCCAGTAGCAAAGCTTCTGGATCCCAGCATCTTTTCTATTCATCCTGGAGACTCGACAGCCAGGTAGAGATACGAAGAATCGGTCACTCGGTGCGAACCCGACGGAACGGACAAGTCCGATGGATATGATCGAGGTATAGCTGCAGATAGCACTATACTGGACACCGTTCGGCGAAAGAGGGAATGATAAACAACATACAGGGGGGCTTTGGTGGGGCTGTCTCCCCACCTTCGGGAGCTTACATCCCTAGCGCCAGCGGCGTATCCTTATCCTATACGCCGTCGTGAGTACCTACTTCGGCAGCGGCATATCGTCGAACTTCAGAAACACATTGAAACTCCCCAGGGGTTTTCGAACTGTTCGTAGACCAGTGAATAGTAGAGTGAATTTAGAATCTGGACAATTCATCTAAAGATGTCAGAAACATTGACAGAACCACCACCAGCGGGGGACGACGAGGTAGGCATTTTCATACTCCATAGCATTCCTAGACTCATAATCAATTACACTCTTAATTATATCTCAATTACACTCTCAACTACACTCAAGAACACTCCCTCTGACTTCAACCCCAGTACGTCTTCTTCCACTCCGGCACCACGCCCACCTACCGTAAAATCACCAAAACCCCCGGCTCCTTCACGACCATCCCCACCATCGACATCTCCGCCCTCAACTCCCCCTCCCCCTCTCTCGCCGCCCGCAAAGACATCGCCGCCCAGATCCACGCCGCCTGCACCGTCTCCGGCTTCTTCTACCTCTCCAACCACGGCCTCCCCGCCTCCCTCCAGGCCTCCACCTTCGCTGCAATGACCCGCTTCTTCGCCCTCCCCCACGCCACCAAAATGACCGCCCACGTACAAAAAAACCCCGCCATCCGCGGCTTCGAGCCCATGTTCGAAACCCGCCTCGACCCGCGCACACAAGGCGACACCAAGGAAGCCTTCACCATGGGCGACTGCCCGCTCGAGCCCGAGCAGAACTATGTTTCCAAGACAGGAGCTCAGCCCCCCTCGAACATCACGCGGCCGCAGAACATCTGGCCGGAGGGCGAGGCCTGGTTCCGCGACGCGATGTACGCGTACTATGCCGCGGTTACGCCGCTGGCCGCGAAACTGATCCAGATCTTCGCGCTAGCGTTTGAGCTGCCGGAGACGGCGTTTGATGGGTTGTTTAAGTTTCCGATCTGGGGCATGCGTGCGCTGCATTATCCGCCGTTGCCGCCGACGACGACGAAAGGGGAGGAGGCGGCGGCGGTTAGTTTGGGGGCGCATTCGGATTTTAGTTGGTTGACGATGGTGTTGCAGGACGAGGTGTCGGCGCTTGAGGTGCTGAATAAGGATGGGGTGTGGGTGGATGCACCGCCGGTACCGGGGACGTTTGTGTGCAATGTGGGCCAGTATCTGGAGCGGCAGACGGCGGGGCGGTTTGTGGCGACGGTGCATCGGGTGAGGAATAAGACGGGGGCGGAGAGGTATTCGTTGCCGTTTTTCTTGACGCCGGATCCGGGGGCGCGGTTGGAGGTGTTGGAGTGTTGTGTGGGGGAGGGCGAGGAGAGGGGGGAGGCGGTGGATGTGGGGGAGTTGTATATTAGGAGGGTGCTGCCCGCGAGGCCGAAGCATCCGACTAGTATTAAGTATCGGGATGTGCCGGAGAGTGAGTGGCGGTATGAGTGTTTGTATGGGTAGTGGTGGGGCTTTGTGATTGAGTTTGATAGTATCTATCTCTCAAAGTCAGTTTCAATCTAATTCAGAATGGAGAGCATTGGTCCAGTATTCCTCTTCTCTTGCTGATTGACTCCGCCACATCCGGCTATTGAACTAATATCTCCCTCGTGGAAATGAAGGTCGCATTCAAATAGTACTTTACTTTTAGTTGTGACCTCTTAGACTACCTAAAGGCGCAAGAACCAGGTAAGGACTACACCTTGACAGCATCTATCAGCACTAGCATGTTTCTTAATGTGAATCCATTGCAGATCTGGTAAAGCCCATTAAGTTCTTGAACGCAACTGCTATTTAGTAGAGATGTGAGAAGAATGAGAAGAACAAGAAGAATAAGAGAAGCCAGTTACTAGCATCTAGATCCCTTTAGATCATGGCGTCTGAGAAATACGCGAGGGTACCCAATTACAATATTTGCAGCTAAACCGAAAGACAATGGCTTAGGGGAACCTATAGTGTAAGAGACGCAGAAAATACGCTATAAGCGCCAGGGTTGCCCATTAGGCAACAGCTTATTATATATATATAATAAGTCGTCTCGCACATACACACAGTTTCAACCTTGAAGTCCCCTCCCACTTATCTCCCTCTAGCCACTTGACCCTTCCCCAAACCCTCCACCCATCGCCTCTACCAACCCCCCAGCTTCCACCCCAATGCCTCCCCCACCCCTCCCCCCTCCCTAAAAACCGAGCTCCGAACCCGAGCCAACAAAAGCCTCCAACGCCACCTCCAGCGCCTCGAAGACGAAGCAGACATGCAACCACCCACACCCCCCTCCCAAGAACTGCTCGACTCCTCAACCCGCATCCTCGCCCTCTTCGGAGCCGGTCTATCCGCCGCCTCCGGCCTCCCAACCTACCGCAGCCCCTCCAGCTTCTGGCGCGCCTATTCCGGGGCGCAACTCGCCACATTCCAGAAATTCAGCGGCGGCCCGGCGCTCGTGTGGCGGTACTACGAGTGGAGCCGGGCAAAGGCGCTCGCGGCGGCGCCGAATGAGGCGCATGTTGCGTTAGCGAGGCTGGCGCGGGTGAATGGGGGGTTAGTGGCTGTGAATCAGAATGCGGGATGGTGGGTGTATGCTTATGCTCCTTCAAATTCACTGTGGAAGAGTGAGTATGTGGGGTCGTGGTCCGGTGCTGATGAATTGGTGCAGGACTTTGCAAACGTGCTGGGCATCCGGCGACGCAGATTGTGGATTTTCATGGCTTGCTCTTCCGCGTGAGATGTGTTGATGATGTGTGTGGGTATGAGGTGGAGGATTTCACTTGTCCGATTACGCCGGCGCTCGCGCTTCCGAGTGGTGTTGATGTTGCGGGTGCTAGCGTTCCGCTGCCGGATATTGGCGTTGATGAGCTCCCACATTGTCCGAAATGTGAAAGCAATCTGCTGAGGCCGGCTGTGCTCTGGTTTGGAGAGGGGGTGCCGGAGGACCGCGAGGAGAAGGTGGAGAAGTGGCTTCAGGGGAAACTGATTGACTTCGAGACGGAGGAGACGGCGGCGACGGAGGACAGAGTGACGGATGTAGACTTGATGCTGGTGGTTGGGACTTCGGCTGTGGTGTACCCTGCTGTTGTTTATATAGCGAAGGCGAGAGAGAGGGGGGCTCGGGTGGCGTTTTTCAATATGGAGGTTAAGAGTGCGGGGATTGCGAGGCCGGAAGCTGGGGATTGGTCGTTCGTTGGAGACGCGACGGTTCTTGTGCCGCAGGCCTTGGAGCCTTTTTTGAATTCAATTGGGCAATGAGACGTATGCTGTAGATGCCGCCAAGACATGCAAAGGATTCGAGACGAGGCAAGGCGGTGCCAAGTAGGTTTGGACAGACGTAGAGAAATGACAGAGAATGAAGAACGGGGCGTTTTGGAGAGCACGGCTTGTAGTCCATCGTCAAAGATGACAGTTGGCTTCTGCATTCCATATTCACTTACACTTCAAAAGTGAATTTAGCTCACGTGATTTACCCGAAGAGCAGCTGTAGAAAATGACCAGGTTTGAGGGCATGATGTACGTCTGTTCTATCTTACAACGAATAAGATGGAGAGATGAAACTACTTTCCGTAGATATAGTGGAGACATCAATAGTATAGGCCGAGTAGCTGACTAAACTTAACCCGGGAAACCACTCGAGCGTCAAATATTCAACAAGAACCGGCGGTATCAAGTCCTACGTCCAGCGCCGGTACATCGCCTTATCGTCATTGTTCAACTTGTCCCACTTCTTGATTAGGCTTGGGTAACGGCCCTTACCTTCAAAGGGTCACTCAGTCAGTACAGCTCGTTTTCTACCACTTTTCAGGAAGAACTTACCGAGGTACCATTTCAATTCGTCTTTAGCCCTAGCGCTCAAAACAGCGTTATACCACAGAAATCCGGATCTCCCTGTTGGATCGCCGCTGAAAGCTGCGTCGAGGAGTCCTAATCGAATCGGATCCGTCGGTGCGGCAACCTGGACTAGACCTGCTGGGCGGTCTATATTGGGGTCCTCAATTTGGGGGCCCTGGGCTTCAGGGACGTTATTATCATCCTCCTCATCGTTCGATGGCCGTATGACGTTGCCTGAGTTATCGTCATCGCCTTGGACACGCTGCTCTCCATCCCCATGAACACTACGAGTCTTCCTCCTCTTACTCCCAGAGCCATCACCATCAGAATCACCATAAGCCGTCACTGGAGAATCGACTCTAGCGGGCGCCTTCCTCTTCTTCCTATTCTTCCACCTCTCTGGCCCCGGCCCTCCGATCTTGAAGATCTCCTCCCTGAACGACAACCTCAAATGCTCCATCAAGTCCTCTTTTCGCGCAACAGCCGGGTTCCCAAAGACCTCCTGTGCCTTGAGCAACCCCTTACACGTCTCCCCTCTCAGTTCTAGAATATCTGGCCGTCTAACTCGCTTGACCTCGAGACACTTCTTGACCAGATCCTCCAGTTTGGTCGAGTACATGCCGTCGTATCTAGGTAGTTTGGCCACAATGTCCGCTGCGAAGACACTCTCCCTCTCCTCGTCGTCGAAGCGAAGCTCGTCGCGAGCTGCTTCCATCTCGTCGTGGTTAAAGCTGCTACTGCGCATCAGAGTCCAAATGACGAGCCCGAGAGTCCAGATGTCAGACTTGTCGTCAAGGGGTTCTGTGAGAGCACCGTCGGCCCAGTCTGTGTAAGGCACCTCCCACATGTCTTCGGGTGGGTCGCGTTGTTCCTTTGCCACTGTCAGCGTCAATGTAGTAATGAAGATGACGAAAAGGCGATCTCACAGGTGGACCCCATCCAGGTGTCCCACCCCCCCTAAGATCGTCGTAATCGACCCCTTCGTAGTATTCTGCCACCTGGCCGAAGTCGCCGAGCTGCGGGGTGAGGTAGCCCATGTATGGCGCGGTTGGTGCGCCGAGGAAGATATTGTCGGGTTTGATATCTAGATGCACGAGTGGATGGCCCCAGCCACTGCTGTTCTCTACTTCTATGGCTTCCCCGACGTCATCGAAGACGGCGGCCTGGCCGGTTTTGAGAATGTGGAGCGCTTCAGAAATGGCGTCGAATATGATCCAGAGGTATATCTCCGGTATTTGTCTGTGATTCTCGTCAGTAAAGGGGTTCTTGTGGGTGCTGGAATTGGTTTACTTCTTCTCGTTCTCAGCTTTCCACGCGAGTGTGTACAAATCTCCGCCTGGGGAATAGTCCATATATATGTACACCATGCTTAACTCTTCGCGGCGGGTCGCATCTCGTAGGTGTACTATTTGATTGGAGCCCGTAAGAGACGCTTTTTTGTGGAACTTTATCTCATTCTGAAGTTCTGCCAGATCATCATCGTATGCATAATCTTGCCGTTTAACAATCATGCGCTGTCACGTGAGGCCGTTAGCTGAAGCATGTATAGAGTGAGACACAACGGCATATACCCACATCGATGACATTGTATTGGTCGTCGACATCGACATACAGGGAGACAAGTCTTCTAGGAGGCCAATAACTCTTGCGGTAATGCTCATAACGGGGGTAAACAGCTTTAGCGTACCTTAAGGTGGCAATAAAGTTAGCAAATCTTTCAGAACCAGAATATGGAAAATGATGTCGACATCTTGGAACAATTGTTGCGTGAGACACTTCTTCGGGGGATTCCAAGACACCAGCATGGTCGTCTCGGAATACTCCCTAAGTAGTTTTTCAAACAAACGAATTGCTGGGAAAGTTTTCATCTTCATCGTGAGCTTACGTACACCCATTCCCCATTTGCGATGATGTCCTTAGTGATCCGGCCATCTTCGCTGCTGCTGGGGGAGGGCGACCTTGGACCTGGTTCAGCGATCGCCGCAATTTGTTCTTCCTCGCTCATCTCGCTCCATCTTTTGATCAATCGCCGTCTTCCTCGCCACGCTACGTGCATGTTAGAACTAGTACAACGCAGAGGTGGAGCGTTGAGAGTTACTTTTCCAGTAAGCGCCGTACGTTAGAAAATGCTTGAGGTACTCATGAAACCTCGTTATGGCGTCGTAGTCCTGTTGTTCTAGAGTTTCGTACAAATAGTCGTACTCCTCTTCTGCACTTTTCTCTCGTCGTCTTCTGTCATCGTCGCTCGACATGGTGGGATCAGGAACTGTGAGCGACAAAACAGGGAAGGAAGATTGGCCGTCTAGCGAATTTTCAAAATCGTGAATCAAGCAGATATGGAACAAATTGACGTCCTGCTATTAAGTAAACAAAGAGTTTGAGAGAATGGATTGCTTCGTCCGCACAAATGAGGCTTCAGAATTCGCCCGACGTCTTTTGTCTTTGTTGTACGCAAACGGCTGCTATCATAAACCCCCGCCCATCATCGACCTCGTCGGTGAAAGGCGTGTGGCCGACCCATATACGATCTTGAATCTGCGAAGGATGGTAGTGTAAGCGAAAGAGCGATTCGCCAGTCCCTATAAAGGTAAGTGTGTAGCTGCGACGAGTAGGAGGAAAGGAGCACATCAAGAATTTCTTGGAATGCTGTAGCCCATGTGGTCCGAGCGCCCACGCTTACCGATCTCGGCGCCTATGCACGTGTTTGAGTTATCAACATGATCGATCCCCAAACGCTAAAGACTAAAATAGATGTGTAAAGTGTGTCTCTGGCTTTAGTGTGAGTATCCAAGATTCATATTCTCCCTAATGCTTTTTGTCTAAGTGCCCTACGCCCCTACTCCAGGCTTCGCATGCATGACCCCGACCTAGCGCCCCCATGTGTCTTTCCTATCCCCGTCCCACTGCGAGAAGCAAAAAATCCGAAATGGCAATGGTGAAAAATGGGGTTTGGGAGTAGAGTATATGGATTGAACCAGTCTTAAATGGAATTTTTTTGGAGGGATGCGGTCCCTCGTAAAGAAAAAGTGTAATGTAGCAAAAGTAAAATCCAAGGGGGTCTGGAACCCAGATTTGGTCAAGACTCCATGCCGTGTGCGTCGGTCGAGACTCAGAAGAGATCGGTCATGGCTCCGTGAGATGCATCTCCGACCAGAGCGGCGTACTTGGCCAAGACACCGCGGGTGATTTTTGGTTTGGGCGGGGTCCAATCGGCGAGGCGCTTCTTGATCTCCTCATCCGACACGTTCATGTTGATCAAGTTCTTTTCCGAGTCAATGGTGATAATATCTCCATCGCGTACGACGGCGATCGGTCCTCCAACAGCAGCCTCAGGGCAGATATGACCGACGATGAAACCATGGCTAGCACCGCTATATCGACCATCGGTGATGAGCGCAACGTTGGTGAGCTTTGCACCCATAAGTGCGGCAGATGCCTTCAGCTGTTCCGGCATACCAGGGCCACCCTTGGGTCCCTCATATCGAACAACGAGAACGAGATTCTCCCCGCGTGGAATCTTGCCCTCGTTGAGGGCTTCGTCGAGCTCTACCTCTTTGTCGAAGACGCGCGCCTTGCCAACAAACTTGGTGCCTTCTTTACCAGTAATTTTCGCGACAGCACCAGCGGGCGCGAGATTGCCTCGCAGAATCTCGATGTGGCCAGTAGATTTGATGGGGTTGTCTAGTGATCGGATGATTTCCTGGCCTTGTGGCAGGGATGGGAAAGATTCGATGTTTTCGGCCAAAGTCTTACCAGTGACGGTCATGATGTCGCCGTTCATCAGGCCAGCTGCACAAAGGAGCTTCATGACGGATGGAATACCACCAATGTCGTATAGGTCAGCAACGAAGAACTTGCCACTGGGCGCTAGATCCGCAAGGAAAGGGATCTTGTTGGACACACGCTGGAAGTCGTCGAGGGACAGTGGCACTTCTGCTGTGCCGGCCATAGCAAGGAGATGTAAGACAGCGTTGGTGGAGCCTCCAAGGATCATCATCATGATCAGCGCGTTCTCAAACGAAGCTTTCGTGAGTAGGTCCCTTGGGCGGATGTTCCTCTCCATGCATACCTGGACTGCGGCAGCCGCTTTCGCGCACTCCCGCATCTTGGCGGGCGCTGCAGCGGGAGTGCAAGACGAGTTCGGAAGACAGAAGCCCATGGCTTCGATGCACGTCGACATGGTGTTCGCGGTATACATGCCCCCACAAGCTCCAGCCGTAGGGCAGGCGTGCTTCTCAAAGTCTTCCATGATCTCATCGGGAGTGATCTTAGGATCATGAGGGCTGGTTAGGGTCTTGTAGACATAGGCACCTTGCGCCTCGTAGCACGAGCTGATGTTGATCCGCTTGCGAAGTGTCTCACTGTAGCCGGGCATAATTGTGCCGCCATAAACCATGACCGAGGGTCGGTTGTGTCTCGCAAATGCCATGATAACACCGGGCATGTTCTTATCGCATCCGGGAATAGCAATGCAGGCGTCATGATGCTGGGCGCAGGTGACGGTCTCGATGCTGTCGGCAATAATTTCGCGAGTTTGAAGCGAGAAACGCATGCCTGTGCACGACTCAGTATCCTGGGGGATGCCACGCGATCTTACAGATCCCGCAGGGGCACAGTAGCTTACCTTCACCGCCCATTGTGAGACCATCGGAGACGCCAATTGTGTTGTATTGCCAGGCCAGCATGCCCTGCTTCTGAACTGCATCTTTGACGGCCTTTCCGAGGTCCAGCACTGTCGGTCACGGTCGATGTCAGACAAATCCTTGCGGGGTAAACTGGACGCTAGGATGCGATGGAAGGAGCCTCCTGGAGAGAAGGGGGAGTTGATGTTGGTATTTACCTACAGTGCATGCTGTTGGTAGTCAGTAAAGTGGAGCTCGGTCTCGGGGAATGTTTTGTACGAACTTGCAAGGATTTCCTTCCCACCACACACTTGCGACTCCAACGTGAGGACTTGTCTTCATGGCCTGGCGATCGGGCACGCCGGCAGCATAGAGCATTGCCTGTGTCACGCGCATTAATTGAAGTGGCGCGATCGGACGGACGGGTCAGTCTCACCTGTGCGCCGGGGAAATCATGGTCGTTGGTTAGCACGCTCGAGTACTTGTTCAAAGCAAGCTTCCCGTCTCTCATAGTGCCATCTGGCAGCGAGCGGAACTCGGCGTATCGAGGGTCAGAATGGCTCTGTTTTGGCGAATCGGATGGCTCCATGGTTGCTGATGGCGTGAGGACTTGTGCAAAGAAACAAGAACTGGGAAATGTGGATAGTTGAGTGTAGGGTATAGCGTGGCCTGAGGAGTGGTAGAACAGAGTAGAAGACGTGAGCAGCAAGAGAGGAAGGTCAATTGACTTGTAAGAAGGTGAGCAGAGCCTAATCTGGAATGTAGAAGGACAGTGAACAAAGTTGAGGCAGTCCGGCAGTTGCAGAAGACGAGGTAGGAGGAGAAGTGAAAGAAGGCAGGGCTTTACGATCAGTATTCAATCAGCTCTCAAGCGCCGGCGTCAAGTAGATCTCGGGCTATCTGGGAGCTCGAGGGGTTATGAGTCGAGTGCTCGCAGGTGCAGCCGTCAGGGTGATATGGGTTCTCGCACCGGGTTACTGGACTCGGGGACAGGGTTCCACGGAGGCGTCCCTCTGCCACCATCGTGGGCCAGATGTGCTGTTTTGCCCCACCCTTCGGACGCGTGTGGATAGCAGCTGTGGTTTGCCTCGGGGCCCTGGCCTAACGGCGGCGACGGCATGCTAGCCTCTCCCCGCCGGTAATGGTTAGAAGTGGACGATAGAAGAGACGAGGGCGAATAGAGCAGCGCAGAGAGCTAGGGAGCGTCTAAGTACCAATAGTACCAATACAAGCTACCGGTGCAGGTCCCGGGCACACGATAGTCGCACAAACGGGCGCAAAAGAGGCACGCCGAGTGGCATGAAGCGTATGCACATCTCTGCCGGCAGCTGGTGCCACGGATCCGGTGAGAACGCCGAGTAAGGGCCGCGCTGTAGTCGGGGAGCTAGAGGGGGAGGGGGAGGGAGAGCGAAGATGATGCGAGTGGAAATGCACGAGGTCACAGGGCTGAAAGAACGTTTCTTCTACGTGCCCCCTACCACCTACCTACCCACAGCACCTTTACACAGCTGTGGTTAGGGTGTCTCGTAAATGCTGCGTAACAGAGGCTGCTGCAACCAATCAACCGTTTCTCATCAACCTGCAGTGCCGCAATTCACTCTTGCAGCCACCCACGCTAACCATAGGATGCGCGAAGACATACCCACCTACCCACCTACGAGGTCCACCTACATATCGCCTCCACGCATCACTGCCTGATGCGATCGGCTGCACCCGCGCCTGGGACTCCGGGAGCTCTAGCTGTTTTGTGCCCTATTCTTCCTGGTATCCCTAGGAGTGCGCCTATCATATTATGCCGTGTCCAGCGACACTACACCATGGAGCACAGCGCAGCACTCACGACAGCCGCCGGCCTTGATGTCATCAACGCCATCGAACATCGCGACATTGATGTCCCTCGACGTAGGGTGCCCCCCATGAAACCCCCAATTCATGCATGTCGCCCCGCCTCGCCACGCATGAAGCCTGCAGACGACCCCACGCCCTCGTTCCTCCACGCCAGCAACCTAAACACCGTCTCCCACCACGGCCGCCGCCAGTAGCCGTTGACACCAGAATGAGGCTGCGGCGCATCTACACCAGCCCCCAAGCACTGTCTACGTCCCGCTGAATCGTCTCTCTCCGCGGGAGCCAGGGCTGCCACTGCGGATCGCCCCGAGCAGTCAGGCACCAACGACCCAAAACCAAACCCGAGGGCACGATTCACGACGCCTGATAGCCATTGGCCCAACCCGCCAGCCTGTGTTCCTCGCTCACCACAGCCTGTCCAGCCTCTCTGCCCGTCCAAATCATATATTGCAGCTCCTCCCACGGCCCGCGCAATGGACGACCATTCGCACGGCCATGCGCTGCTGAGACTGCCGCACGCCCTGCTCCTCCTGTTGCTGGCATCCGGCCGAGCAGAGGCCTCCCCAGCCCTCACCGATCCCTCTCTCGCGGCATCTCTCGCGGCTATAAGAAAGTCAATATCCTCAGCTTTTCATTCTCTCTCCTTTTCAATTCCGACTTCTCTCTGTCCAGTGACGTTCGTGGGCATGGTCAAAGTTGCGGCAGTCTGTGGCTTCCTTCCCGCCCTCTGGCTATGGCATCGCCAGAAGCGACCGGCCTCCAGCGGCTCCATCAGCGACTCTCCCGACTCTAGTGGAACTGGTAGGCCTCTTTTCCTTAGGATCGACATGCACCCTGCCACGATATGTGACCTTATCACGACCTCAGCGCTGCACCCCTCCCGCCTGCATCTTGCATAACTTCCCGCTTCCCCTCGTCCTTACGCTGCATCGTTGCGCCTGTGGGTCTGCTGCTGACACATGACAGGTGCCGTCAGTACCGATCCCGGCCTGCTCAAGAAACACTCCACCATAAGGTCGTACACTGTGCCAATCACCAATCTAACCTATCCGGCAATCCGCACTTTTTACCGGCCCCACTCCCAAGGGGACAAGCTTCCTCAGACGCCGCGACCAGTGCCACTGTTGGTTTTCATCCATGGTCTTGGCGGATCCGTGGCCCAATTCCATCCGCTGCTCGTGAGCTTCATCAACCTTGCTCCATGTCTGAGCATTGACCTCCCCGGCTGTGGCGTATCCCAATTCGCCCCGACTGCCTGGGATGCATACACAACCGATGCTCTGGTCCGCCTTCTCGCTGTGGTCATTGAGTCGTATCGCGACAAAGAAAACGACCAAGGCGTTGTTCTTATCGGCCACAGCATGGGTTGCTCTTTAGCCGCGCTTTTAGCTTCGTCATCGTCGCCATATGCTGATGCGATATCGCGACACGTAGTGGGGCTCGTAGCAGTGTGCCCGAAAGCTACCCCTCCAACGCAGGACCAAGCCAAAAATTTCAAAATGCTCCTTGCTATTCCCAACCCTATTTTTGATGCTATGCGATGGTGGGATCGCCGAGGTGGCACCGAGAGCAAAAGCGTTGCTAGATTCGTCGGTCCAGGTGCAGAAGAGGAGGCAAAAAAGCTACAAGTGCGCTTCAATATGCAAAGCAAGACCCCGGTATGGAGACGCATGGCACGAGGCATGCTTCCGGATTACTCTTCTGGAACCGCGAAAGGAGGCTTACCCGGAAAGGAAACCTGGTCCGGGCTTGAGATACCCGTCTTTCTAGCAGCCGGTGAAGCCGATCATGTCACTCCTGCCAGTGAATTGAAGGATATCGTCTCTTTTCTTGGCAAAGACGGCTCTGATGGTAGTCCATCTACTAAATCTAAAGCTCAAGTAGTGCCAGATTCCGCTGCGCCCATCGACTTCGCGGCCAAAGCTCCGCCCCAACGCGAGGCCAAACAAGACTCTGGTGTGGACTCTGCAGATTTACCCGACTTGACGACGTCTTTGACATTATCGTCCAATGGAGACTCTGACACGAACTCTGATTGGTCCAATACGATCAATCCAACGTCGAAGGCCCATATCCCGGAGCCTCTTCCTCGTAAGCTTGTGCTCAAGACGACCATTCTTCCCCACCCTGCATCACATGCCCTCTTGTATGCGCCCACTACTTCACGTACTCTTGCTGGCCTCATTGGGACCTTCTTATCAACCCACGTCGATGCCCGTCTGTCGCTCGGATGGCAACTGCAGTATTTGACGACCGAAGGCAAGTGGGATGTCAAGAATCTAGCTAAATGGCAGGCAGTGAAGCCAGTCTCGGATCCAATTGGCGGCGTTTTCCGCGCCATGAAGACCCTGCGTGAAGTCGACGACCAGCATTGCCCAAAGGTGTTTGTTGATGAATGGAAATCAAAGATTGGGGTGGTTGTAGACATTAGCCATGAGAGCCCGGTATATGATCCGGCAGGTCTCGAGGCTGGGGGGATTATGTACCGCAAATTCCCCACTGTGTCCAAACTTCCACCCACCGTGGACGAAGTCAATGCTTTCATTGCACTCATTGACCAGCTTCGCTCTGAGCCTGCGACTGCCGGCGTAGAATCTGCGGTTGCTGAAGCACAGGCTGCATCTTCATCCACTCCTCTCTCTACAGCCGCAGTCTCTAGTACTTCTCGAGCTACTTCAACAGCACCACTTATCGACGCAAAGGCCGCGTCGCTTTCTGCATCTCCTCCAAGAGATTCAGTCTTTGCCTCGGGACGGCAAGGCCTGATAGGAGTGCACTGCCACTACGGCTTTAATCGCACCGGCTTCTTCCTCGTGTGCTACCTCGTCGAGCGCTTAGGCTACAGTCTGCCTGCTGCCATCCAAGAATTCGAGACAGCACGGCCGCCAGGAATCAGACACGAGCATTTCAAAGATGCACTGTATGTCCGATATTGCGTGGGTTTGAAGAGGGCACCGACACTATGATCACTTGCTCTCATACTCGTCACTTGCTTATCTGGCTAACGTTTTCTTCAAATAGAATGTCAACATCCTCAAGGATATGTGCTTGGACAAACGACGTCAAAATTGGGATAGTTGGTACAAGGCTTTGCTGATTTGGAAAGGGCGCTTGGCTTAGGCCTGTCGCTACCTTGTGAATACTGATTCCCCGGCAGAGCGACGGCGTTTTGGGACACGCTCACTGGGGTGTTGGATAGAGTTTTGATTCAGTCTTCTAGCGTTGAGAGGGGGACGGCGCTACAGAGAGACTCATTAACGGCATTCGTCGACTTTTGTATAGTATAAATGGATCACGATCCGTTCTTGGAGAACAATACTGGTCAGCTGGATCAGTCATCGATGCGATTTTCCCCACTCAGCAGCGGCGATCTAAGAGAAAAAGCTGACTGAGAGATGGGGCGCCCTGACCATCGTTGCCCACCCAAAAGCCCTCTAATGCATTGACCTTTCCACAAAATTCACACTTAAGTCGGGCCTTTGAAAGTAACAAGATTCAGATCGACAAATTCGATAGAGCATTTCCTATATGGCGAAGAGATTTCCACTGCTTTAGTGAATGTTGGAGAAAGAAACAAAGCTGGACCCTGGCCAGTCGCATGCATCCACCGGACGGGAAGCCGGAAGCGCCAATTCGCGGTCTCTCGATTTATGACAGCCTCTGGCGCCTTCCACGTCCGGAAGAGGCAGAAATCCGATTTGCTTTGAAGCGATGCCGCCGTGGTGTCACTGTCTTTCCATTGTTCCAAGACCACTGCTCTACCTACGTGCCCGACTGTCAACTGTCTCTCCCTCGAACCTCTGCTTATTCAAAATCTACCCTGGGCAATTGTGCATATGCGAGCTTGAACGTGTCGAATCATCGGCTAGTACGTCATATCACAAAGACGGGGACGTGCGGATGTGTCGGCCTTAGTGGCTGTGGGTAAGCAAGTCCAGGCGTTCCACCGTTTCACCAAGCTTTTGCGTCTAAGAAGATGGATTAGATACCCGCTCGATAACATCGCCATCCTCAACCATTGCCCTTTGGAAGGCCCCTTTCCCAGATGGCAGACCGCCGCCCTAGCAGCCAAGGCGAGCCTTCGCGACGCGACCATGCACCCTCAATTTCTGTCCATCCGCCCTCTTCCACGACGACAACCACGACAACTACCACCTCCGGACCGCGATCCTCGAACACAGTCACGACGACCTCGGGGCCTAGAAGCACAACTACTTCCAGCAACGGGCTGAGCACCACCACCACCACGACAGGACCCACATTCACCTCCATCGTGCCCAGGAGACCCGCGCCACCGCTGCCATCCTTGTCCTCAACTCCACAACGCCCGACGGCTTCGCGGGCGGGTTCGGGAATCCGTCTGCGCAGACTTCCCTCTTCGAACTCTCTATACCAGCAATCAATCCGATCGACCTCAAATGTGCCTCAACCTCCACCAGTCGAAACGAACGATGGGCCCTCGAACCGGCGGCGTAGCAGCTCTGAGCCTCAACGGCCGCAACTGTCTGCCCTGACCGACGACCTTGCCATTCGGAGGCAGATGACAGCACAATCAAACTACCTCTCGCCCGTCCAAGAAGATGCGTCCCCACATCCAAGTCCCTACAACACTCTCTCGGTGCCTCCCATCGCTCCGTCGGGTTCGCGCCGAAGAGCGAGTACTTCGGCAAGAAATATGCTGCATAGGCTACCTTCCGGCACCAATATACTTGCAGCGTCTGGGCAGGATGGTCATGAATATGATTCAAATATCATTGACATGCTCGATGTTATTGGTAAGACATTTGATCGCCTCTATACAGTGCTCAAAGCTAATTAAACTCATCTGTCAGATCCCGAAGTGGCCACCCTCACGACCCTAAACAACGTTCAAAACTCCCTGTTTATCCCCAACCTCGGTAGTTTCTACCGCAGACAACCTACGTACGACCTCTCACGACATTCCACCGACTCTGACTCTTCCACGGACGAAGACATTGGCGTTGCGCATGGAGAGCCACCGCACAACTTCCTACAAGGGCTCGAAGGAGTCGCGGCACAGGAGCAGGGCTTCGACGAGGAGAAGAGTCAACGGCCGCCTCTAAATCGATATGAAAGCACGGCGACCATATCTTCTGTGTTGACTAGCCTGGAAGAGGGGCACAACTACGCTGTTCTGCCCCATGGCGCTTCGCTAGAGGGATGGAGTGCGGAGGACAAAGCCGAATTGAACGACCACGTCAGGCATCTTTTACACTCGCGACGAGCCGCGTTCAAGCGAGGGATGCGGGGATTTGGAAAATACGTTCGAAAGCGTGAGTGCCCCTGCGACTACTCAAAATACGACGTAGCATAGCTAACTCTACCCCAGCTGTTGGATTCCTTGTCACGCTCTACGCATTCCTACTCACATTCTGGGGCGCCGCCTGGGTCCTCTTCATCATCGGTTAGCCCATCAACCCCCGCCGCCTACAAATCCATTAGCTCTAACACCACCTCTAGGCTGGATCTCCGTCGGCGACCGCCAAGCCTACTTCATCGAAATCTGCGACCAAATCCTCACAGCCCTCTTCTGCGTCGTCGGCATCGGCTTCGCGCCCTTCCGCGCCGTCGACACCTACCACATGATCTTCATCGCGCACTACGCCCACCTGACCTGGAAACTGCGCAAACAGCGCGCCCTCCCCGACCTGCGCGACCACAACGAGCTCCCCACGCTGCCCGACAGCAACCGCGACATCGAAAACCAATCCGTCATCGACAAATCCGACGAAGACCCGGAGGGCATCGTGCTGACCGAAGAACAGCAACGCAAACTCGAATACCACCAAGCGAAATTCGCGAAATCGCACACCTTCTACAAACCCCACGAGACGTTCACGCATCGCGCGTTCTCGCTGAGACTGCTGATCACCATCGTTGTGTTGCTGGATTGCCATTCGTGCTTCCAGATGGCGCTGGGCGGGACGACGTGGGGGATTTACTATAAAGATCGGCCGAAGGCGCTCACGGCGGTGATTTTGACGTGCTCGATTTGCTGTAATATTAGTGCGGGGATTACGATTACCGTGGGCGATCGGAGGAGCAGGAAGAAGATGGTGGTGGAGCAGATGTTTCGGCAGGGGTTGACGGAGGAGGCGCTAAGGAAGTTGAGGAGGGAGAGGGGGTTGAAGGTTAAGGGGGTCAAGGTGGGGAAGAAGGAGAGGAAGGAGATTAAGAAGGCGAGGGAGGCGGAGGCGAAGAGGGTGGCCGCTGCTGCGGGGAGAGGGGGGGAGGGGGAGAAGTAGTTGGTTTTAATTTGATGCGTTTGTTGGGTTCTTTTCATAAGTGGAGATTGTGAGTGATTTTTGTGAGTTGGGCGGTTTGATGACTTATAATTTGTAGGGTAAGTGGTGTGATGGGCTGATGAGAGGAGTAGGCAGTGGAAGAGGCGCTCAGGTGCTGCCTAATTACGATTCTATGAGGAACAGAAGAATGCCGGAAGGGAGGAGGAATAGCAGAGAGTGTCTGAAATCCAAGAGACTCTTAGTTCTACTGCTGCCAGCATTCGAAGTTTCAGGAAGCAAAAGGCAGTGGGAAGGGTATGCATTGTCCGGGAAAGGTAGCTACTAAAGGCGAGAGAGAGGGCAGAAGAGGAGGAAGAATAGTAGCGAGAAGCTAGATGCTATAGGGCTCTAGGTTCTGCTAATGCTAGGATTTGGAGATTGAGGAAGCAAAGGCCAACGGGGAGGCTGTGCATTCGAGGTGAAGGTAGATATTATAGGCAAGAGAGAGAGTAGGAGGGCGTTCGGGTTTTGGGGAAGCGAAGGCCATTGAAAAGAGTAGGAGAAAGAGGCAGTTCGGGTAGGAGACAGTATCTCGGCTTAGGCTCACAGGTCGTTTCGGTGTGTAGATGCGAAGCTGAAAGCATGGAGGTATGGACGCTGTTGGTTTGAATTCACAAAGTTCAAAGTATGAAAATTCGGGGGTTTGACAAGAATTCTCAACGTTCAAAGCATGAAAGTATTGAGGCTTTTAGCAAGAGAACGCCAAGCTCAAAGCTTGAAAATATGGAAATAGAGTCGCGAAGACACATGCGGTCAAGCGTATCGGGCTGGTAATTTGCAGGATGCTCAGCCGTTTGCGGAAGACAAAGAGAAGGTGATTTGGGAGGTGTTTGTCGGAGTTCCGATCCTTCTATGTTCTAGATCTTTTTGTGCGGTCTTTGGTACCACGTCAATGTCAATACACTTCCCTATTCTCTCCAACTAGGCTTTCTAGCATTCGATTGGACGAGCAGTCTGTCGTGGCCTGCGACTCCAAAATTCGGATTCCACCATGGCAATAACGCAGGCGGACGCGGATCGAACGGAATTTCTGCTAGGCGAGCTAGATTTGAGCGACAGGATAAAGTTCGACGAACACTTTGGACGGATCCGGAGATTCCCGTTTTGGAGAAGTAAGTCTTGAAGCTCCCACTCCGTTGATGACTGATCTTAACGCGATCGCAGCACCCCGAGGGCGGATACGTGCACTCGAAAAATGGATCGACCTTGACGAGCAGGGAAAAATCGACTTGATCGCGAACCAGGAAGTCGAGCCACCTTCTCCGACCGCGAGCGAACAACGATATATCAACGAGTTCTTGGCCTCCGGGGAGTGGGTGTATGCTCGCGTACTGGACCCCAGCTTCGCGCATTATGCCGAGAAATGGGAGTACAAGTGGCCTCCTGATCGGACAGTATATCTCTATATCAACGTCGACACCGACTACAACATCATTGACGTGAGTTCACACCCTCTTAGGGGCCCCTAAGGTGTGCTTTCTCTGACGGCGTGGGGTGATAGCGGGCGGCGATCAAAAGAGTGGTGTATTCCGATAGTGAAGGTTCCACTGATACAAGAGAACATTTGCAAGATGAGGCAAGATTGCATAAAAAGCTGTCAGACCTAGGCTGTGCACACATTATCGGCTTGCGGAGTTCGGGGGATAAGGTACACCAAAATACGTTCCTTCTATACATGGACTACGCTCCTGGTGGAGATCTATGGCAGATTGAAAAGAGGGCTAGGAGTAACAGCAAGTATGTCGCTTCAAGCTTGCTTCATTATGCGGTAGTGCTTACTTAGTCTACAGACAGATACCAGAGATGTACTTGTGGATCATATTCGACGCGCTCGCCGAAGCCCTTTATGTACTCCAAAACGGCCATTCGGCACAATTTGACGCGAATGGGGCATTCATACCACAAGAGCCTGAGCCGGGCTGGGACAGTATTGTCCACCGTGACATCAAACCTGGGAATATCTTCCTTGGTGACGTGAAACCGCCTTACATGGGCTACCTCACCCCAATGTTAGGCGACTTCGGCCTTGCGGTCGAATCGACGGACGACGAGGAATTCAAAGGAGGAGCGGGAACGCGGGGGTGGATGGCTCCTGTGAGACGGCCTTCCCTACAGTTAACGATTACTATACGAATGCTAATGGCAACAAAGGAACTACAGATTTCCCAAGAGGAGTTACTGGAGAAGCCAACAATCGAGCAGGATGCCGTCGCGATCAGGGACAAAACCGACATCTGGGCCCTCGGACTCGTCATGTGGCAGCTGATGCGAAGTAGCTCCTATCCTGCCGAACACCTTCAAGCCATTCGAGAGGAACACTTGGACTTTGCTACGCCCGAGCTTGAGAGTCCGTACGCAAAAGAGATAGTGGACGACCATCTACAGAATCATCGCGAAATGTATTCGACGACTTTGGAGCGGCAGGTAAGGATGTGTGTTGAAGCACGGCAAGAGAACCGGCCGGATATCAGTAGGTTGAGGAGAGAGGTGCGGGTGGAGCTGATTAGGGCGAAGGGGATCTTCGGGGATCCTGGGGTTGCGGATCCGGAGCTATTGATGCAGCATCTGAAGGTGAGGTTTCGAGATGATGCTTTTGGGGTGGGTGTACAGGGGCCGCCGAGGAAGAGGAGGAGGCTGACAGGCGGTGTCGGTTCCGCAGACGTCGTGGGAGAGCACGTTGGGGTGCCCGCAGAAGAGCCTAAAACAGTCTCCATAGCAGCTGCTCCAGCAGCTCCCCCAGCACCAGCACCGGCCCCACTGGCACCTCCGCCAGCGCCTCCACCAGGACCGCCAGCTAGTTGGCCAAAAGCTGCGCCGCCGACTAACAGAGACGAACGGACGTTCTACTCTAGAAAACGCGATGGAGTTCCCGCCGCCGAAAGAACGGGATTCTTGTGGTGGTTGGGGGGGTATAGAGCTGGCAGAATTGCGGATAACCGGAGGCCAACTTGGTACGTAGGTAAGTACATCGTATTGAGAGCACTCACTTCATTGTAAGATAGGCTGACTGATGGACGCGGTGAAGGGAAAAACTACAGGCATCTTAAGAAGAAGTGGGACGCCTTGTCTCCGGCCCAGAAAACAATGTATGAGAGCTGGGGATAGTAGGGGCCGGTACTTGTAGCATCTTCATGATATCCTTCTAGGTATTACTGACTGGGTCTCACGATCTTGAACCCATTGGGTACAGCATTTGGCGACATCTACATCTTGAAGCATTGTTTTCGTCTAGACCCTTGATAATTTTAATCGAGTGCGGTTCTCTCATCAGGTAATCATGTGGCGACTGATCATATCTGTCCATTGATGAGATAAATCATAGTCTTTTACACTTGGACTGAACCATCGTTACCACAAGGGACAAAGGCCAACAACATCCCAATTCCGTTTGCGGACGAGCAACACGACGAACAAAGATACTCGAAACCAAGTACCCCCTCTTTGTCCTTCGGCTAGATACATGCCCTCCATGTCTGATTTGCGCATCTGCAACAATCCAACAATTTCCACTCGACATCACCATGGCGACCGCCCCAGCGACCGCCCCAGCACCCCCGACAGCACCACCAGCCACACTGACCCCAGAAACCGCGCCAACTGTCGGTTCAGTTAATGCCAAAGCCGTGCCCTATTACAATCGCATTGCAACTGCCGATCAACCAGCGTTTTTGTGGTACGTTGCTTGGTTCAAACGCAATGCCCCCAATGCCACCTATTACAAAGGTATGTACCCAGCGATCGCGCCGCTCTAACTGACAACGCTGATGAGGAGATCCTTTGAAGGCGGAAATTGGAGGCTTCTGGTCAATAAATGGAACAAACTGCTTGCTCTTGGTACGGAACAAGACATATATAGGAGTTGGGCAGCACCAGCAGCACCAGCAGCACCAACAGCACCAGCAGCTCCAGCAGCTCCAGCGCCACCAGCAGCTCCAGCAGCACCAGCAGCACCAGCAGCTCCGCTGCCTCCGCCTCAACAGTCATCTTCTGATTCATCTTTCGTTCCGGTGGAATCACCAAGGGCAACGCGTTTTCCGAGAATTTCTAAGGAGGATATACCTGTAGAAGAGATCATGAGGACTGCAAAAACAGTCACCATACCTGGGGAGGATATAGACGACTTTCATAATCTGCAGCTGGGCGTAGAACGTTCGTGGAAAAAGGTGAAGGATGTATTCAAGAATAAAAAAACAGAAGTACATCTATATGCTCAAACAGACGAGCATGGCAACACACAGCAGGTACGTCCTTTTGCATAACGTTTTGGCGGGTACTATCATGAGTGGGAACTGACTGCTGTAGCGAGTGATTGTGAGAATGGGCCTATGGAACGAGGAGTATTGGAAATCAGTCTATCAGAAAGAAATACGCATACATACCAAATTGACAGAGACAGGTTGCAAGAGCATTGTACCTTTCTGGGGCTACGCAATCCATGCTCCGATGGACGAGGAGCCCGAGGGTGGAGCTCCGCTGGACGAGGAGCCTGATGAAAGCATAATTCCCTTTCGCGCCCGCTCCACTCGGTACCGCAATACTGAGGGTAGAGCTCCGTCGGACGAGGAGCCTGAGGGTAGAGCTCCGCTGGACGAGGAGCCCGAGGGTAGAGTCCCAGCCGAAACCACGGAGGATAACCCGTGGAAAGTAGTTACTTACCTGAAATTTGCTCCTGGGGGAGATCTGCGTGAGCTTATCTTTCGGCATATGGACGCGAAAAAGCAAGTTCTCCGCAATATATTCCCATCCCGCCTCGACAGTGAACTGACAGCTAGCACAGGCCGATCCCGGAGCCGTTCATCTGGCACGCATTCGACTCTATGGTTGACGGTCTGTGGACGATGAATTACGGGGCCTGTTTCAGGGACCTGGAGAACTACGAAACCTTAGCAAAGAACGATATTCCGGAGGGAAGGAGGCCCAAACCATCCGAGCTCTTTCAAGGCGGCGACGACGGCTGGGAGCATATTCTTCATTTGGACCTCAAGCCAGACAATGTCTTCCTCGGAGACCCGTTCTCTGACTTTAGGGCCTATCAAGTCGCTCAGATCGCGGACTTCGACTTCGCGTACGAGGTGCCGCTAGGTCAGGAAGACAATCCGGATAATTGGGATCCAGAGGATACAACAACTGCACAGAACAGGAGATTTTGTGGAACCAAGGGATGGAAAGCTCCAGTGTGTTACAGAAGCTCCACGATGAAAGCCTTTTACTGACCAGGTCTAGGAAAGAACGCCTCTCGTATATAAGGATCTTAAAGAAGCTAAAGCGCACAGAACAGTCATCCCAAACGAGGAGTCCGACGTGTGGGTCATTGGCCAAATCGTTTGGGCTCTCATGCATTGCGATACCGAGAACGAACGAGTTCTGGATGGACATGATGAAAATTCGGTTGTGGGGGAACGAGGTTTGTATGACATGCAAGCCTTAAAGCTAGAAGATCGACGGCCACGCAAACGCCCACGATATAAAGAAATGTACAGCAGCAGGCTCGAGAAACTCGTCCAGAAATGCTTGAATTGGCACCAGAGTAAGGCGACCGTCGATGATAGTATGAAGAGGCCGCGTCTTCATCTTCTCAAACAAGACACCAAGAAGGGACTTGAACTCTGTTTTCTGCGCTATGGCCTGCACTGGGAGAATTGGGAACAGACAGACGGCCACGAACGCTTGCCACCCAACCTTAAGATTTTACAGGATTTCGATCAATTTCCTATAGGCCGGCCGCCTCTTCCTCGCAAACCAAGCAGCGGCGACAACAGTGGCGACGACAGTAGCGGCGACGACAGCAGCGGCGACGACAGCGGCAACGACGACGACGATGGGGGTGGAAATCGGCCGAAACGACGAACGGAATTAGAAGGCCAGCGGCCATCCAAACGGCATGCTGGGGAACGATTGCCAGCTCAATCTGGAGACTGGAGTGGAGAGTGAACTGGACGAAGTAACGCCCGTGCAGCTAGATTACTAGCGAGGAAAGGAGGCGCGCCATAGCAAGACAATGGGAGCGACAGATCAATATAGCAGTATGGACTCTTGGGGGCGAGGCTTCTGGTATTAAGGTCAATAGTCACGGATTTCGAGACAGATATGGAGAGGGGTAGGGGCAATGTCTTCAAGTCGTGGAATCGCACCGCATACCTACCAGATAACTAGCAAAGGTGACTTGACGGTTTTTCTTCATTGATCATCGGTCATCATAGCACTTTCAAATTATACGGGCGAGATCTGAAAGTGCGAACTTACTTGGTGTCAAAGCGATAGGCCGTGTGGTAGACTGACTTATCAAGACTCCAATTTTATATCACATCTTGTGTGATATAAAATTGATAGGATATAACTGTTCTACATCCAACGTGTTTAGAGCCTCGAGGATGCCCTAGAAAGTTTGAGTAGAACGGAATTCGAAGTACTATCCAAAACGTTTAGAAGCTGACAGTGGTTTCTAATCTTGAAGGAGCGCTTGAGGGTTGACGTGGCTGGAAATGGACAAGACAAAGTGAAGCTTTGAATGATTCATACCGGCGTGTAGAAATCCTGACAATTTCAGGTCAAGTATAATAAGTTAGACGCCCTAAATCTGACGATTGATGTTAATGTCACGTGGAGTGTTTCTAAATGCATGGGACTAGAAGTAAATAAGAACTGTTCATCGCTTTGAGCACGTGATAGATCTCTATATCACGTGAACTCAGAAACTCTCGTGTAGTCTCAAATTGGTATTAATTTTGGTGTTCCCTTGTATCCATATATACGCATCTGGGAATGCCATAGCCATTTTGAGATACTCACGATCAGATATGATTACCCAACCACGATGTAGTTGATGTATGCCCAAAAAGGCGATACATTACGCTATAGTCATCACCTGCAATACGTCCCGTTATGACTAGACCGTCCTGTCCCCCGACTCTATCTTCCCTGCACCCGAACATCTTTAGACAGAAGCTGTCACAGTATCTTCAAATACATAGCAATGGCTATCATGACTACCGAAGAATTGGAGCAACCCTAAAAGCCCACAGTATACCTTACACGTAAATTACCCCCCTCAACTCCTCGACGAACTTCGTCTGGCGCGTTCAGGCTCTAGATAGCTCAAACACCATCATCAAACATGCGGAGCCCTATTCAAAGCACGATTCAGATGTTCCAATCTCCACAGATCGCCTAGAATTTGAAAAGAAAGCGCTAGAAATCCTCCCCAAAATAATTCCTCAGGATGATATCTTACGCCTCGCCACGCTCCGCTTCTACGCCATAGACGATAAGCTCTTGCAAAGTAGCGACGCGGGTCTGCGTACGCTTGATGAGGTATACGGAAATCAAATGCTGAATATGTCCGTCTTTGGCCGCCGGATAGGCAAATGGCTCGCCCGCTTGCACACGACGACGCGCGGGCAAGAAACGCGGAATGCGTTCTTGAACGAGACGGCAAAGAAGACGTATCGGAAAGTATATGATGTCGTCCCAGGTATCTTCTCCGAATGGGGCTATGATGCCACAGTTGCGGAAAGCATCAATGCGAAATATGGTGCTTTTGGCCAATCTGAACCGACGTGTGTATGTCATGGCGACTTCTCACCAGAGAATATTGTGGCGCAATCCGCAGTCGCGTATGGCTTCAGTAATCACAAACTGACAGCTGTGGATTGGGAGATGGTGCATGACGGTTGTGGCTCGTCAGATGTTGCACAGTTCGCCGCGGAGGCATGGTTACTGGATCGGTTCAGGGGCGGACGAGAGCTTTTTGGGAATTTCTTAAGAGATTATGGGGAAGGTGTAAGAGAGGATGGCGGAAACGTCGAGGGTCTATTTACATAGAAGTTTGCGGCGCATTTTGCGACGCGTAAGCCTAAGACACCCCTTTATCGGTATCGTGCTAATCGAAGGTAGATTTGACCTTTACGTCTACAAAAGCAGAGCCTAGAAAGAAAGAAGAGATGGCACAGGTTGTTGAGCACGGGTACAAAATCTTGGAGAAGGTTCTCACTAATGACATGGAGTATTTGGGTAATGTATTTCCGGGGCTGTAATTCGACACACATTCATTTTTCCTAGACCATCACTTGCCGATCGTTTGCAGGAGCTTGAAGTTAGTCATATAACACTTGGAGCCTTCCATTCGGCTTGTAGATCTGTTCTCATTCCAGTGTTCGCGCACTAGGGTCAGAAACGGTGTTAGAAATTGAAACCGAAAGCTCTCAAGCTTAGCTTACATCTTTAGGCTCTTGATATCACTTCCCGATCAGCCATGCGTGCATGAAGCCTGTCAAGCAGTGGTATACTTCTTGGAAAACCCCGCAATTCTACGCACTCTGATACCCCTTTCCAGCTAGGAACATCACTTCGCGGTCAGTCACACGTGCTCGAGAACCTCCGAGCGGCAATGCGGGTCTCTCAGTCAGCACATGGTCTTTCTCTAATATCTATATTGCGCGCCTCATGAGCTACATAGCAGGCCCCACAAACGCCGGTAAACACCCGCCAAAATGACCTTCAAACAAGCCCGATATAGCCTCTGTTGCTTAATCATCAAAGAACGGGTCGTCATCGTCGGGAAGAGGGATCTTTGAAAGCTCTTCCATTTGGCGCCACTGCTCCTCTTCCGAGGGCCGAGCGACAGCGGGTGTATGTGGAGGTTTGTTGGTAAAAGCAGCACCTGATGGGGCCGTAGTGGAGGGTGAAGTACGCGTAGGTTGAGGCTTGGAGCCAAAAGCGATCGCAGCGGCCACAGTGCTAGAAGATCGGGAAGAAGTCCCGGAAAGGCTACCCGCACGGAGGGTATCAGTGCTAGTTGCACCAGCCGGCGGAGGGTAAGAAGCCCCCGAAGTAGACGTCGAGGCACCGAATGTAGGGCCAGCTCGCCTCAAAGCCTTCCTAGCCTTCCTCGCCTTCTGCATGGCCGTATCCCTCCGCTTCTTCTCGTCATTCTTCGCCTTCTTCTCCCTAATCTCCCGTTCGTCGGCGACGTAACGCGCAGCATCCTCGGCCAGGCGACGGCACCTCTCGTCAAGCTCTCTACGCCTCTTCTGGTCCTTCTTCTGCTTCTTCGCCTTGGTCTCCAGCTCGTCAGAGATTAACTGGGCAGCCTCCGCGGCCAAACGGCGGCACTTCTCGCCAAGGTAGTAATATCGCGCCATTTGGGGGTTCAGACCAATTGTGTATGGAGCCCATGACGCGTGGAATACCGTCGACCATAGCTCAGCGTCCGGAAGATCACCCAAATCCACGGATACGACTGTCGGCGGCGGTGGTACCGACCGCAAGGCATCTCGAATGGCCCCGATAGTGTCAGCCTGCTGGAATGCTGTTTGAAACTATCGGGGATTGAAAGATGGGCGAACTAAGCCTGTGCCCGCTGCCCCTAGATTGGGTAGTTGTAGCTTCGGAGGTTGTAAGGGGGCATATATCGGGCCCGGAGACGCTGCCCCTTGGAAGGCTGGATGCGGCTGCTGGGGCGGGCAGGCTGTGTGAATCGAGCCTGCAGTGGCGGCTTCGTGGCAAGGTGGATGAGGTTGCTGAAAACCCGATGATGGTTCCAGCGTGATTTTGAGTGTATTTTGTGTTGCTTTTAGCGAGGATTGTGGATAAGGCGCTGGGCGCGGTAGCGAGAATGTATCTGTGATTGGGGTAGAGGCTTTGGAGCGCTTTTAAGCAGGCTCCAAACTAGGCTCATTGGCAACGAGTTTTGGCGATTGTGGAAGCGGCATCGCGGCCCGCTTGACGATGGTAGTTGGACGAGGCCTCGGCTTGGAGCGAAATTGGAAGCGTACTCCGCCACTCCAACCAACCCTATCGCTACCCTCCAGGTATGGGACCCATTGGCCAAAGTAACCGTCAGCGGTCGTGCTGTATCCTGCCGTAACGAAGCCGAAGTCTTCATCGAACCATTCAGAGCCAGCCCAGAAACGGATCTTGTTTTGGGAGGTGATAAAGGGGCGTTTATCTCCAATGCCAGGGAACTGACGGTTCATATCGAACAGTTCCGGGTGAGTGAATGGATGGACCTTCGTCTGCTCGGCAGCTTCCAGCCTAGCTAGCTCTTGGGCCGACGGTGAAGGTGTAGCGACGTACGGCTTTCGAGGAGGTGGAGTAGGGACCCGCTTGAGCGTTGATTTTAGCCTAGGTTTTGGTGTATGCTGCTGTGCCTCAGGATTTGTTGTAGGCTCTCGCGCAGGCTTTGGTGTACGCTCTGCCGCAAGCCTTGACTCAGCTTCGGACACAGTCGCATTGTCCGGAAGGGGGAACCAGGCGAACCAAGCCGCGATGGCGAGGATCAAGATAAAGAGGAACATCGTGGCCTCTACTCTGAAGACAACGAGGCCGAGGATGACAATAAGGAGCCAAGGAAGAAGTTCCATTGTCCAGCAACTGCGATTGGGGTTGAGTTATCGTTGTGGTTGGAGGTGGAGGTGGTGGTCTTGAGAAGACGAAGGGCAGCAAGTGGACCTCGATGATATAAACAGAGTCGCTGAATAGAGAATCAATTAAAAAGGCGGCGTGCTATTGTTGGTGAATGGAAATGACTGACTGAATCGCAGCGCTTGGCAGAAAAAGCTGAAATGAGGGCGGATTCACTGGTGAATGTGGCAAGCTGCTTTCAGGCTTCGAGAACGGCTACTATCCTTGGTGAATGTACATTGTTATGTCCAATCCGTCGCACATTCACCACTGCGATGGGGCGGTCTTACAATCATCCTATATTTCCCAGTACTCCATATCGAGAGGCTATCGCGTGATGATTGGGGACCTACCTAGCTACGTGAGACACCCTAGAGTTTACCACCATCACCGACCTTCTGGCGCACGTCAAGATGTTTTGATTAAATTGATTAGAATTAAGGGTGCTAGGTGAGTTGTCTCACTGCTTTCTATGGTATTTGGGAGCAATCGAGTCTTTTTCTTTTTTGTCATGCGTACCAGCGATATGCTGAAAGGTCTATATCAGACTGTCTACATTGATGTGTTTTTGGCGAGTTTTTGGCGAGCTTGTTAGCATGGTAGGAGGACTTAGATGTCTCATGCCTATCTATTAGCTCGATCTTGTAACTGAAGGGTCGAAAACAGACATAATTGCGATATGACACGATTCTCGGTGCGATTTTGAAATGGCGTTTTTCTGTAGTTGCTTCGTGACTGCTTTTCAGGTGACTCCGAAAGGATGATTGTTGGTGGCAACGCTGTCTGACTAGCCCTGATCATGCATAAGATCCAGGGGGGTATTGTCAAAAGCTGTGGGACCTATATTAGAGAGCGTGTAAATACTTGTCTTTTCCAGGTTCATACCGCCGTCTGAATGGCCCTGATTATGCATAAAAACCAGGGGTAGGATGTCAAAAGCTGCAGGGCCTATATCAGAGAGTGCGAAAACACTTGTCTTTTCCAGGTCGATACCGCCGTATGGCTGGCTCCACACCCGCATGTTTCTTTGAGAAACAAGGTCAAAAGCTAGAGAGGCTTGATTTACACGCTATCAATTTCTGATATCCGCTTCGACACAATGTTTCTCAGATCGAAATGAGATATACTAGCACAACACCTTGGCAGACTAATACCGCCGCTCGACTGGCCTCAGTGGCATGAAGTCCGTAAGTTGGGTTGGTAGCGATGTCATCACACCGATTGTGATTGCCTATAGTTTCATGTTATAACTTTAATCGTTGATGACTACACTCAATATCGAGAGGCTATTCTGTGATGAATGGGGACTCACTTGATCACGTGAGACACCCCCAGAGGTTACTACTATCAACGGCCTACTATGTCACTCACGAGAGGCTTTAGATCTCATCTTCGCATCCTGCTTTCGGCCCAAGTACCCAAATCACCAAAATACGCCTCAGGGTCGTCACCTGGCCAGTCTCGTAACGCAGACCACACAAATCGCGCATCTTTTCCTGCCTGAATTACATGTTCATACTCAGGTGCTTCGTTGAACAGAACCTAGTTGGACAGTCAATACTGCTCCCATTATGTTCCGAAGTCAGCTCTATGACATACCTTGAAGTAGCATTCAGCCCATTTCGTATATTCTATGCAATCCTCTTCGTCTGCATCATCCGGCGTTCTCGTGACGGCAGCCTTTGCGTCCGCGTCTGCTATTAGATCGACCGTCACGGCCATCAAAGGATCTGACAAAAGAGCCGGGAGAATGCAGCCAGTCTCCCAGTCATATAGAGATGTGACCCGCGGCGTGCCGTTCGAGTCCGTTGTAATGGACATGTTGTGAATACCGAAGTCGCCATGCTCAAGAACAAGTCTATAAAAGCAAGCCTCGTCCCTGCCTGTCGGCATGATGCGTGGAAGAAGGCGTAAAAGGGATTGTTTGGCTGCTAAAGCTTTGGGGCCGACTGTGTGGTTGTCGCTGGGCCACCCTATCGCGTCGCCTAAGTCTTTGATGGTTGCTTGGATTTTGGACTCAAAGAGATGTATGCAAGACTCGCGGGTGGGAGCGACTGGTGTACTGAATGACGTGGGTTTTGGCTCAAGAAGGCGATCGAGCAGCCACGCGCTACTAAATTCAAGCGGAGGGTCAAAGGTGAAGAGTGATGCGCGAATGACCGCTGCCTGAGCGAGGAGGAAAGCCTATGGGGCGTGTTGGTATGATAGTATCGATGCACTAAGAGGGCTGCATACATACCTTTCCTTGCTCATCTAGATCATCCCACACGTCATTACCTCCCTCTGCTCTCTCGAACACCATCAATCGACGGCCTGCAAGGTTCCGAGGAGGCTTAACTACAGGCCCACCGTGCTTCGTGGGGATGCGGTAGTAGAGCAGACGTGATACTAGTATACTGGGTTCTGAACTTAGGAGCTGGTAAGCTGCCGCCTCGAATTTAATCTCTGCAATTTGCACCCGGATCGAGAGGCCATCGAATTCAGGCATGTTGACGTCGCCCCGAGCCAGACGCGCGACAAGGTCCGGCCCATGGGCAGTTTTCATATGAAGGCCCTACGCGTGGCCAAAATAGGTTTCAGTAAATGGGAGATTGGAGAGCGGGCCTGCGCTATGAACGCACATAGTTGTTGGCGCCGTTGAACACGAATGGGATATCGATGACTTTTACATCGAGATTCTTCTCAATTTCTCGAAGGAGGAGCTTTACGTCCCAGACTCCATCAAACGGGCTCTTACCGCCGTTAACAAGAGAAAGCAGCCCTTTGCCATCGAAAGGGCTGCCATCTGGCATCACAGGCCAATCGTCTTTGATGTATTTGCTCATGACGGAGATGCAGAGCGACGTTGCAAGAGAAGACAGACTTCAACACGGAAATCAAAAAAATTACGAAAGATACAAAACTTTTCCAGCCGCTAACACTCGTTACTTCTGTTCCTTTTTCCGACTGACAGAAGAAATAATATACGAGGTCTGAAGGTGACAGAAAGAATCTTGGAAAGCACCATGGGAGATCGTCGCCGCTTAGCTAATGCAAGAGCTACTCCGATGGCGCTCCGAGAGCTTCAGGGCTGCGTCTTCCTTCCTACGCCAACTTGGACCAATCGTCTCGAGTCACCTTCTACATGTAGGTCCTCGGGGAGATGTCCGACATGCTCGACCAGCTTGTTCTTTCTATATAGCATCTAGGCTGCTCCTTGTTCCATGACATAGAACGAAGCTTACTCCTCCTTCATTGACACGTGGAATAGTAGAGACATCCGCCATACGATGCCCGCCCCGAGCTCGAACTCAAACGACCAAAGCCCAAAGCTTCTTGTAACTGCCTCGGACGCCCAAACCTTTGTCGAAAATGTTCTAGTTGGCAATGGGGTCCCTCGAGAAAATGCTTCCATTGTCGCCAAATGCCTCGTAGAAGCCGACCTACGCGGCGTCGATACCCATGGCGTCAACCGGATCCCCTCATACATGGCACGCATACGACAAGGCGTCCTCGATCCTCAAGCTTCTCCTACCCTCCACAAAATCACACCTGTTGTCGCTCAGGTTGACGGACACAATGGCTTTGGGTTTCTCGCAGCACATCGGGGCATGTCTACTGCGATAAACATGGCAAAGGAGATGGGCATTGGCATGGTCTCAGTCAAGCATTCGAACCACTTTGGCATGTCAGCCTGGGTTGTACAGCAGGCGCTAGACGCGGGCATGATGAGTCTTGTATTTACAAACTCATCTCCCGCGCTGCCGGTCTGGGGAGGCAAAGCTAAGCTTATGGGTGTCTCGCCCATAGCATGTGGTGCGCCGGCGGGGAAGAACAAGCCGTTCATCTTGGACATGGCCCCCAGTGTGGCGGCGCGCGGGAAGATCTACAAAGCACTAAGGCGAGGGGAGAAGATACCGAAGGATTGGGCGCTGGATGCGGAGGGCAGGCCCACAGACGATCCTGCCAGCGCGTTGGAGGGTGTAATGCTTCCAATGGGTGGTCCGAAAGGCTCGGCGCTGGCAATCATGATGGACGTTTTCTCTGGGGTGCTGTCTGGGAGTGCTTTTGCTGGACATGTCACAAATCCCTACGATCCATCGAAACCCGCGGACGTCGGCCATTTTCTCGTCGCCATCAAGCCGGATCTGTTCATGGATATGGAGGCGTTCAAAGACCGCATGGACTACCTTTATAAAAGAGTCGTGGATTCTGACAAGATGGCAGGGGTGGACAGAATCTATTTCCCGGGCGAGATCGAACAATTGATGCAAGAGGACCGCCTTAGGAATGGAATCCCGTATGTCGATGCTGAGATCGAAGCTCTCAACAAAGAGGCTCAAAAGGTGGGAGTCGAAAGCATCAAGTCCCGCAATCCCCCGATTGTCAATGAGAAAGCCCGCCTTTGAGATAGTAGGTCTCGTGTTCAAGATATCATTCGTCCTACTACTCACATGAATTGATCTGGCGCGTGTCGACAAACATTACTATTTTTTATCTTCTATCTGTAGCCCGTGATTCCTAAATCTTCCGATCAGGGAAAATCCCGCACCCTATCGTTCGAATGCAGCAACTATTCCGACTACGTTATACACTACTGTACCGACCTATGCAGAGTAACAGTGGATCTCGTCGCCTTTGCACCTCGAGACGCGGCTCTGCCTTGGCAGCGGGAAAGCAAATGCGAGAGCGAAACAATGCGCAGTTCTGCAACAGCTCCGCAATAGGGAACACGATCCAGCTTCTTCTCTGGGTGGACCTGAGCAGGATATGGTACTGTGTGTTGCTTTCGTCCTTGCTTCTCATGAGAGTAAACAGACACTCTTAACACGAGAAAAAAAGCACGCCACTACAGCAAACATACTTATGCCCTATAACCTAGCTAAGGAACTAGTACACCCAAACATGAATCGTGCGATTAGTTTCCAAGGTTTTTCAAGCTGGCTAGTAGGAAGCCCGCAGTTCTAGACCCTGTACGCATGGTTTAGCCTCACAAAATCTCTCATCGTTCGAGTATATCTAAGGTCTCGGTCGGCCTCGTGCAGGAATACCCCGAGTAGCGTCGGTGAAAGGACTCTCAAGCCGAAGGATCTACCGTCGTCATTGGTCCCAGGGGTGTGCGGACGCCAAGCGGAAAGGAAGCGGGGAAGTTTTAGACCCTGGAGACTTCCCACCAACGACAGTCTATGTTCAACGACCTTTACACCACCAAGATGCCTTGGAGATGATCTTACCACCAGAATATATCGGCCCTTCCGAAGACGCCAAGTAGTTTGTCGAGCATGCCCAGGAAACCGCTGTGAAGCTTGCCCAGCTTCGACCCCATTCTTATGCTGGGCACTGCAACCCATACCGCCACTGTAACCATTACCACGACCCTCCCTTGCACATCAGGCGTGCTGCACCACACTTTTCGCTCATTCAGTAGCATCAGCCGTGTTGCTCTCCCCATGGAGTATTGTTTCCCGGTCTCTGGGGTTGATCCGTTGGGGAACTGCGTGGGCGGACAGCACAGTCCGGGGCTTGGCCAGCGGATAGCGTATAAAAAACGGCATAGACGCTTGAAATTGTGTTCCTCCCTTTGTGAAACCTGAGTCTCGCGTGACCAATTCGCTCTCGTGGGAATCTGTTGTATACCCCTCATTCACCACACCTCACTTGACAACCACAATCTCATCGTAGAGATAGCTTCAACCAGAGCTTCACAACGCTCCTGCGCTACAGTCAAGATGTGGAACCCATGGCGCGAGAACCTCAAGGACACGCCGAAGGAGTCGCTGAATTGGCGTCTCTGGTTTGGCGTCTTCGGTATGTTTGCTGAGCTTGTTGACAAGAAGATCTACTAACGATGCGTCCAGTCTTCGGAATCATGGGAGCAGCTCGAGGTATTGACGAAGGCCTCATTGGAACTACCGCGACCCTCGATCCTTTCATCGCCAAGTTTGGCCTCAAAGATCCGTCTAAAAGCAAACATGAGCAGGCCGATTTGCTCTCCAACATCACCTCGATGGTCCAATTAGGATCTATTCTCGGAGCACTCATTGCATTCTATCTCACCGACAAACTCGGACGTCTCTGGGCTACTAGGCAGCTTTGTCTCATTTGGGTCGTTGGCATCGCCATCTTCCTTGCAGCCGCTCCCTCAGGTAGCATTGGTATGGTCTATGCAGGCCGATTCATTGCAGGTATCGGAATCGGTCAGACTACCGTGGTTGCGCCTACGTACCTAGCAGAGACCGCCCCGAGAGCCATTCGCGGTCTTTGTGTGGGCGCCTTCTCTGGAGCTGTGTATCTTGGGATCATGCTGGCCTACTTCGCGTCTTGGGGTTCATCTATCCACATCTCCGACAAATCCCAAGCTCAATGGCTAGTCCCGAACTCCATGCACCTCATGTTCGCCGGCATCATCTTCGTCCTCAGCTTTTTTGCCAAAGAAAGCCCGCGATGGCTCATCAAAGTCGGACGACACGAAGACGCAGCCAAGGGACTTAGCCAGCTCCGAAACCTCCCTATCGAGCATCCTTACGTGCAGAGCGAAATCATCGACATCAACGACCAGCTGAACCGCGAGCGCGAAGCCACCATGGGCACGTCCTGGCTCGGCCCCGTGCGCGAGCTCTTCACCATCCGCTCAAACCTGTACCGCATTATGCTCAGCGTGATGTCGCAAGTTCTGGCGCAATGGTCCGGCGCCAACAGCATCACCATCTACGCACCGGAATACTTCGCCATGATGTAAGCCCCCTCCCCTCCCCCCCTCTCTCCCTCCTTCTAATGACAAACGCAGGGGCACAACCGGCCAAAACGAGAAACTCTTCGCCACCGCCATCTTCGGCCTCGTCAAATTCATCTCCTCAATGCTCTGCGCCTTCTTCCTCGTCGACTACATCGGCCGCAAGCGCGCCCTCTCCTCAGGAATCATCCTACAGCTCTTCGCCATGCTCTACATGGCCCTCTTCCTCGTCATCGACACCTCCGTCAGCGACGACGTGCCCCACCAATCCCCGTCCCAGAAACGCGCCGCCCAGGGCGCCATCGTCATGATCTACTTCTCCGGCTTCGGGTGGGCGCTGGGCTGGAACAGCATCCAGTACCTGCTCAACTCGGAGATCTACCCGCTGCGGCTGCGCGCGCTGGGCGGCTCGATCGCCATGACGCTGCATTTCGCGAACCAGTACGGGAATTCGAAGGCGGTGCCGCTGATGTTCATTGGGATGACGACGGGGGGGACGATGTTCTTCTTCTCGGCGATTACCGCGATTGGGTTGGTGTGGGTGTGGTTCTTCCTGCCGGAGACGACGGGGAAGAGTCTGGAGGCGATTGATGCGATCTTTGAGCTGCCGTGGTATTTGATTGGGAGGAAGGGGAAGGAGATGACGGAGGGGGTTGGGGGGCTGGCCGAGGTGCTGGATCATGATGGGGAGAAGACGGTGGAGTTGGAGATGCGGGATAAGCGGGTTGAGAATGTTGAGGGTGCGGAGACGAAGGTCTGAGGAAGGGCGTTACTTGATGGGCGTAGGAGCGTCGCAGTGGGTCATTAGACATATCAAATGATCCCCTTAAGGTTGAGAAATCGAGTGTCGTGAGATATACATCATAGATGTGTAGATTTGGGTAGGCCAGGGGTCTCATGCCAGCAATCCCCAACAACTGCTACGGTGCCTTTAATATGGGAGTGCTCAGAGCCAGAGACAAATGTCCGGCTCCAATTGTAAGCATTAGCGATTAAGTTTATTGGGCTTTGCGTGTAGTCTACTATACAGTTCATTAATACAAAGGGAAAACCTATTAGTATAACTACCGGAGCTTACAATCCTCAAGCTCCACCCACAACGTCCATTCGCCCTCCTAACCATCCAACCTATCCATCACCATAACAAATCCGCCACCCTCACTCTTCCCCCTCCGCCGCAAAGTATACGCCCACTGCGTATACACAGCCGTCATTAGTTCAGGGATAGGTGTCCGCGGATCGAGAGCGTGCATATTCAAAAACAACAGCAAGAGATTCCAGTCATCGTAAAACCCGTTGTTGTCAACAGTAATTTTTCTTAGGCCAGTGACCTTTTCGGCCCGCGTTCGCCAGTCATAGAGCGCGATAGTACTAGGCACAGAGCGGAAGCGGTTGGAGGCGCCAGAGGGGAGTTGCAGTGTAATGGTGACGGCGGTGTGGCTGAGGTCTGCCAGGAGGGGGATGAGGGTGAGGTCTTTGAGCGCGGCTTCGAGGGATCTAGCGGGGAGGCGGAGGTGGTTGAGTTGGGTAAGTTGTTTTGAAGAGAGGCTGGCCAAATGGGCTTTGAGGCTGTCGTAGTTGCGGAAGTAGAAGCGGATTTTGTGGAAGGCGATGGGGTGGGCCTCCTCGTGGATTTGGTGGTTGGTCCGGAGGAGCGAGAGAGCACGGTGGGGCTTGGAGTACGGTGGGGAGAAGACGAAGCGCCATATTTCGAGGCGAAGCTCTGTCGGCAAGCGTAGTAGAAGAGAAGGTTTGAGATCCGGTTGGGGGTTGGAGTCGTTATTGGTGAAGCACAGGGAAGAGATGCGCTTATATAGCTCGTGTGATAATTTCGACCAGATTGAATAGCTCTTTTCGACTACATCGCCAGCATTCTGGAGTTGTCTCGTTTCTTCTTCGGCGTCGACATACAATTGATGAGGGTTCTCGAATATCTTTTCTTCGCGGCTCGAGCTGTCCAGGGGTTGTCCAACTTGCCACGAGGTGCAATCCTCGGCCATTGTAAAGCCTTCATCGATCTTCATTCTTCTTCTTCTCCTCACTTGTTCCAAGAGGTAGCAGAACTCTTCAGGGGTGACATCCTCCACGAGAGGTCTCTTGTGTAGAGGAAGTCTCGGTACTGGGCTCTCCAACTCGGGTATGATCTCTGTCATACCTGTACAGTCTGCACTTGGACTGTCCGGCTCCATAATCTCTGGAACCCGAAGCAAGTCGTTCGATAGGAAATGAATGTCGGTTACGAGATCTGGGCCACTCTGATCAACGCAAGTCTGAACTTGGTTGAGCAAAAGATGAGGACATAGACTCTCGGGGGCCACGCGTTGTTGCAACGAAATGAAGTTATGAGGATGTATGGAGTGCCTCCACCATATGTGCCGGGGGTTAAGTGAAGTAGGTTTGATGGTGATCGGGAGTTCATCGATGCGGAACGTGGTTGCCTGCGCCGCAAAGCAAAGGGCGCCCCTGGCGCCGTCAGCAGGTGGTACAGCCCGCGCTTGTGACACAGGCTCTCACCTGAGTTCCTCCACCATGCTGCATCATATTCAGTCGCTCTCCAGCCTTGACAATGATGCCAGGGATGCTAACGTATTTTATGCAAAGGATAGGGCTTGGCCCGCTCTCAGGCCACAGACCCCGCCAAACTCGCATCTCTACGTATAAAATACTAACGCGAAGTCAAGAGAAGCACATGTAACTATCAGCCAGCTCTGTTGTATACTTTGCATATCAACTTTCGATATAGACGTGAATCATATCTATTTCTCTTCTCTTGCAATCTTGGAGTAACAGACACCCCCATCTTATACCCAATCGCCTTTTTATTAGTTATAGAGCAAGTCGGAATTATGGCAATATACTATGTATGTACAACGGTTAAATGTTCTTGTATGATTGTGCCTTACCCTGCCTTTCATAACCCCGCGTCGGTCAATTTCTCTGCCCTCTCTGGCCCCTTCTAGTAGATTTACTTGTATATCTCCCATCTCTCCTAATACTCCCAATACTCCCAATACCCCCAATACTCCCATTACTTACAATTCTCCCATTACCTACACTTCTCCCATTACTTACACTTCTCCTATTATTGCTAGCGTAACCTCGAAGGTTCTCCCCGCGTTCCTAAAGAGAAACCAGCATGTTTCCGAGTTCTCATCTACCGCTTTAGTCTTTACCTCCTTACTTTATCATTTTTCATTGTATCTTCTTCCCCACTTCAATGGAACTAACGTTATAAGCGGCTACGGGTAATCATGACAGTCAAAGGGTTCTAACCTTTCCAGGATCTCGTCGACGCTGGGTGTTGAGAAGTCGGGAGAGCTAAACAGTCTCCTGTGCCTGATTTGAGGAGCAACGCATCCTTTGATGAATGGTGAAGTCTGCTTATATCTAGCCTCGCTTGCGTGCGGCGGGACGCCTCCAATAAATCTTGGTTTTGGCATGAAGAGTAGCGAGTAGTGTGCGAATGGAAGAGGTGGACAATGCACCAGGCCTGGAGTTGCGCGTATTGCGATCCACAATGCGATATCACGGCTAGGATATTAGTGGTCACAGCTTTCTCCAGGTCAAAAATTGATAATGTACAACTGTTTCATTCTGCAAGGGAGGCCTATGTGGATATATATATACAAGATAAAGTGAATCAAGCTATGACACAAACGCCCATCGCCATTCATAATGAAAGCCGAAAGCCGCTCCCACCCAAAACACCTTCATGCCATGGCCCAATCCTACTCCGAGTCCGAAGAGTTATAGCTAGCATCCGACGCGTCCTCCATTGCGGCAGCCAATAGCCGGAGTTCCTCGGCTTGCAACGCTTTGCTCATGCCAATCGACAGCTGCAAATCTCCGTCGCCAGTCCTGTGGTAGTTCCAGGAGAGATCGAGATCCTCTAGGAGATGAGGCTCATCGGTCCGCCCGAGACGACACTGGACTTTCCGGACTTCGAACCCATAGACGCCAGTGGAAGAGGAATCGGTGATATCCATGGATGAGTCTCGGCGGACGTGAAGAGGGAGGCTTGTCTTGGGAGCTGTGGGTCCTTCAGTCACTGAGACACCAAGGGGCCCTTCCTGAATCACGGCGCTCTTGAAGGTCGCATTCTTGAGTTCTTGGAGGCCAACAACGAAGTATAGGGTCTGGTTTTGTGCAGCCATAGAACGCATCCAGCTCAGTGCAGCGGGGTCCTGGCATATGTTGTCGAAGGCGGAGTTGGGCTGAAGAGAGCGGTATTCCATCTCATCCGCGAGTAAGAGAACGAGGTCTTTTCTTGAGGGATCGACCTTCCGTCCCGAGAGACTAGCAGCTAGGCGGCCTTCATCGTCGAAAGCAACCAAATCTTTGTACCGCGCCTGGATATGGGGTTTTCTAAGGTCCTGTGCTCCTAAGGTGGAGGCACTGAAAAATGGACCGGATGACGGTGAAAGGGGATTCGGAAGCAGTTGACCAAGAGACAATGTGTTAGGCGGGAGAGGCTGAGAAAGGAGAAAGAGGCCGGAAGAAGCCATTTTGATATCAATGATAGTAGATGATGGATGTGAAGCTGAGGTCGAAGGCGATGATATTACGATGAGGACATGTACTTGTCGTCCGGGCCTCCGCATATTATACACATGCTCATGCCCCGGGATCCGGCAAGGATACACAGTCAGCCGAGCTGCCGCCGACCTTGAGGCGGTATTTTCTTGCAAGAAGCGGAGCAATCCCTCAGACCACCGTCAGGCCAGGCGATGCGGTCTGTCAGTGGCTACTCCATGCGGGGTGTACAGGCGGTGCGACTCCAGAATTCTGGGTCTTGGATGCGGTGAAGAGGAGCTGTCACACATGGTGTGTTGAGGGCAATTTCGGGAGGGCATGCATCGGTTGTCGCCGGTTGGGAGAGTCTCACGATAAATTCCGAAAGGCGGTGATGGTGGAGACTGCCATCGGGCGCTTCCTACGCAGGGGGTCGGGAGATGTCGCGACTTTTCCCGCAGTCACGAGGAAGCTTACTAGATGTGATCAGAAGAGGTTGATATATGGGCCTTTACGACTCCGGGTAAGAAGTAAAGCCTCATGCAGTGGGAATTGGACTGCCTTTGACTATCCGCCAAATGCTGGCTGGGCTACTTCTCACAAGGGTACCCAGCGGGCAGGAGTGGAGCATAAGTAGTAATATACCCGTTCACCTGAACCTGTGACCTGGTATCATATCAAGTGCATCGCATTGGGATACCTTTATCCCATAAGGAGTCCAATTAGGTGGAAAGGTGCCTGCAAAGATGATTTCTGACTTCCTTGGGGGAAGATGTGCAGACCACCCGCAGGTTTACAAAAAACCTACTGTGTGGACACAATTCCTTCTTATCATCGACATAGCGGAAGTCAATATTTTAGGATGATCAGATGGCAAAGTTGAGTTCAATCTGCGTTGGCATAGCAATGCAGTGGGCATAGGAGAAAAGCTGAGTGCTCCTCCTGTCCTAGATTCTCTCAGCCTCGTCAGATCATAACGGAGAGAATGCCGGGACAAGATGCACGTCAACAGGCATTAGAGAGGACCTGCATCGGCGGTGTTTGCACAACGATACTGTTTGTGGAATAATTGAATGGAGCTTCGTGTTAATAAGCTGCGAATATGCCGTCTGCGGAATTCAATCTCACGCAACATCGCTCCTTCTTCAGTATCCTGTTCGCGGCGGAAAAGGGGCAAGAGCTTCTTTCTTACTGCTTCTGGGGCCACAGTTTCTCATTCAAAGGTTAGAATTGTCGATATTGTTGTCCTCGTGGTTCAATGGAGAGTCATACCACGAGACTCGCGCGGGGACCCGTAGGGCTGACCCATGGCATGCACTATGGCACGCGCCGTGCACCAAGAGCCCCAAGACGCCGGCGTATGGCGTAGGTGCTTGAGCAGACATACGCCCAGGAACAGAGCAGCTGTCTCATCCAGACAGTGACAATTGCGAAGTGATGCCCTTGACGGGTGTAGAGCGCGCTCAGGGACAAGTGACGAAGGGATCTCCGGGCGGGAGAGGGTGTGGCGCACACCTGCAGTGCTTGGTCAGTGGCCGTTGTCTCATCATGCCCTGTTCATTCCCATCTGACGACATTGCTAGAGAATCGCACTGGGCATCCTGTGGGCAGGCGCAACGATGCAGACTCGACCGCCACCGAAGCTACACTCAGCGCCATCTTCAGAATGGCCATGGCTGCGAGAAGCGCAGCTTACGGCTCTCTCGGATCTGTCGTCTGACACTGCCACAGCCTGAAAATACAACCTGAGGCGCCGCAATACTCTGTCCTCTCCACCCTCTAGAAATTATCACAATGGCGGATTCCATGGCCGGAATACCTTCCACACCCTCTCCCCGTCGCGCCCGTCCAAATGCCCTTGCCGAGATACAATTTGCGTCCATAATCGATCCGGATCTCACGCCCTCTGAAGACGAGTCCTCGGATCCACAGGGCTTCCAGCCTGAAGATGCGCAATCTGTCATTGGGGTTAGCATTGGACAGGCGCAAACAAGGCTCACGTCTCCAAAGACTCCGGCTGCTGAAAAGGCCGCCGCATTGGAAGATGTCGAAGGTGGGGGGCTGTTCGATAGCAGCTGGGAGAAGTCGCCCGAGGGAACACCAGATGAGGAACAAAGGGAATTTAGGGTGGATACCGCACTGGAAGAAAAAAGAGAGACAGACCAACGAACACCCGAACGACCGACGACTCCTCCTGCAGTTGAGGTATCGCCAGCGTCACCACCTGCCAGGCTACCGTCACCTTGGAAGTCTGGTCCTCGAAAGTTCCAACGTCTTGACGAAACTAGGAACACTCTGCGCGAGAGCCTCAGCGGCCACCGGCGGAGAGCGTCCTCTGGGGGCTCGACCTCGGAGACGCTAAAGAAGTACCTTTCGAGTTTCAATTTGCCCTCCATGCCCAAGAGCCCCAACCTGCTGAACTTCTCTTTACCGGGTTTCTCCACCTCTTCGGTTTCAGACAGTAGCCATGCAGGTGACCACACCGTAGAAGACGCGCAGAGATCAAAAAGACAATCTCGTGCTGGTTCTCCTTCACTGGTACAGCTGGATGGCCCAAGTCACTCGCAAGCCCGCCACGATCCAAAAGCTGCCTCGCAGCGCCACTCTATAGTCGCAACCAGCCCACCTCAACGTGACAGGCCACCGCCAGTAGTTCACAGCGAGCTAGCAGACATTCACTCGGACCGTCCACATCCTCTTCCCACTCCGGATCGACTTAGAGCAGTTCAAACGCCAACTCACCACCCAAAACTTAGACGATCCGCATCCGACAACTCGCTCCTTATGCATCGGTCACTATCTCGAGCGTCTTCCTTGGGCGACGATAGCCGCTTTGAACACGTTCAAGAGCAGGTTAATAGTCGTATCAAGGCGATCAAAGATAGCTGGCAAGATGCAAATTTCAAACTCCCTAGTTTGCCAACAATGCCTAACTTCAATTTTGGTACTTCTAGGTTAGATTATGCGCGACAAGTCAATCCTATTCCCACCAAGGTGCCTGTCAAACGCATCGGGAACGAAGACACGGCCACTGTGCCTCGAAAGATATCCTTGTCCAAAGCTAATCAGACATCAACGAACGCGGGTATGACATCAAGCAACGCCGCCTCGCATCCGTACTTCACTGGCGCCTTGAAAGATCTCACGGGCGACGTCGTAATTCTCGGTGGCTACAGAGGGTCGATATTACGCTCAGCCGACACGAAACAACAAGTATGGGCACCCATCAAGGTTGGCCTGAATTTGCGCAAGGTAGATCTTGAAGTGGGCCTGGAGCCGGAGGACGAAGAGTCGATGGAAGAGCGTATCATCGAGGGCGGCATGCTCACCAACATTGGCCCAGTTGATATTTCCCGAAGACTCTTCAAGAGATTAAGGGCATCTGAAAACTACAAAAATGGAACCCTTCGCGTCCACAACTACGGCTATGACTGGAGATTGAGCCCGCACCTTCTTAGCCGGAGACTAGCTACCTATTTGTCAAATTTGCCATGCAACAGACCCGACGCACCACCAGGAGAACGAGGCGCAATTGTCATTGCCCACAGTCTCGGAGGGCTAATCACTAGGCATGTAATCAACAAACAGCCCGACCTAGTCTCTGGTGTCGTCTATGCGGGAGTTCCGCAAACATGTGTCAATATCCTCGGTCCCTTGCGCAACGGCGACGACGTGCTACTGAGCTCCCGTGTTCTTACCGCCCAGGTTAACTTCACTATTCGCACGAGTTTTGCTCTTCTTCCGTTGGATGGCAGGTGCTTCATCGATAGGAATACCCGCGAGGAATACCCCGTAGACTTTTTTGATATCAACACCTGGATCGACTGCCGCCTTTCGCCCTGCATTGCATACCCATTGCCAGCACTAAACTCAATACCCAGCACTTCAAGCATCAGCGGCCTTCTCAGCTCCATGTCCAGCGTTATTCCCAGCTCCATCATCAGCCGCAAGAGCTCTATCTCCCGTGGCAGTAACAGTGGTAGTAGCGGCGCCGGCGGCAGCGTCATGAACTCCAATGGCGTATTCGTCGGCACCACACCGAGCAGTTCCTCAACGATAAACGCCCGCGAAGTTTCTGCAAGCAAATCCCAGCACGCGGCGAATGCTGCAGAGGGCGGCGCAGAGCGCACTGGGTTTGCGCCTCAAATGGGCCACAAGAACAATTCGGGCTCGAATGACTACAACAACCCTGCGTCATCGTCGCCGTCAACTACCTCGACTATTCCGAAAGACAAGGCCATCGCGTATCTAACGCGTGTCCTCGCAGAGGTCAAGAAGTTCAAGCAAGAGCTCGATTTCGAATCTGAGTATGCGAAGACTAATAGATATCCTCCCATTGCTGTTATCTACGGTAAGAGCACGCCGACTGTATACGGTGCCAAAGTGGAAAGCCGGGACACGATCAAGCGCGCGGATGCATACGACGAGCTGGCGTTCGCTAGTGGCGATGGGGTGGTCCTTGCGAGGGCAGCTATGGTGCCGGATGGTTACAGTGTGGTCAGAGGTGGGGTCGTGAGCAGTAACCGCGGACATGTGACGCTGCTAGGGGATCTGGAGGCAGTCGGTCGTTGTCTGAGTGCAGTCATAGGGGCTCGAAAAGCGGGTGTTGGCATGGGGCCCGAAGCAATGGCACCGAAGCCGAAAGTGTCAGAGCAGCAAGACGGGAAGGGAAAGGAGAAGAAGAAAGGCAAGGGCAAAGAGAAGGCGAAAGCGTAGTTGGGCTAGTTGAATGCTCGCTTGGTTGGCGGAATTTTGTTTACACCCATGGTGACGGCAGCGAGCCGTGGTGGCTATGAGGGAAGAAGCTTGGATAGCACGTCTGGCTTTGGATGATGACTACCAGGAAACCTTTGTAAATTATCAAGAACTGTTGAATGCAGGTTGCTTGCTGTGGTGATTGTCCTAATCCAATAAAACGGGTACTTTAAGTACCACTAACGCTTAACACAAGTTGCGAGAGTGATGCAGGAGTGATTCGATTATAAATCTTGCAGTCTTGGAGCACCATCCCCTTTCGCAAGTGGCCCCAATTCGCCTTAAACTCCTGGCACTTCAAGAGCAAATCCGTCTGCTTCGCCCATTAAATAAGAATTGACAGCTGTGTCATATCTTTGAGCATGACTATGCCCTGTTTTAATATCCGGATGTGGAACTGCCCTAGATCGCCCCACCTTGCTGGAGGACTTAAGTGCAGAAACACAGCAAATTTAGCCCATCAACTGCAGTTGATCATCTGGCGGCCATCTCGTCTGTGCAAAGCTGAGACAGCGTTTGATGCTCTGCAGATACTTCCGTGTAACCTCGTCGCTCATGATGTGCGCGGCGCCTTTGTCGCTCTCGTGCAACTTCTCTCGCGCGGACCGCTCGTGGATACCAACCATGGTGACTCCAATAGGCCATGCACTAACAAACAATTAGCTCTTAACTCTTGTGGCGAGTACAAAGGAAGGGAACTTACGCTTTTCCGATGCTGAGGGTCAAATAACCATCGTTTGCATCCACATATCTTCGCTGCTGTGCTGCAACAACGATCTCGACTACCGGCTCAAGAATGCCATCCTCAATCTCTCCCTTCTCCAGCTTCTTGAACAGCGGCCGCATGTTCTCCCTAGCTTGGACCATAGCATTGTACGCCTGCTTTCCCTGGTAGCTGACCTGCACGCTCTCCGGGCGATGCGCCAGCGCCACCTCCCACTCCTTCAGCACCATCGTGAAATACGACGCCAGTTGCCTAAACAGGAACTTCTTCCCTTCCACATCCTTCGGCACCTTCGCCTCAACCTTCATCTCCACCTCCGACACCAGCTTCAGCGACGTCGGAATCGGCCCATCGGTCATCACCACCGCCGCCGGCCCCTTCCCACTAACCCTCCAATACCGCTTCAACCGCTGCCGATGGCTCTCCCCAAACACCCTCGCCGGCTGTCCCAGCTCCCGCAGCTGCTCCACCAGCTCTGCATCCTCGATATCTCCCTCGCCCTCTAGCAACAGCATCGGACCCTCCCCATCTTTCGACTTCGAGGGGAGATCTGGCAGCCCGAGTCGCTTTCGCCGCTGTCGTTCCGCCTCTGCTTCTTCGGCTTCGCGCCGCGCCCGCGATTCTTCGGCGAGCCGCCGCCGCTTCTCTTTGCGCGCGGCTTCGCGCTCGACCTCCTCGTCTTCGAATTTGCGCTTCTGGCGGAGTTTGGCGAGGCGCGCGGCTTCGGCGGCGTCTTCTTCGGCGAGGTAGGCGGCTTGTCGCTGGGCTTCGATCTCGGAGCGCTTGAGGTACTTTTTCGGCGCGGGGGTGGAGGAGGCGGCGGTGGAGGCAGTGGGGTTGGGGGATGAGGCGGCGATTTGGGAGGCGAGGAGGGCGGCGAAGTCCATATTTGGGGGTGGTAAGAGGGCGAAGAGAAGAGGAGGGGTTCGTGATGGCGTGAGGTTTGTTGTCTGTTCAGTGATGCAGGTTAGAGATTTGGTTGCGGAGGTGAGGAAGGGAGCTTGTAAATTGGGGCCCGCTTGGCATGCACAACCACGGTCGCGCCTGTAACTCCGCACGATAAAAGCGTAGGAGGTAGCTCCTCAATTTGTCCGATTCAATCTTGTCTAAATGTATTAAGGCAACAATGGCAAAACAGTCCACATAAGTATCCAATTTCTCCCGGACGGAGCACTGGTGTGCTAGTAGTTCGTTGCTTTAAAGTGACTGTTTTAGCGCAAGATTCACAACTGCTTTGATAGCTGACAGCATCATAGATAGAATCAATTGCTATCCTCGAAAGAATGTGTTACATCAAGCGTGTAAGTTTGTACCTTTATAATCGAGCACTCATTTTGAGCTGTGGTGGGCCTAGTTATAATAGAGCTACAGTCACGTGCGGCGCATAAGTTCGAACTATCTATGCCAAGCCTGGCCAGTTTACCAGCTCCCGAGAACAAGGTGGAGCCGAAGAGCTTCCAACATCTTTGGCGCGTCGCAAAGCGTCAAGCTTCCTTTCGCATTCAAATTCACGTCAACCTACTACATCTGCGATTGCTCTTCCTATGCAGCGCATGTCTTTCTTATAACTGACCGCATAGAAATACCTATCAATCAGCACAATGGCAGCTCCAACACCCAAGGTCGACCGCCAGACTACCACACCCTTCCTACTCAAGCTATTCTATAGAAGCGGCACTTTCCACCGGTATGTCTCAGATCCTCATTCACTTTCCCTATTGCTACCCAGAGCGCTCAATCCATCCTTAATTCAATACGAACCCATCTAAACCCATCACAGCCTCGAGGAATTCTCCCCAAACAACCAAAGCCCACCCCACCTCCAAATCTACACCTGGCCCACCTGTACCCTCAAGGAGCTCACCCACCTCCTACTCACCGCGCTACCCTCCCTCCTCCCCTCACCAGCCGTAGGCACGCGCCTCGCATTCCGCCTCGTCTTCCCCGACACCAAAGACGCGAACCGCCCCGGCCCTGGGCGCTACCTAGCTAAGGAACTCGGAAGCATCATCGTCGGCGCCGGAAACGCAACCTACGAGGACCTCGACGCGGCAGACGCGCAGAACGGGAATGAGACTGAGAACGGCGCAAAAGAGGATGTGAAAGAGGTGTTAAGCAGGCTAGAGGGAGACGCGGACAAGAGTCTTGCGAGCGTGAGGTTCGTGATTGGGGACTATGTCTCGTGTGCTGTATTCCCGCCGCTGCCGGGTGGAGAGGTTGCCGCTGCGCCGCCGCCGTTGAGTGTGCCGTTTCGCGGGCCGTCAGGAGGAGGGTATGGGGGAAGAGGTGGTATGGGACCGAGGGAGAATGGGTTTGGGGGTAGGGGAGATTATGGCGGATTTAGGGGAAGGGGAGGACCGAGGTTCGAAGGGAGGGGAGGTGTGCCGTCTGGTGAGTGGAGGAGGGGTGAAGTACCGCAGGGGCCGCCTGGGGGAGGGGGATTTGGGAGGGGTAGAGGTAGGGGCAGAGGGTGGTGATAGTGTTGCTTCAGCGGTGGGGATCTGGCAAGTTTGCCTTTGAACCTGCGACCACTTGGCATAGCGACACTGGTTGCTGGCATAGCATGGAGATGGGCATGAGGTGAGGTCGAAAACCAGGCCTGACAGTCTGATCAAAGGTGAAGGTAAGTCATGAAAGTCTCTTGTACATTGAAAATTGGCGACGGCGAATTTGCTATATGGGAGGCTTCATTTGCTGTGCAGGAGACTCATAGCCATTGGATCCAATGGCCTGGGGCGTATGCTTTGATCTTACCGAAAAGAAAAGAGAAAGGAGAGGAGCAATGAGTCATTAGACCAATAATGAGAGTCGGCTCATAATAAAGCGACGCGATGCGTCCGTTGCGCGTAAATATCTCAGGTTCGTGCATAGCAAATTTGCGATGTGATCGCGAACCCACGTGAACATGAGGAACTATCTACCATCTTTGCTACATGTGCACCAATAACAACACACCATCCATCACCAGACAAGGTTCCTCTCTTCACAGCTAGCAGACACAAGAACTCTAGAAGTACTCTTAGCTGTTAACCAAGTACTACGAAATCGCATCTTGCTTGCCGAGAGTTACTCTCCAGCGGGAGACTCCCCCACCTCATCCCCCACCATGCATGAAATAGTGACGCTCCAATTCGGGCAACAGGCCAACTATCTAGGGACGCATTTCTGGAATACACAGGTATGTCCCCCATTCGCACGACTATCATTACCCGGTCTTTCATAAGCTGCAAATCTCTTCCATTGAGGGCGTCACCAGACCCTACGCACTTCTCAAAACTTTTTTACCACGTTGTCAACTCTATATCCACCTCCACAATTCACTTCAATTCCAAAATTCATCTTCTCTCCGAAACCGTTCTAACAAAAGGCGATGAAAGGAATCATACTTCACATACCCACCCGAGGAAGAGTCGCCAGTCAATCATGATATCCACTTTCGGCCTGGCATCGCACCCGATGGGTCCGAGACGTTCACACCGCGCGCTCTAGTTTATGATCTCAAGGGCTCGTTTGGGAGCTTGAGGAAAGTGAATGCGCTTTATGAAGTTGAGGATGAGGGATCTACGGGTGGGAGGGGTGTTTGGTAAGTCGAGATTATTCTCATTGTCTTCCGGCTACGATGTTTATCTATTTCATTTGCCAAAATCATCAACTGGTCTTTATCGATAGCATCCGCACTCATATGTTCCTCATAGAAAGCATGGGTTTGATTTTATAAACATAGGTCCTCTCCCCCAATCATCCGTCACGCGCCGCCCATTCCGCCCTCCCCATATCAGGTCCATCTTGATGCTGGTCTAACACCACCTCCGCTCACGGCTGCTTCGGTGCGGTACTGGTCTGACTATGCGCGCGTTTACTATCATCCAAAGTCCCTGGTCCAACTATCTGAATTCGATGTCGGAGATGCAACTCACAGAGCCTGGGAAAAGTGGGATGTGGGCGCAGATCTATTCGGGACGTTGGACAGAGAGGAGGATTTACTTGATCGGTGAGTACAACTACCATTTTCTTCCAAACAGAAAGAGAAAGCAGAGGATAGGCACTGCTTCATTTTGACTCCGCCATCACTTCACACTTCAACTAAAGCTGATCAAATCAAATCAGCGACCTCCGCCCTTTCATAGAAGAATGCGACTCCCTCCAGGGCCTCCAACTCCTCGCCTCCGTCACCGACGCTTGGGGTGGCTGGACAGCCCGCTGGACAGAGCGCCTCCGCGACGAGTTCGGCAAATTAGGCATCTGGGTCTGGGGCCTCGAGCAAGGCGGCGATGAACCCGTCTCCCGCGAGAAGCGATTGACCCGCCTAGCCAACTCTGCTCGCTCTCTCTACGAAATCTCAGAACAGGCCTCAGTGTACATTCCCGTCGCGAACACACCGTTGAAAACGCCGTCGTACTTGTCGCTTGACGCGAGCTCGATGTGGGAGACGTCTGCAGTCCATGCTCTGGCGTTCGAGAGTGTGACGCTGCCCTCGAGGCTAAGGGCGGGAGACGGGCAGAGAGGGTCCTTGAACGAACTTGAGGAAACAATTAACAATTCTGGGAAGAGGCGGATTGCGAAGTTGGAGTTCAGTGTTGCGGACCCGGATGTCTTGGAGGATAAAGTCGTGACGGAGGCAGCGCAGGCTGACAAGGTCGGCGCGGTGCTGACACGTCAGGATGAGGCCGATTTTAAGGACGACCGTCTCAATGACTTCGATGCTGATTTATCGACGAAGGAGTTACCTGGTGTCCGACAGCGCGGTGCACGGCGGAAGAAAGATCATATCTTCGGGCGGGCGGAGTCGAGCAGAGGGGCTTGGAGTATCGCTGAAGGAAGCGAGGGTCGAGACATGCACGATAGGTTTCACAGTGGTCCAATTGTTCAGAGGTATGTCTTATATCTTGTTTCTTGGTTACAGCCTTGTAGAGCGCGAGGCCGTCGGTCGACAGAGGTTACAGGCTACATTCTTACGTGGTACCTGCATCTACAACATCTTGGTCACTACTTGATTGGGCATTCACTCACGATCTAACTCGGCTACAGATACTCTTCCTCGCTGCTGTTCCCGCTTCTCGATAGCTTCCCATCCATCATCAACGTAGGCGATGGTCAGGCTAAAAAGGTAGCAGTGTACACGGGCTTGACGACGTGTGCTTCTGTTGCTGAGCAGGTGAGGGCTACAGAGCAGCTTGTGAGACGGTTGGTGAGTGTGGAAGAGAGGGAAGCGATTTCGAACGGGCTGGCTATGATTGCGGAGGAGTATGAAGAAGGCTGGGACAGTGGGACGGACAGTGATGATGACGATTGAGGCATAGCGAGCATCTGCCCTGAGCTCCCCGCCGGGAGTCCGGCAGTTCCTGGTGCAGGTACCATCTGCGCAGTTCGTGCGATGCATGCAAAAAAAGAGGGTTCAGCATGGATTCTACGAGCACTGGCCAGAGACACAGACACCGATGACGATGGTCGAATGACTTGGAGCGGAGGAGAAGGGTAAGGTAAGTGGGGATAAAGAACAGCCCAACGAGCATCCTTGGAGTCTTGGAGACAGACAATAATTGCATGGGCCTGGAAAAGCATGTTTACGAGCTCCGATCGACTGCCAGCCTTGTTGAGCTAAGAATAAGAACCACAAAAATGACAGCTGACTGGAGAGATGCCAAAGTGCGTGGCAAGAATACGAGAAGGCGAGCTAACAAGAGGAAATGACGGGCAACAGAATAGAATGCCAGTAGCTTGGCGCATTTCATATTATAATGCCAGAAAACGCCACATAGATAATAAAGGACCGAGGCCATACTAATATAGGCCTAGAAGCTAGCTTCTAGGCTTAATTAAGTATACCCCCCGTTCTCTACTATCTATAAGGTGTTTTCTAGTATTACATAACTATATATAGGCCTTAGTATAGTATTAAGGCCTTACTCTTATATATAGGCCTATATATAATATATAGCTTATTATACTACTAGTTATATTACTAGTATTCTTATAAGCTACTAGCCTATTAATATAGCCTTAAATGTAGTAGGCTTCTAGCTATATATTTCTAATAGATAGGCGCCTCTAAGGCTCTTCTAGAGGCGCTTAATAAGTACTTAAACTACCTAAATAGGTAATAAATATATAGATTAAGTTATTAAGAATATAGGTAAGCTACTATACTATAGAAAGCTATAGAGAAGTAGATTTAATAGCTTTATAGGCCTTATCTAGTTAGAAGAGCTCTAGACTATATTTTATAGTAGCTATACTAAGGAATTATCTATCTATTTTTCTACGCTATATTAGTAATAAAAAAGTAATAAAAAATTAATAGATTTTAATACTATAAAGCTATAAGAACTTACTATATAGAGGCCCTTTTTATACCTTTTTAGAGGCCTTAATTTATTCTTTCTAGCTTATATAGCCTCTTATATAGCTTTACTATTATTCTATAGCCTTACTATTAAGCTTTATACTTTCTATTCTCTCTATTATTATTACTATAGAGTCCTCTAGTATTTCTTAGGTTAGTAAGGCCTATAGTACCTTCTAGAAGATTAAGAAGATCTACTATAAGGTTACTATAGAGAAAGGATAGAGAATTAAGATTCTTATAAGTAATAGAACTTAAATTAATCTATAATATAGTGCTACTATACTATATCTATAGCGTCTCTATATAACTTAGTAAGTTAATAATACTATAGAGGTTTAAAAGCTTACTAATAAGTATTACTATATTAGCGCGCCCCCTCTAAAGTATATAGAGTAGTCGCGATTAATATACTTAATAGAGAATCTTTCTTTTCTTAGCTCTATTACCTATAAGACGCTAATAGGTAATATTTAGGTGCTAGCCTCTATATACCTAGAAGGCCTAATTAATAACTTCTAGGCGCGCTAGGCGCGCCTAATAATATGCAGCAATAATAAGAGGTCTATAGAGAATAACTATATAAAGATTCTAGAGTACTTAGAGCGCCTAGAGGTTAAAAATTCTAGTATTACTACTAATTTAGTTCTCTACTATAGTGCCTTCTAGCGCGTCTTTATATACTCTAAGAAGAGTAGAACCTTTCTTATCTTTAGTTTTAACTAGCTCGGCCTTAATAAAATATACCTAAGAAATAGGTATAAGAATATAGTACTAATTATAATAGAAAGAGACTAGAATAATAAGGTCTATCTACTTGCCTAGGCTATTATAGAGAGCAAGAATAATAAGATATAGGCGTAGTTTATAAGAAAGCTAAAGAAAGCTCTACTATAGCTTAATACAGCCGGAGTATAGACTATCTACTTATAAGTTTAATTTTTATTATTTATTAATAATTTTTAAGTAGATATCTATGCATTTATTTATAGTAGAGATATTAAGTTAAAATGCGTTAATTTTAGTAAGAAATTATATAGTTTATACATAAGGTTCTATTATAATAAATAATATATAGATATAAATAAAAATTATAATAGCCCCCTCTTAATTTCTATACGCCCGTTTATAATAGTATCTATACCTCTTAATTTCCTTCTATATACTCCTTAACGCCGCAGTTAATTTCTATACTAAATTTTATAGTCCCCGCAACTACACTATTTTTATTAATAAATCTATTAAAAATCTACCTACTTATACTATTTTTTTTATAGTAATTATAATAAAGGCCTCTAGAATACTATTAATAGCCTTCTTTCTTACTACTATAGTATCTACTGCGTTTAGTATCTATTAGAGAATATTAGAAAGCACTATAGAACTGCCTACTTAAAGCTCTTCTTTAAGCTTACCCTTGCCGCTAACTAGGTTAAATTTAACGCCTTAATAGCTAAGATTATATTTCTTAGGCCTACTACTATAGCCTATATTAAGGCTATAGACTTACACTAATAGGTAATAAAGAACATTATTAGGTAATAGAATAGAATACTAGTAGCTTAGCGTATTTTATATTATAATACTAGAAAACGCTATATAGATAATAAAGAACTAAGGCTATACTAATATAGGCCTAGAAGCTAGCTTCTAGGCTTAATTAAGTATACCCCCTATTCTCTACTATCTATAAGGTGTTTTCTAGTATTATATAACTATATATAGGCCTTAGCGTAGTATTAAACCTTAATTTTATAATATATATAATTAGCCGCTGCCGGCGCACCTCTATATAATATAAGGAAATTAATAAAACTAGCCTAGTATACTCTAACTAAGGGAAAATAGCCTATAGAACCGCAAAAACGGCCTATATTCCCTAGTATTAGCATCTAAATATATAGAAATAGATAAAAACTCTATTTCTCTATTAAAAATTATCTAATTTTAATTAAAATTAAATAGTTAGAAAGCCTTTATACTTATACCTACTACGCGCATTATACCCTATTTCTCTATAGATTCTATACTTATTTCTAATAGTCGCCCTTCTATCTAAATAGCGGTTACTAAATTACTTTCTTTTACACTATATAGGGCCTAATTACTTCTTCTTTAGAGGTAGAAGAGAGATAAAACTTAGTAGAAGGTTATTAACTCTTATAGGCTATATTATATAATATTCTAGTAAGCCCTCTATAAGTATAGAGGCGTAGCTATTTCTCTATATATAGGTTTTATATATATAGCCGCAGTAGCTACCTATACGCCTGCCTATAATATAGATAATAGCTATTATATAGTAGTAAGAAAACTAGTAATCTTAGAACTCTCTATAGGTGTATTTCTTTCTATTAAGCCTTATAATATGCACTATAGCGTTAAAGTAATACTATACTATAGCCGTGTAGTTATAGTAATTAAATACTATATATATATTTATCTAGTAGTAATAGTCTAAGGCCTTATAGAGGTTACGCTTTAAAAGCTTCTACCTAAATAGTATAAAGAATAGAATATTACTCTATACTTTACCCGGCGGCAGCCTTATAAGCTTAATAGAATAAGCTATAGCTATAGTATATCTCTTAGCGCGCATCTCTATTACGCGGCCCTATAGCAATACTAAAAGGTGCAAAGTTAATAGCTCTTAGTTATTCCTAATTATTAAATTAAAGGACTTATTCGCGCCGCTTATAATATAGCTAAAGTATATAGTAATAATATTCTTTATTACCTATTAGTATAAGTCTATAGCCTTAATATAGGCTGCGGCGGTAGGCCTAAGAAATATAATCTTAGCTATTAAGGCGTTAAATTTAACCTAGTTAGCAGTAAGAGTAAGCTTAAAGAAGAGCTTTAAGTAGGTAGTTCTATAGTGCTTCCTAATATTCTCTAATAGATGCTAAACGCAGTAGATACTATAGTAGTAAGGAAAGAGGCTATTAATAGTGTTCTAGAGGCCTTTATTATAATTACTATAAAAAAAATAGTATAAGTAGGTAGATTTTTAATAGATCTATTAATAAGAATAGTATAGTTACAGGAACTATAAAATTTAGTATAGAAATTAACTGCGGCGTTAAGAAGTATATAGAAGGAAATTAAGAGGTATAAATACTATTATAAATAGGTATATAGAAATTAAGAGGGGGCTATTATAATTTTTATTTACATCTATATATTATTTATTATAATAGAACCTTATATATAAACTACATAATTTCTTACTAAAATTAACGCGTTTTAACTTAATATCCCTACTATAAATAAATGCATAGATATCCACTTAAAAATTATTAATAAATAATAAAAATTAAACTTATAAGTAGATAGTCTATACTCCAGCCGTATTAAGCTGCGGTAGAGCTTTCTTTAGCTTCCTTATAAACTATGCCTATGTCTTATTATTCTTGCTCTCTATAATAGCCTAGGTAAGTAAATAAACCTTATTATTCTAGTCTCTTTCTATTATAATTAGTACTATATTCTTATACCTATTTCTTAGATATATTCTATTAAAGCTAAGCTAGTTAAGGCTAAAAATAAGAAAGGTTCTACTCTCCTTAGGGTATATAAAGACGCGCTAGAAGGCACCGCGGTAGAGGACTAGATTAGTAGTAATACTAGGATTTTTAACCTCTAGGCGCTCTAAGTACTCTAGAATCTTTATATAGTTATTCTCTATAGACCTCTTATTATTACTATATATTATTAGGCACGCCCGGCGCACCTAGAAGTTATTAATTAGGCCTTCTAGATATATAGAGGCCAGCGCCTAAATATTATCTATTAGCGTCTTATAGGTAATAAAGCTAAGAAGAGGGAGATTCTCTACTAAGTATATTAATTATAACTGCTCTATACACTTTAGAGAGGGCGCGCTAATATAGTAATACTTATTAGTAAGCTTTTAAACCTCTATAGTGTTATTAACTTACTAAGTTATATAGAGATACTATAGGTATAGCATAGTAGTACTATATTATAGGTTAATTTAAGTTCTATTACTTATAAGAATCTTAATTCTCTATTCTTTCTCTATAGTAACCTTATAGTAGATCTCCTTAATCTTCTAGAAGGTACTATAGGCCTTACTAATCTAAGGAATACTAGAGGACTCTATAGTAATAATAATAGAGAGAATAAAAAGTATAAAGCTTAATAGTAAGGCTATAGAATAATAGTAAGGCTATATAAGAGGCTATATAAGCTAGAAAGAATAAATTAAGGCCTTTAAAAAGGCATAAGAAGGGCCTCTATATAGTAAGTTTTTATAGCTTTATAGTATTAAAATCTATTAATTTTTTATTACTTTTTTATTACTAATATAGTGTAGAAAGATAGATAGATAATTTCTTAGTATAGCTACTATAAAATATAGTCTAGAGCTCTTCTAACTAGATAAGGCCTATAAAGCTATTAAATCTACTTCTCTATAGCTTTCTATAGCGTGGCAGCTTACCTATATTTTTAATAACTTAACCTATATATCTATTACCTATTTAGATAGTTTAGGCGCTTATTAAGCGCCTCTAGAAGGGCCTTAGAGGCGCCTATCTATTAAAAATATGCAGCTAGAAGCCTGCTATATTTAAGGCTGTATTAATAGGCTAGTAGCTTATAAGAATACTAGTAATATAACTAGTAGTATAATAAGCTATATATTATATATAGGCCTATATATAAAAGTAAGGCCTTAATACTATACTAAAGCCTATATATAGTTATATAATACTAGAAAACACCTTATAGATAGTAGAGAATAGAGGGTATACTTAATTAAGCCTAGAAGCTAGCTTCTAGGCCTATATTAGTATAGCCTTAGTCCTTTATTATCTATATAGTATTTTCTAGCATTATAATATAAAATACGCTAAGCTACTAGTATTCTATTCTATTGCCTAATATTATTACTATGCGCTTCGGCTATATTATAAGCAGCGCGAATAAGTCCTTTAATTTAATAATTAGGAATAACTAAGAGCTATTAACTTTGCACCTTTTAGTATTGCTATAGGGCCGCGTAATAGAGATACGCGCTAAGAGATATACTATAGCTATAGCTTATTCTATTAAGCTTATAAGGCTACCGCCGGGTAAAGTATAGGGTAATATTCTATTCTTTATACTATTTAAGTAGAAGCTTTTAAAGCGCAACCTCTATAAGGCCTTAGGCTATTACTACTAGATAAATATATATATAGCATTTAATTACTATAACTACGCGGCTATAGTATAGTATTACTTTAATACTATAGTGTATATTATAAGGCTTAATAGAAAGAAATACACCTATAGAGAGTTTTAAAATTACTAGTTTTCTTACTACTATATAATAGCTATTATCTATATTATAGGTAGGCGTGTAGGTAGCTACTACAGCTATATATATAAAACCTATATATAGAGGAATAGCTACGCCTCTATACTTATAGAGGGCTTACTAGAATATTATATAATATAGCCTATAAGAGTTAATAACCTTCTACTAAGTTCTACCTCTCTTCTACCTTTAAAGAAGAAGTAATTAGGCCCTATATAGTATAAAAGAAAGTAATTTAGTAACTACTATTTAGATAAAAGGGCGACTATTAGAAATAAGTATAGAATCTGCAGAGAAATAGAGTATAATACATATAGTAGGTATAAGTATAGAGGCTTTCTAACTATTTAATTTTAATTAAAATTAGATAATTTTTAATAGAGAAATAGAGTTTTTATCTATTTCTATATATTTAGATGCTAATACTAGAGAATATAGGCCGTTTTTACAGTCCTATAGGCTATTTTCCCTTAGTTAGAGTATACTAGGCTAATTTTATTAATTTTCTTATATTATATAGAGGTGCGCCGGCAGCGGCTAATTATATATATTATAAAATTAAGGTTTAATACTACGCTAAGGCCTATATATAGTTATGTAATGCTAGAAAACGCCTTATAGATAGTAGAGGACGGGGGGTGTGCTTAATTAAGCCTAGAAGCTAGCTTCTAGGCCTGTATTAGCATGGCCTCGGTCCTTTATTGTCTATATGGCGTTTTCTGGCATTGTAATACAAAATGCGCCAAGCTACTGGCATTCTATTCTGTTGCCCGGAAATGACCCGAAGAGGCATTTCAATAAGGCGAACAGCAGCCAGTGCCAGCAAACAGGTTTCTGAGGTATTGTTTTTTTCGGGCGGCTTTGACGAGTCGAAAAGCTGCTCGGCACACACAGAGTCAGCAATTATCACCTGGTGGAGGCGATAAGGTACCGCCGACTCCTTGACTCCTGCGGGGTGGCCTAGGTTCTGGGCTGGCGTCCACACGGCAGAAGTCATGAAGAACTCTGCAAGTGGAGAGCCTGGTCTGTCGACGGCCGATCTGACTGAGCATGATGCAGCAGAAGAAATCATCCCTGCTAGCAGAGTGCGAGAGCGGAATGTTTTAAACTCAGGGATGTGGTCTTCAGTGCGATGCGACGAATCACAGGGGTACACTGCTCGTGCCGACAGAGGAACGACCCACAAATGCCCTCAGGCACGCGAATCGAAGAGCTGAGCTGAGAGACATGTGTCGGATGTACCTCTGCGGCGAGCGGAGAGCTGCAGGACGGAGTGGCCGCCGAATTCTCGTTCACTGACTTATTCTGAAGGTGTCTCCTGAAATTTCGTCACTTGGAACGACGGGTTCCTGCGGTACCATGGTTGTCAACGACGGACGCAGGAACACAAAACAGCAGCGTGGTGTGCCGCGATGTGCTAGGGAAAAGGAGTGCCTAGCGATGCATCGTGATGGCGGACGATGGTGTTTCTTCGGCGAGGGGTGAGAGCCAACGAGTGCTAGCCACTCGGCGGGGGCTCGGGCTGGGACCAACCTCAGCGTCCCCGCCCTCTGCCTCTTCCAGCCTTCTTCTTCTCCACTTCTCCATGCACGCCCCTGAACCTTGCTTTCCGATAAACCCGCCATGCAACCTCACCAGTCAAGCGACGCTGGGGCTGGCTCTCGCAGCAGGTCGAGTCGAATGTTGGATCCGCCCGCCTCCGATGAATGGTGCACCGGAGCTGAGGCCGTCGAAGCAGTGCTGCCCTGCAGCTCGACGGACTGGAGTGCCTGCGTTGCACAGCAACCAGAGCCTAAAGGCGGTTTCTGTGCCTGTCCTGACCGCCTGTCCGGCCTCCTTTCTCCATCGCTGCTCGCAGAACGCTTCAGTGATGGGTGTCGTGGACGAGGGCAGCCCAACGGTGCTGTCACCTGTCACTTGCCGGCAAAGATCGACCCGTCTATCTATCTATTTTTACTTCAGCCACCCGAAGACCGAGGAAAAACAAGGCTAGGCACGTGTCTCCCAGTGAACTGTGCGAGACATGGGTAGATCCAGCCGACCGTTTGCTGGTGGGTGGCTGTTGCATCATCGCCAGCGCGGCGCCGCCAGACACGACAGAGGGTGACTGCTTTGGGTAACTATTAAATTCATGCAGCGAGCGGCGCTGTCCTATCGTGTGTTTTGCTGGCGAGTACGGCGTCAGTGTGCTGCATTTCCTTCGATTCTGCTGCCTCCAGCATCCTCAGTCCATGTCCTCTTCATCAGCATCTCATGAGTGGTTTATTTATTGGGCTTGCAGGCCGCAGGGACTGGCCATGCAGGTTTTCCCGCGCAATTGGCGTGAGGGGCAGGGCGATAGTCAGGCAACGCTACCCAGTACCTGCCGCTATCCCTGCGCAATGCATCGTCCTACAGCCCGCGTTGCCATGGCTGCCAACCGTTGTCTCAGCAATTGGTTCGTCGGCCGGCCTGCAGTAGTCTAGCGTATCCTCCCCTGGCCCTATGCCTATCGATACGAACTCTCACCACCACGAGGCCCGCGCTCGCCAGCACAACCCGCCCGGGCACCCACGACCGCTCTGTCCGTACTCACGGAAACCTACGCTCCATGTGGCAGCTTGCGCCTGGCCGTCATGCCGGAGCTCCTCCACAAAGGAGCCGGACCCAGGGAGATCACTATTTCTTCACCAGAGGCTCAACGTCAGAGCCCACAAGCTTCCCTTGGCACATGCAACCTGAACACGGCAGCATGCTCCAAGCACGGGGGCAGCCCGATATCCGGAGCCCTGCCTGGCCTGGTTCCAAAGTGCATATAGAGCCAACCTCCTCCCACATTTGAGGCTCTTCTCCAGTGCATCTGTTTGGTACCCAGCCACCCGTTCGCATCCCCCAACCCCCCAAACCAGCAAGAACTCGCTCGCTACGGTTCTTCTGTTTCCATCGTTTATATCAGACTCGACCATCGTTCAATCGCAGTCAACTCCAACTCACATTGTTGTGATCCATCATCATGGTTAAAGTAACACTTTCGCTTTTGGCCCTGCTGGGCGTTGCTGTTGCCACCCCTATCGCTGGAGGCGAAGGCTACTACCCAGGAGGAGAGCACCCTTACCCAACTGGAGGTTATCCTACTACGCCGTGTGAGTCTTCGGAGACACCAACGCCGACTCCTTCGTCCGTCTACGTGCCGACTCCATCGTCGACGCCATGTGAGACATCCGAGACTCCATCGCCAGTCTACACCCCGTCTTCGACTCCTTCGTCGGTCTACACTCCCACTCCGACCCCCTCGTCTACTCCATGCGAAAGCAGCGAGACCCCGACGCCAACTCCGTCGTCCACTCCCAGTTCTACGCCCAGCTCGGTCTACTACCCAACGACCTGGAGCTCAGTCTACTACCCAACGACCTGGAGCTCTAGCTCGGTCTACTACCCGACCAGCGTGTACACTCCTCCCCCACCTCCGTCTTCCACTCCTTGCGAGACCTCGGAAACCCCAAGCTCTACGCCCAGCTCGGTTTACTACCCGACCAGCGTGTACACGCCTCCCCCACCTCCCCCGTACACGACTCCTTGCAACGAGACCACTACCTCAGTCTACTACCCGACTTCATCCCCGTCTTCCATTTACACTCCTCCTCCCCCACCGCCGGAGAGCTCGACTCCTTGCGAGACCAGCACTCCTCCCCCACCTCCACCAAGCACGACCTACTACCCCACTTCGGTCTACACCCCTCCTCCACCTCCTTCATCGACTCCTTGCGAGTCCAGCGAGACTCCCAGCTCTACGCCCAGCTCAGTCTACTACCCGACCAGCATCTTCACTCCTCCCCCACCACCGTACACCATTCCCTGGAACTCCAGCGTGTTCACTCCTCCCCCACCGCCAAGCTCGACCTTTTACCCTACTTCGGTCTACACTCCTCCCCCGCCACCCCCGTCCACCACTCCCTGCGAGTCTACCCCGGTTTACACTCCTCCCCCGCCACCGGAGACCGTCTACACCACGATCACCACCGTCACTACCGTGACCGTTCCCTGCACTAGCGTCATCACGATTACTTCGTCTGGCACTACGTACACCTCCACGGTCACCACGGTCACTACAAGCATCTACACCACGGTCTGCCCGACTAGCTACCCGGCGCCTCCGGCGACTACCCTCGTCCCGGTTCCTCCTCCATCCAGCCCGGTCGCTCCCCCATCCACCTACGCGCCGGTGCCTCCTCCAGCATCCACTCCCTCGGTCGTGGTGCCTCCGCTATCAACCTACGCGCCGGTACCTCCTCCAGCATCCACTCCCTCGGTCGTGGTTCCTCCGCTATCTACCTACGCACCGGTGCCTCCTCCAGCATCCACTCCCGTGGTCGTGGTTCCTCCCCCTGCGTCTTCTCCCTCTACCTACGTCGCCCCGACTTTCGTCCCGTCGGCGTCTATCCCCGTCTACACGAGCCCATCTTCCACTGCCCCGGCCCCTAGCCAGTTCACTGGAGCTGCCAACGCCAGGGCCACTCCCGCTGCCGCTGCGTTCTTCGCCGGCGCGATGGCCCTTGCCGCGCTCGTTTGAACGACAAAAATACCCCCTTTGAACAACTTTTTTTTGAACTTTCAAATGTATATCCTTTTACTTCTATCTATGAAGCAACGATTATCAAAACCCTCACGGCCGACATGTATCGGCGGGTTACCTTTCCTTTTAACGATGAATGGCTAGCATTGGATACAGGCTACTATTAGACACTCCTTCAAAAAGGTCAGGATGGATGGGATCTGGGAAACTGGGACTAGGACGGTCATAGGATGGCGATGGGGAATCCGCCGTGTGTGTTAATTGGGATAGTTCCCATGTTACGGGATATAAGTTCGAGCGATAATCTCGTTAATTAGATTAGTGCGACAATGATAACTCAGTAATATCCCGATCTACGCGACTGTTTTTGCGAATGTGTGATGCTTAGTACTGATGTCCTGATACATTCATTCGTCTTCCTATGCATGTAATGCTTGGTGCCTGTTTGTTTCGCAATTCTGGAAGTGTGTGAGGATGTTTGTGGGTCATGTGAAGCTCACGTGTCTCAGACTTAGTCCTCTGAGCACAACAGCAAAGATCGTATGTTAATGGCTATCGTGAAGGCTGAAAGAGAAACATTTGAAAAATTGAAGATATCCTTCCAGATTGGGAAGGGCCTAGAGTTTGGTCGTCATGTAGAAGCAATATAGAAGAAAGTAGCAGCGGTAACACAACCTCACGAGGCGCAACCCTTCCCCGGTTCCCGTCATCCATCAACCACGAATCATAAAAGAACACGATAAAGAATATCTCGCATTACCCACTGAAAAGAGCCCTCCATCTAAACCAGGCCCTGAGGAGTCCCGGCGCGGCCCCGGCTCCAACCCATCCTCAGCCGACAATTCCCAGGATCCGTCACACCACCACGCGCAGCAAATCACCCCACCAACCCGGTTCGCACCACCTCGCTTCCCAAATTCCTCATCGCACGATACCATCCAGCTCGCTCGGAAGGAGCCGAATCTGGAAGCGAGCTGGCAGCCTCGAGGATCCAGCCAATCCTGCCGGCGGAAATGTCACGATATGACCTGACGAGGACCTTGCGCAGCCCCTTGCGGTGGGGAAGAGCACTGCCGTTTGCGGTAAAGACGGGGTAGGTGTCACGCAACACACGAGCTCAACTCGGTGTCGAGGCTCGGGGTTGACCGGTGGGTGGGCTGGAACTCTTGTTTTCGAGATCGTTATATAGAGGTAGTTGTTTCTCTTGGGTGGCTTCATTCCATACACACAGCCATCACTACAAGCGCATCAACCAATCAAGAGCAATTCATCGATTCTTCGTTCTACGAAATCATCGCATCGACATCGCTAGATTCGCCTGTTTGCAACGCAAAATCCACTCTCAACTCTACCGTCTTCAGTCCAAATCACATCTCCAACATGCCTGCCGCAGCTAAATCGTTTTGGCCCGCTTTTGCCGGTTTCATGGGTACGTTGGTCCATTTTCCCATAACAAAGGTGATTTTATCTAACGCCTTTTCTATTGTAGTGCTTGCCGGTACATACACAACCACAGTGGCCCGAAGCGAGGGCAAAGCAATGGAGCACTCCAACACACGATACGAGAAGAGCAGATCCGCCTATCTAAAAGGAGTCACTGGTGGAGCGGAGCTCGAGCCTCAGAAGCAGACATCTTAAGCGCGGGTTTTCATGCATTCATAAAGAGGAGGCGTATACCATTGACGGAGTCGGGCGTTTTGGACGGAATTTGGGAAGTCGGTTCCACGCATGGCATCTTAAGCCTGTGTCTTCTTTTTGTGAATATTCAATACGATTTCGAACACTACCACTTTCTATATTTATCACGTGATGTTGATGAGCAGGGTTCGGGAGATGTTGAGCCGAAGCCACTGATCTCGACCTCATTCCGCCTTGGTTTTGTCCTCAGCACCTTGTCGTCTCCGTCTATAACATCGATCCCCGGCATATATGCTTTGCAACTTCTATTGTTTCTTGCCCTGAGCTGAAGATGTCCTATTGGCGTAGAAAGCAGAGCCGAGGTGGTACACATTCCAAGTTTCTCAGTTCTCAAGGTCGCCTTCCCTCTCAATACCAGTATCCGTCAAGCTTGCATTCTTCCTCCTATTCAGCCTAAACTCAGTGCACTTCGCACTCTAAATCAAACTATGAACCAAGCCGAGGCATGCTCCACTTCGCAATTCATCATATGGAGCGCCCCGCATCCAGTAAGCTCCACGAAGTCCGAAAGCACATCGCAGCATCGCCTAAGCGGCCCACCCCGTTCAAGTCCCTACACACAGCCAACCAACCGCTCTGCCGCCGATCTCGTGAACATCCAACCATCCTCCTGCCGACGGTAGCGAAGCGCTAGACTCCATACAGTAGGTCTATACTCCCATTTCGGAGTGCATCCGTAGACAACACCACTACCCCACTCACCATCAGACGACCACCACTACCTCCTCGTCTCTCTTCCACGTTTTTCGAAGTCCAATACACAGCGCCACACTCTCCCGGGTCAAACCCAGAGCACCTGCCACACCCGCCGTAGGAACCCTGTCCCGCGTTTTGTTTCTCGCGTTTCACCAGCGATCAGCGCAATGCATTCGCCCATCCGCCGCCTCCAACATGCGAATAAGCTTTCAATGCAGCCCCATACGCACCCCCGGGCCTCCGTCGGCTGCCTATCGCAGCAAAGCCTTCCCCGCTGATTGTTTCCCATGACGGCGCGTAGGGCCCAGCGTAAGCGAGTCGGCGAGTGGCTCCGAAACGAGGCTCCCTTGCTTCAGTCGGGAATTGGAGATGTATAAAGATGGCGGAGTCCTAGGAAGCAGGTTGTCCTGGCCCAGCGAGCTTCCATCGACCAGACAAGCCAGCCAACCGGCAGCATGGTCCGCCTTTCTCTCCCCTTAGCCACCCTCGCGTTCTTCATCGCTTCTACGTCCGCGCTCCCATTCATCCCTCGCCAGAGCTGTGCTACAGGCTTCCACATCATCGTCGCCCGCGGCTCGAACGAGGCCCCCGGCGAGGGGAAACCGGGCCAGGTCGCCACGCTGATCAAGAACGCGGTGCCGGGATCTGACAGCGTGGCCGTGGACTACCCGGCTGCGATCTGCTGCGCGGACTTGTACCCGGAGTCTGTCGCGGACGGGATCACGGATACGATCAATAAGATCCATAGCTATGTGGCGGCGTGTCCGGATGCGCGGATTGTGCTGGTTGGGTTCAGTCAGGGGGGGAATGTGATGACTGATGCGTTGGCGGGGGGAGTGTCGAAGCCGGATCCGTTGGCGGAGGCGTATCGGAAGAATAGTGAGTTGATGCGTTCTGGATGTTTGAGGTTGCAGAGCTAACGTGTGGAAAGTTGCTGGTGTGGTTGTTTTCGGAGACCCGTCGTATAGCGAGGGTCAGTCGTTTGATGTGGGCACTTCGACTAGAGACGGGATCTTTACGAGGAGTGATAATGGGGATAGCTTGGCGTTGCTGAATACATATGCTGCTGTGCTCAGGAGCTACTGTGATGAGGGCGATCCGTTTTGTGCGAGTGGGGTGGATGAGGATGTGCATTCGAATGAGGTGCCGAATCATGCCCAGGAGGCGGCGGATTTTATCGTTTCGTTGGCTTAGTTTCGGATGTACAGTTTATGGTACGACTATGATCCTACGTTGCGTGTCTTCTGTGACTGGAGCTGCGAGTGAAAGTTCTAGGACTATGGCTTGGTACCCGTGTTTCGCGCTGCTTGAATGAATTGAAGTATTTGAGCGAGGGCTATCCATAAAATCGGTGTGTGGTTCGTTGTTCTAGATTGTCTGTGTGGAGACTGTAGCGACAGCACTGTAGTTGTGTTAATGCGGCTTGCGAGCTGTTCAGGGAACTCGTCCTTTTCCTACGAAGCAAGATATAGGCTTAGTTTCGAAGGCCTCAATCATACACCGGAATCTGATCTCTTCTTCCTCTCTCTTTCCCCTTGTCCCAGCATACCAGAGATCTCGGCAATGTTCGAAGCAGTGCCTTAGGTCATGGCTTGCATGGAGAGCTCCAGCATCAACCCCGCTCAATTGCTCACTGCCGGCATTCTCGGTAATCATGCTCCAGATATCAGTGGATCCGGCCCATATGACGAGGTGAAGAATGTTCTCTCCAGTGGTTCGTATATGGTTCAGCTTTGCGCCTTTCTGCGCCAAGTATACGAATATAGACTGGTTCCAGCACAGTAGTGCGATCATAGCAGGCGAGTCGCCGTCCGCATCTCGTTCGTTGATTCTGGCGCCTCGATCAAGAAGGCGCCGCACAGTGTCAAGTGATCCCATATTTGCGGCAACGTGTAAAGGCGTGCCCTCCTCACTGGGCGCATTTACATCCGCGCCGCACGCCAGCAGCTCATCCACAACCAGGAGACCATTCGCTTTATTGCTGCTTGCGTGATGAATGGGTTGCTGGCCCCAGTTATCTGCGATACTGACTGAGGCGCCAGCCCGGAGGAGCTCGCGAACGCAGTCGAGGTGTCCGCCTTTTGCTGCCTTGGCCAATGCACTGTTGCCCTCATGGTCGATTCTGTTGACGTCAGCCTTTGACGAGATGAGTAAATTCACACTTTCTATATCGCCTCTCCAAGCGGCCCAAATAAGCGGGGTCCGTCCATTGACATCGGGCGCATCGATGTCACATTGAGGACTCAAACACTGTCTAAGGACAAGGTCGAGGTCTAGGCTTCGAAGGCCTAGAATGATCAGGTGGAGAAAGTTGAACTCTTGTTGATCCAGTGTGTTGGTGTTGATGAATAGCTTGTAAGCAGCAGCTCGAGCTGTACTGCTGACTGTTCGATTCAAGTCTACGCCGCTGAGCGCTCGATCAACTCCAGGCTGATTCGCTGCTCTTGATTTGCGTTGAGTCAGCTGAGCTCGCAGACATCGCATTTTAGATAGTACTTACTTTCCTGTACCATCTCGGAAGTCGGGATCGGCCTTCAAAAACAGTAGGTATTCATAAATATCGTTTTGACCTTTCATAGCGGCGCACTAGATTATAATTCATTAGATATCTTAATGGTAGTGTTGTTAAAGTGGCAGGACACGAACTTGCAACAACGACATCCCAGAAGGGCTCACATCATACGGTGATATGGCATTCCGTGAGACCATTTCCTTTAGAGTCGGCAAGTTTCCCAGCTCAATAATGCTCCATACAGTAGCACTGTAGGGAATGACCCGTGGCATACGGATATTAAAACCATGGATGCTCTGTGCCTTGACGAAAATGTTCAGCGACGTTAGAAGTGTCCAAGCAGGGGCGAAGTAGGAGAACTGAATCGAAGTTGGCCCACTCCGGCCACAGCTCTTGTTACAAGGTCGTCGATTAAGGAATATTGAGCCATTGCCGTGGAATGTCATGGTACCTAGAATGTGCTTGGCCCATTGCGGCGTTCTTACTTGGCTACTGACATGGCACTGGCATGGACAAAATGGCTCACAGGTCGCGTCTCCCATAGTCCCAGAGATAGAAACAATGCTGGAAAGTGATCGTGGGGTGGATTCTGAACTACTTGAGACTGCTGAGTGGAAAGAATCTATGGAGGATCTCCGCGAGGCTTGGCCGGGGCATCCCATCCTGGTTTCGCTAGGCTCTGTAGCTTGACGGATAGACACTTCGAGTTGGTTTTCCAATGGCATGGCGCTCTCAATTGTCGTTGCGGTTTTGCTTGCATTCCGTAGCATTTCGATCTTTTGAACGGCAAGGAAAGTGACCTTCAGATCAATCTTGTTGATCTTTTCGTCTGAAGCAATAGCTCGAAGGACGCCTGCTGCTACAGTTAGGGAGTTTACAATGGGTGTCACTTTAGCTGACAATCGAATCAATGTAGGTTTCCGACGTATCCATCTCTTTTTGGACGGCTTATTCTCGACCGCGGCACCCAACCTTCGCCTGCTCTTGGAAGTGATGTCTTGAACGAACTTGTCGATTTCTGCGAGCACAGACTCAGCTTGGCCACACAAAATCGTTGTGTCGCGAACGCTGTCTCGAAGCCAGTGGTGACTGAAATCTTTACTTTCGAACAGCTGGAGCGAACTTTTGACGGCATAGAGTTGCGTCTTTAGTCCCGTTACCTGCACAGATTTTAGATGGAATGGAAGAATGTTTCATCCGTTTTTACCTGATTCGACAATCCCATGAAGTCTTCATCGATATGCCGAAGTTCCCATGCTTTTTCCAATCCCTGGACCGTTTTCCCAGCTGCACCAATGAGAGCCAAAATTCCAACTGTGACGGATAGTGGGTCAGCCATGGAAACTACTGTGCCGTAGCAAAAGAAAACAATGTGGTGCGCTTGCAAGGCTCTGGAAGGATGATCCTAGATTGAAGTCCATGGGGACCGGTGTCTTTACTGTTAGCTGGAGGCTTCAGCCTCGGGCGGGGTTCTGCCTCGCGGGACCTTGTCCCACCATCAGCCAAATAACGCACGTCGGGCGATACTGGCTGTCACGAAATGCTGTGCAACAGAGCTGGTGCATGAGGGGAGGCTTGGAAGCGGAAGACCGTCCGCGTCGAATAGTGGTTGCTGATTCAGATAGAGCTAGCCCATTTTAGGGCCCATAGTCACATGACCTGAGATCGGTGAAGCAACTCCTGCGCTTGCAGACACTCTCATATCGGCACAGCTCTTTGCACAAATGACGCTTCTTCATTACATAGTCCCTACAGGTCCTCTATTCACAACGTCCTAACAAGAATTCAAGCTCGTATCTACCGGCACACACGTTCTCTGGAGCTGCAGTCTTTACGGAGAGGAGTCCACCATAATAAAAGGTAATTATAAGCTTAAGGTTGAGAAGGAAGAAAACGAACAGCTTAGCTAATAGAGGAGTGACGAAGAGTGTTCCATAAGTTCAAGATGCTTGAGCAGACACGAAGACGTACACATAACAAGCAATGCTATGACATCGTAGGAGAATGGAGAGCAGCTACCTTGACCTCAAGATATAGCCAGGCAGACTCGTTGCTGCCCAAAGTAAGTAGGTTGGGCAGAAGTTGGTGGTTTACCAAACCTCAGCCTTGTGCTACCACACCAATTCTAACATCCTCCACATGGCCTGACGAATCCATCGCCTTGGTATCGGCTATCTGCAAATCAGCTCTTCCGCGTCTTTCATATGCGGCTCTACCGTACGGCTGACTTCGTGACCCCGCTTTCCCTCGCCCATGAGACAGTCCTCTTCTCAGAGTTGTTGCAATACCGATCTCGATATCTTTTCCCCCTAACTCGTCAAGTCTGTGAGACCATTCGGCCACTAAAGTTGCATTCCGATGGCAGACAATCCTTCTGGTTGGATATGGAGCGCACAATACAACGACTATTACCGTATCACGTATGACGACAGGGGTAAGGCTAATCATGTAATCTTCCTCTACTATGCCAACTAAAGGGCTTGAAGGGCAGCCTGTGTATCTCTGGCACAAACAGTCTCCGGCGGTCGTCGGTCAGTCACCCTCTCAGCTGGCTCAGCACGCTCCAGCTCTGTCGCCCTCTCAGCTAGCTCAGCAGGCGTCTTATCAGTCACATTCTCAGCCAGCGTCTTTGCACTATCCGCACAACCAGCCGACATCGACAACCTTACCATCCGCTTCAGGGCATCACGGCTACGGGCAGATCGCGTCTCAGCACTCCACACCTGGGGAATATGGGGAATATGGACAGAGCCGACCCAGGACCAGTGCTCGCGAGCCTGCCCAATATCAGGATACGGAAGAGGTGCCAGATGAGGAGAAGGCTCGAGTTAGCGGTCACATTTTCCCCGCGAGTCAAGGGCAAAATGGAAGTGGCGGCGGGAAAGGCATTGGAGGACGTTTGACACCCCCAGGATGTAAGTGAGGCAACGCAAGACGAATGTCGTATGCTAATTCGATCCTGGAAAGTCAACCCATGGCGCCCAGGAAGGTTACCAACCGAGCAAGGACATGAAGAAAAGGAGGAAGAAGACTATAGGACAGGACACGGACCACATGGTAGGAGAAGGAGAAGACCGAGTGGGGAACAGGAAGAGCAGCTGTGGCGGCATTGAGTCGTCCAACGGCAGTGTTATCTGCGAACATGGCAGTCCTAATAGCAGTAAGCTCGATTAGTGCAGTAGTAGCCTTGACGGCATGGGAGGGTCAACCGGAGGAACTGGAATTAGGGGGTAGCACTCGCGTTGAGATGGTTTAGGCTTAGATATGAAGGAGGAGACTTCTTTGTTATCAGAACCTGGAGCCTGGGCCGGCATACTCTTGTACTAGGAGCTGTGGTGTTTTGTGTGGAACGCTTCGGCAACATCTAGACGAAATCGGTGAAAAGAGCAAATTATCTAGCATCAGTACGTCTTTTAGCAGAATTGTTATAAATCCTCGGCTCGGGATTCGCTTGGGCTTTGTTCTTACTCTGAATGATATTTCAGACACCCCTACTGACCAAGAGGTGAGAGTACACGACTCAATACTCTTGGTCTGCTAGACGTTAGGTCTACCGAGGATTTGGCAATATTTCGTGGCTAAAGGGCATACTTCACGAACCTTATTGCCCGCAGGTTGTGGTGCTTCAACAGAGAGAAGGAAAAACGACGTTCCCAAATTTGTGTGGAATACAGCACCGTTTGCTTATCGATTTATACCGTAAGGCTGAGATCGCCATAGACGCATCCCGAAGCCTCCAGAATCTCGAACCACCAGCATCCTTCACCACAGTCACCACTCCGAACGTCCCATTTCAATGCTCCTTCCCGCTCATCTAGCCTACCACCGTCTTCTCATTCCACCCTAGCGATCTTCGAACTAAGTCACCAGTCAAAAATCCCCTATATACAACCACAATGTTCGGCCTCGTCCTCTCCTCCCGCCCCGTCCTCACCCTCTCCTCCCCCGGCGCCTCCACCCTCTCAAACACCCAATTCGCCTTCGCCATCCCGCCCACCCCCTCCTTCTCCCACATCGTCGTCTTCATGCTCCCCGGCACCACCCTCGACCCCGCCACCGCCGCGGCCGTGTACCTCAAAATGCCCGGCGCGCCCGACTTCCGCTTCCTCGGCGCCATTGGGCAGGGGAAGGAGAGCGCGATATTCCGCGTGAAAGGTTCTGCCGGTGATTCCAGCGCGATTGGGCAGGTCGACGAGGACGCGATGGTCGACGAAGGCATCAACGGGGCAAACATCAACGGCGCGAGCGGGGAAGCGGAGATGGTCATGCTGGGGATTTCGATTGAGCCGGCAAGCCAGGTGGCGGCGAGTATGGCGCAGTTGAAGACGCAGGGGGGCCAGGCGGAGATGGCGCTCGTAAGGCATACTCCTGCGCCTGTAGCGGTCCCGACGAAGGTGCTCGCGCAACGGATTATCAAGAATGCGTATGATTTTCTGGCGAGTTTCGCGGGGTCCGGGCCTGGTGGGGCGGAGGTGGTGCCGCTGAAGGCGTTCCAAGAGTGGTGGGGGAAGTTTGAGAAGAGGGTGGAACGGGATCCGGGATTTTTGGAGAGGGCGGAGGAGAGCTGAGAGACGACACGTAAGAGGGCGGAGGATGAGAACTTTCGCACGAGCATGAAGAGATGGATAATTGGAGGATAGCAGTCACGGAGTTTTGGTTTGGACGAAGAAATATATACCTTTGCTACCGTGTAGCGGCAGTAGTTATGCTTTTGAGCAATGACGAAGAAAGAGCATATAAAGGTATAAGAGGGTACCCCTATAAGGTATTGTTATATATTGGTTGTCAACTATGCGAGTCAACTTCTCGAGCTTTCGAAGGGGATCGCAATCATATTTTCTCATCAGACGCGTGTTGCACCGATTGACTACAGTCCCTCGCCCTCGTGGTCTTATTGTTTTATTGGGGGCACTAAACTATCCCTTTCCATATTGGCTTTTCCCTATTGCCTCTGTGATAAGTTTCTGTAATTCCTCGACTACTAGTAACTGTCAAGTCTTCTTATCACTGCAAGATCTTCTTCATGAGTCATTCGAAATTAACGCCGCCATTCTATGCTCAACCTTCATCATCGACACTTGGGTCAAGAAAGCGGTCTGCAAGCCGTGAATTACTACTCCGCAACTGCTCGATATAGCATGCCGATGATTCGTCAATGCTCTCGTGCCGCTCCGATTCGCGGCTGCTGTTCCTTAGCGATTAAATCTCAAGGGCGATTTTCGGCGTCTTAATTCCGTCGCGCTAACTCCACTATACCGAGTGGTCACGAGACTTCGACGCTGAGATACCAATTGTCTAAGCAGTATCACGTACGTCTCCTCTTTTCATCTTACAAACCAACGAACAGTTTCCAATTTCAGCGGCAATTCTTTGATTCATGGCATCCACGGCACCAGAAAATGCTCCAGAACAGGACCCTGCTGCTGAGCCAGCGAGCTCACAGCCAGAAGCCACTGGACCGGCATACTCAATCTTCACCCATAAGCAAAAGAAGATCATAATTCTGACAGCATCGCTCGGGGCTTTCTTCTCGCCAATGTCGGCACAGATCTATCTGCCTGCTTTGAATTCGATTGCCAAAGATATGGACGTCAGCAACTCACTCATTAATTTAACCATCACCACTTATATGGTATACCAACTTCAATCCAGAACTTAAATGCCGCCTCAGTACTAATTACTTCGTAGATCATCCAAGGCATAGCACCAACAATGATAGCAGGCTTCTCTGACGGCGCGGGACGTAGACCAGCTTACACGATATGCTTCTCCATCTACATCGTTGCAAACATCGGACTAGCTGTCCAGGACAACTACGTGGCCCTCATGATCCTCCGAGCACTCCAAAGTGCTGGTAGCAGCGGCACCGTAGCTCTAGCTATCGGTTGCGTAGGCGACGTCGTCACATCCTCCGAGCGAGGGATGTACGTTGCCTGGTCCTCTCTACCCAACGTACTAGGGCCATCTCTAGCTCCCATCCTAGGGGGCGTACTCAGCCAGTACCTGGGCTGGCGCTCCATCTTCTGGTTCCTAATCATCTTCGCCGCCGTCTACGCCATCCCCCTCCTCCTCTTCTTCCCAGAAACCTGCCGCAAAGTCGTCGGCGACGGCAGCGTGCCCCCTCCCAAGATCAACCAATCCCTCACCTACCGCCTCCAGACCAAAACCCGCCAGCCGACCCCCATCGACCCCACCCAGCTCGCCTACGTAGCAGAGAACTACCGCCTGCGCGTCCCCAACCCCCTCAGCACCCTCCGCATCCTCGCGGACCGCGAATCCGCGCTCATCCTTTTCACCGTCGGCTTCGGACTCATGAACTTCTACGCCATCAGCGTCGGCATTCCCTCCCAGTACTCACGCATCTACCACTTCACCGACCTCGAACTCGGCTTCGTCTTCCTGCCCATGAGCGTCGGCACGCTCGTGTCGGCCTTCAGCACCGGCAAGCTCGTCGACTGGAACTACCGTCGCCACGCCCGCCGCCTCAACTTCCCCATCACGCGCAACCGCCAGCAAGACCTCTCCGCCTTCCCCATCGAGACCGCGCGGCTACAGATCGCGCTACCACTCCAGATACTAGGCGGCGTGGTAGTGATCGCATACGGGTGGGCAATGGAGGCAGAAACCAACCTCGCGGTGCCGCTGGTGCTGGTCTTCTTCCTGGGGTGGACGCTGAACGCGACGAACCAGTGCATGAGTATCTTGATGGTGGATACGTGGCCCGGGCAGCCAGCGACGGCGACGGCGGCGAATAATCTGGTCAGGTGCTTGTTGGGGGCTGCGGCGAGCGCGATTGTGATTCCGATGCTGGGGAAGATGGGGATTGGGTGGACGTATACGTTTTTTGCGCTGGTGTTTTTGGCGTATACGCCAGCGAATTTGGTGTTGATGCGCTATGGGCCGAGGTGGAGGAGGGCGAGGAAGGAGAGGGAGGATAGGGCGAGGGCGGAGAAGAAGAGGGTGAGGGATGAGAAGAGTGGGGGAGGGGTGGTGGAGGTGAAAGGAGAGGTGGAGACTGAAGAAGCTGGTAAGGCGGGAGCTAAAGATGGACTTGAGGAGAATACTGTCGTTGAGGCATTGGAGAAGCAAGGTGCGGGCGGAAAAGAGATTTCGACAGACGTGATATCCGCCGAAAAGAGCTGATATGAACACAGATAGTCGCCGTCAAGATAGATGAGTAGAGGTATCAAGTATGTGCGTGCAGCTTAGCCATTAAGATGTAACAGGTGAACGTGATCTAGCGGGTGGACGTGGTTTGGTAAGTGAGCGTGATGGCCGTGATTTAGTAAGTAAATGCAATTTAGCATGTGAGCGCGACTCAACTCAAGTATATAGTTCCAAATATTCCTTGGCACTCCATAGCGCAATCAGTGGCCTGGTTGGTCCGTCTGAGTCTTCCGAGACTCAGGCCGACCCCCAGGGCACTAGTAAGTCGCCCCCGTGGCTGGGTTGGAATCCAGCCTGGGTCTGTAGAGCGCCATTCCACACGACAAAGATGTAGCGTAGGGCCCTGCCCGGCGAACTTTTGCTCCTTGAATCTTTTTTTGGACCCTGTGTTCGAACCGCAACGACAGGGGGATTTCTTTTTGCGTTTTTTGAAATTTCAAGAGATGATGACGAGCATCACCGCTCTTGTGTAAGGACGCAATGAAAGCGCAAAGGCACTATATACAGTGACAAGCCAGAAGCCTACTACGCATACTTGTTTATTACGCGTACTTGTTTATTACTGTGTGTGTACCCCCGTGAGGTCTAAACATTTAGCACGATGTCAGGTTCCAGGCCGTGTGAACTGAAGTGATGCTCAACTTACTGTCTACTGATTACCTAGGCTGCTTCTTTTAGTAATGTTGAGTGAACAAGACCGGAGCTGAATATTAGCAAGTCCGTATACTTAGACTTTTAGCTTAGTACTATACTCTTCACATCTACCACGTGGTGTCGAAAACGGTTGTTGCACAGGCTGACGATTAGCCCGTTTGCCGCTGTTTGTGGTGCCCCATCACCTTAACATAACCCGTACGCAATAGAAAAGACACTCTGCCCAAACTTGTATCCTAGTACTGTACCAAAGATGCTTTATCGCTTCATACCGATGAGGTTACCTAACTAATCCGAAAGCGCAAATGCGACTAAAGAGATGACAAGAGGGTCATATGACTTCAACGTTCTCCGACTCACCATAGCCGTTGTAGGAGACTCCCCTTAGGTTCCACTTCGGACACGATGCCTGCACATTGCCGCCCTTATCCATAGCTCGACTCAAGAACTTCTTCCCTGTCCCAGGCTCCGGCTTCACCTTCGCTTGCCACAGTGTCCACGACCATTTCAGACTCACCCCTTTTTCCGGCGACTCGGCTTGGATCAACTCTGCTAGCACCCAAGTCTCGCCACCGTCAGCGCTGACCTCAACTCTCGTCACGGGGCCGTCCTGTCCACTTGGTAGCGCATACCCCTTCACATCAACCTGCCCGTTCTCATCACGCTTCACTGTGCTCTCAGAGGCCGGCAACGCGATGACAGAGTTAACGGGCATGTCCACGATCGACGGACACTTGTTCCACCACTCTTTCGCTTTCTCAACGCAGTCCGCCTCCTCGGGCAGAATCTTATAATCGCGCTGCTGGTAGAAGTTGGACGATTCAGACAGCTGCACCGTAATGCGGTCTAGCCATTTGACCGATCTTGCACCCGCAATGCCCGGCGTGACGACTCGCACAGGGAAGCCATGGTTCGGCGTCAGGGGCTGTCCGTTCATCTCCAGCGCGAGGATCACGTCGGCATCCTCTTGCATAGCTCTTTCTAGCGGGATGCTGCCGCCGTAGTACTCGTCATCCTGACAGGGCGTCTGGAAGCAAGCGAAGGCGACATGGGCGTCCTTCCACTTCTCGTGCGGAAGGTCCAGATCGGAGTGCAGCAAGACGTCACGGAGACGGGGGCCACGCCAGTGACAGTTCATGACGGCGCCGTCGAACCAGTCGATGCCGTTAACTTCCTTGAGCTTGGTGCGCATCGTGTGGCGGCGGTTGCCGGCGCATTGGAGAGCGCATATTACGGTATGCTGGGGGAGTGAGGCGAGCTCTTGGACAGAGAATTCTTGCTGAGTAACGGTGCCGTAGATGGCGACGCGGTGGGTCGCGGCATCCAGGTATGGGATTGGGCTGGGAGTGTATTAGATGGGTGTGCTACGAATGACGCGGGTGGGATACTCACCCATGGTTCCGGTCATAGCCACCCTCTTCAGTGATGAAGCTGTGTTAACGGATATGTTAGCATGGTGGTTCGCTGGATATATGATTTCGTTGGCTGGCTGGAGGTGGAGATATGTCAGAAGTGCTCAGTACCTGGAGATCAGCTTTTCGAGCGGCGGCTCTCGATTTAAAGGCTCCTGGACGGTATGCTCGAGCTTTAGGCCTAGCGTCAGCCGAATGTATACAAATTACCCCTTCGGGCAGTGTGTATAGGGCCTATAGGGGGGCCATTTCGCACCTTGACCATGTTGGGCCTGTTTTCTGCGATTGCGTGATTTCTCGTGCACTTGCTTGGCAGTGGGAAGTGGCGGTGGTGCGATTTTGCGGGGATTCAGCGACGATGACACTGCAGATCGATCTGGGGGCAGCAGGATAGACTTAAAAGGCACTTTTTTCGCACCTAAAAGACACTCAATGGCACCGCAAAGGCCTGGAAGCCGTATCTTATGCTACGAGTTGCCACAGCAAGCCGCTTGGAGCAAACTGTTGCTCATCGCGCGCCACAGCCAACCGTGCGAGAGATCACGATGATGTGATGCCGCACAATCCCCGAAGTCCGCTGACCCCCATTGACACCAGCACTCATCGTGGCCACTCAACACCACGGCGATGTTAGTGCCTTCAAAAGGAAAACACACTAGATTCCTTCCAGCTGATAGCAGCATCACACCCTGACAGCCTTCGGGTGATGGCTGCCGAACTGACAATGCTTGCTTCACTCCCCGTGAAACTCCACTCTCACTTTCTCTGAACACGCACGCGCTATGTATAGCAAACTTGAGCCGTAAGTAGAACTCCTCGCTTCTCGACTAGACCGTCTACATGAACGGGCTCCTCGAGGTTGAGGGACTGAATGTTGGTTTGTATTGACGCTTGGAGGCGCTTCTAACGCGGCCGCTCTGTTGCGCTTTCTGGTGGCTGCAGCCTACTTGTCCTTTCCTTCTCCCCTCACATATACGGGTAAGCATGAGTGCAAAGCCTCGTAACTACCCTTCCATCGTTGTCTCGTCATGCCCAAAGTTCCGGGACCATGTTGTCTTCTCCACCCGCCATCTCACGACTCCCATCGCATCCACCTCATCCATAACCCCGGTGTACTATTAAGCATCACTTAGCGCCGCCGACATGGAAGTTCGTGGCTTCTACGAGCTCGCCCGTCTCGAAGACGCCAGCCGTTTCGACGGTCTCTTCGACGAAGCAGCAGACGGAAAATGGGACTACGTCAACCAACTCCACCCCTTTTCCTACCACGAACAACGCCTCAAGATCCTCAACGATGCCATCGCCGGCCAAGCCGCGTTCCACAACTCATTGGACTTCTGCTCCTACAAGCAACGCCGCATTTCCATGGGGGACATTGCCATTCCCGATACCTGCGTCACTACAGCAGATCTGGACATGAGTCTTCTCTGGTCCTTGTACGGAGGGATGTACGTGTGATGAACTGGTTCAAGATCAGGTACTGCGAGATGAGCCTCGACCAGCTCCAGGCTCGGCTAGATGCGTACGAGCGCCAGCACAAGCGTTATCTCGAGAATGGAGATCACGAGCTCATCATCGCCGGTTCGGCACGCTGCATGCTTCTACAGGACGCCATCAAGCGTGTTGACGGCCAGGGAAAGCGAAAGAGGTTCGACATGATCAATTGGCGACGTCCTCCTTGGGGGCAAGGACTCGATCCTGATTACCTGTCCAAAATGGCCATGCCTTCGGAGCAACCATGGGCAAACCCTGCGGATGCCAGAACCGACCGATCAAAGTCACGCTCTTCCATTCTGGGCTCGTCACTTTCCGGGTCAAAATGTCTCGAAACGGGAGCAAAGACCCGCCCGACCTTGAACGTCTCTCATCGCTGCGCTAATGCCGCTTCGGGTTTCAAGGACATTGCGCTGTCCCCCAAGTGGTCTCCAATTTATAGGCCTCCGACTCCTACTGAGTCTATGCGTGCCAGAGACGAGATCTCCAGGGCCAACAGGCTCTTAGGATCGTCACCCTTTCTAGGCCCAAGGATTCCTGAGGAAGGAGCACATAGCCGCTCGGGCACGGATGATTCGAACTACTTCGATACAGAAACACGTGCGCTTATGGACGTCGTGCCGACTTTCGAAAGGTCTCCCATCTTTGCTCTCCAAGACATCACCCCTGCAGCCCTGCCGACCAGTACAGAAATTGTGCCAACTCTCGAGAAGTCACTCGTCCACGTTCATGAGGATATCGACCCTGAGCCAACCCCAGAATCCAGCCGCGCCCAAAGGGGATCCGACCGCGACCCGTTCCGGTACGACTCCATGAGCCCATCGTCTTCGAGCGCTCTTCAAGACATCACTCCCAACGGACAACGATCAAGCGGCGCCTTTGATCCCAAGTCGAAATCCCGATTCTTCGACGCAGACGCACAGTCCCCCTCTCCTCCGGGACAATGGGCCCCCGAGCTCACTCGTCGCAAACTCAAGCGACTGCACCTCGTCACCAAGCCCTCGGAAAGTTCCCAGGGTGACTACAGTATGTCTCGAGACCGAGAGAGCCCGCCTGCTGTTGATATTATTCTGTCGCCCGAGGATTCCGTGGACGATGGTGACTCGGACTCAGCGAAAGAGGAACGGCAGATGTCGTCTATGCCTCAGCACGCGTACGAGGATCGGAAGGGCAAAGATCCATCGCGTGCGGACCATGAGCGCCGCTCGCGCCGAAAGCCGCAGTTCTTGCCGCTCGCCCCGGTGATGAGGGGAGGCCATACGACGAGTTCCAAGAAGAGGCTGGCGAGCAGTGCGTTTTCGCCGGGGAAGAGGGCGAAGACTGTTGAAAAGGAGCTACAGGAGGATCTCGTCGACCCAGAGTCCGAACCTCCTATAATTTTGCCTGCTGAAGAGGAGAAAGCGAATGGGAGTCTTTCCTCAGGGTGGCCGAGCGAGTCTGATTGATTCCTTCCACCTGTCTTATTGCTAGAGAGCTGTTCTCTGTTGCTTCTTTCCTTGTGTTCGATGGGGTAGAACTGATTCTTCTGTGAGCGGCCAGGGACGGTTGGACTTTACTTGCGTATAAGCCTGCATTCCTTCACGCAGGCACTCATTCAACAGCGAGCGCTCATCTTGCTTGTAATGCGTTGAATAAAATTGGTTTTCTTCTTAATGGCAATGAAATCGCCTGTCTTGTGAACGCTAACTCGCCACGATATAGATCCTTAAACCCAAATCAATTAACGCAATGCCATGCCATGCATACTAATATGGTGGTTTCTTGTGCTCTAACCTCTATCTTGTCATCCCCACCCAAGTCTCTATCATCTCGAGGACCCATCTTCCCGGTGGCTTCTTGCTGCTTGCAGATCGAACTCTTCCCACCAACGGGAGATTGTTGGACGCCTTCACCAAACGCGGCATATTCTGTGCATTCCTTCCAATTCTTGACTTCATAGTCCTGCGTACAACGGGAAAAGTTAAGTGCTGTTCTCCACCATAATATGCCAGGTGTCCAGGTAGAAAGAGCCATCCAGGGAGTCTCGGTCCCGCATACAATCTTCTCGAGACAACAGGCCGACGCATATCCGCTCGAAAGCAGGTTGCTGTTACGCGCCAAAGAGGAGCTGACAGCGGGTTTTCCGCTGACATCGGTGTCAACCACAAGTAGTTCAGTCAGTGGGCCAAAATCACAACAAGCCTCGCGCAGCCGTATAATCATTTTTATAACCCCAGCCCCTTCCTAACATTCCCCCTCACAATCCTCTCATACTCCTTCCGCCGCTCCCTCCACATCCGCGCCGCATCCACATTCGCCGGACTCTCATCATTCGGCTCCGCCAGCATGCTCATCACGCTAATCAGTATCTTCTCCACGCTCTGGATCGGGCTCCACCGCTCGCTCGCGTGCTCGTAGTGGTTTGGGTCGTCGCCGGGCGGGTGCAGGATCGAGATGCACACGGTGCCGTTTTGGTAGACTGCCAACCCCCAACACGTTAGCTAACCCGTTTTTCTTACATCTTACTTGATTGGACGGTATGGGGACGGTTGCTTACCGTTCGGATGCCACATCTCGCAGGTAAACCGCATCGTCGGCGGCGCGAGCGGGTAGTCTTTGGGGAATTTGAGCTCGGCGGGGAAGATGCCGCCTTCGAAGGGCGTGCCTTCCGGCCCCTGGATTAGGGCTTCCCAGAGGAACATGTCGTCCTCGGTGACGGGGCCGGCGGTGATGCCTTCGGGCGGGTCGGAGGAGAGGCCGCGGTATTCTTTGAAGAGGCGTTTGCTGGCGGGGTTGGCCATGGTGGGGGTGGTGTTTAAAGGTTGTGAGGCGGTATTGGAGGAGGTTGAAGAGGGGAGATGGAGGTAACAGCGGTGGGGATGATTGGAAGATGTTTATATAGGGGTGGCGTATTAAAGAATTGGAGCGGAGTTGTTGGCTGCGAAGGTGACGGTGAAGGTTGAGGTTCTGCAGGAGTCGCGCCAATGACGCACGTGCCCAGTGCTTCCTTATTGGTCGTTATAGTGAGACTGACATGTGTAGCTTGTGTTTAGCTCTAATGAAGATACGTCTCTCGTATTGTTCGTAGTGAGTCATATATTGTGTTCTGCTTTACAGACTATCCGGATACAGAGTGGTGATACATTTTTTTGCCCTAATTGCTTCAATCATCGCCAAAGAAGTCACCAAAGCTATCAAGCCAACCTCCGCCTTCTCCTCCACCCCCATCACCTCCTGGTCCTTGTGGCCCTGGTGGGATGTTACTGCCGCTATCTCCAGGTCCAGAACTACTGCCTAGGGAATCGTCTCCAAACCAATGTGAATCTTCATCTGAAGCCCACGGGCTGTCCCCATCTCGCGGGTCTCCTCCTCCACCAAGGGGGTCCCTTTGACTTTCATCCTCATTCGCTTGTGGAGAGGAACCTCTACCTCTTTGCATGGCTTCGCATCCAGCCATCGTCCCTGCACCGGCTATTGCACCTTCACCGGATCCGACACCTCTTGCCACAGAACCAACTTCGCCCATAGCAGTCCGAGCCTCTGCAGTACCCGCTCCAACGGCACCAGCTTCAGCCGCACCCCCGGCAGCTGCCCCTCCAGCAGCTTCGCCGCCGCCCATGGGAAACCACAGTGGCATGAATCCCATACCGCCAGTCTGAGAGCTATGTCGGCTGAAGTAGTCGAAGTCGATGCTCACCGCCGTAGCAAGCATAACCGCTCGTTGGTCGAGCGTCATTCCGGGCGTCAACTGTACTTCTTCAGTGTGACGTGCGCCGGTCTTTGAAATAATATGAGACGGCTCCGAAGCAAGACTTGCTGCATCCATTCGCAACGCGTACACGCCAGTATCAGTGAAGATTTCTCTTGCAAAGCCCGCGAAGTTCCTGTTGACGGAGCCGAGCAGCCGTTTGTCTTCTGATAATAGCGTGAAGTCCCAGGATAAAAATGGCTCGTCGACACGCGCAAACTGCATCATTCCAGTCTCACGCGAGTCGCCTTCTACTACTTGTAAAGCTTTGGAGTTGGACAAAGGAAGATCGCCTGATGTTAGCTGGGGTAGGTTCGGGTCGGGTTGGGTTTGGTTGAGGTTGCGTGAGAGGAACAAGTTGTATTTTCGACGCAAAGGTGCCCACTCTTGCTCGGCTGACCCGATGATTCGCATTTGGGAGAGGGGTATGGACGAGATATGGGTAGACGTTTGGCCGGCAATAGAGCCAACACTCGTGCCTTGTAAAGATGTGGAGGGCGAGTATGACTTAGTATCATTTTGAGCATCATAGACTCTGATCCTCGAAGATATCCAGCTGAAAGGACGATGAAACTAACATACTTGTAAGTACGAATATACACAGAATTAAAGCGGGATATTTATTAATGGCTTGGTGGCACAGATCTACGTACCCGAAGCACTTCTCGCTCGTGCTTATCAAATACATGTGTTGTGAAGCTCCGATGGGTCCGGAGCATCTGGCGAGCGATAGCGTTCCCCATTCCATGCTCCTGCTCTGCCAAATAGCCAATGTGATTCCCATGCGGATCCATTATTACATATCGATTTGCTTGCTCGAATCCCAAAAACACATTCATCATTTCGATTTGCCGCTGTACCACGATGGACGAGTTGTGGAGCAGCGAGACGGCGGGGTGGTTTTCTTTGAGGACGCCATGGGGATCCTCTGGTATATGAACGGGCGTGAGGAGGTCATTATCTGCATCAGATGCCTGGCTTAGAGCTGTTGAGACAGCTTCGACCCTGGATGGATCATTAGTTGGCTGAGCTGGAGCAGGCTCTTGGGGTTGTTTCTGGTGACGGAGAAACTGCGAGGAAGGTGGCGGTTTGCTGAGGGAGTTCTTTAAGGGACGGCCTCGGGGTCGGTTGGAGGTCGATAGGGGCCTGTAGATTATTTGAGGCAGTCTCAAGGACCACCTCGATCTGGGCAACATGGCTGGGTATCTAGAAGCGTTCTATGCTTGATGAATGAATGTCTCACATCGGCAGATTGACGTTCCTCTGGCGTGCTGCCTTATCGATAAGAGCTCCGGAAGAACGTAGCGCCGCGGCCATTTCGACTCACATCAAAATCTGCGCTGCTCCTGCTCTCTATCATCACCAAGCTTGGAGATGTCTACGACAACCCCAGGGCTCACTTCTGTCGGCCGTCTGCTTGTCCGTCTGTCTATCAGCTTGGGCTGAGAAATTGTAAGTAAAACTCTCACATTTTTCACATCGCGGACGCGTCAAATTGCGAAGATGACACCTTATTGTACACTTGAAGAGCGAATTTTGATTTCTTCGTTCTCCTCTGAGAGACCAATTTGTATTAGACTACAACGGTATCTGAGCAACTGCAAACCAACATGCTTGTTTCACGTATTTTCGCCCGACCGAAAGCTAACGTACACAAGAACTAGGCGACACGACGCCATTTAGACCCGGATATGAACTCCAAAGTCGACGGTGTGGATGGAGTGGTACTGGCAGTAACATCTGGCCATGGGAATGGGAAGCTACCTGAGAATGTCGCTGCGAAACCTCAAGAGCGGACGCCTCGGCCGAAGAGGCCCAACTACGCTCAGATACACAGCCGCCCTCTACCTCTAGAAATATATCCCGTGCCATCATTCATTCCCCACAACCCGCTCTCCATTGCGCGAATCGTTTTGACAGCGGTCTCCCAATATTTCTGGCCGCCGTCGTCTCACTTGCCGAATCTCTACAAGGGCTATTTTTCCCCCGATACACAAGCTGTTCATATCACAGATCCTAAAACTATTCGAGCTCTTTGGGAACAAGGCTTCTATGGAAAAGGCACGCTCAGTCGCAGCGAACCTCGCTGGTTGGACCAGGAAAAGAGAAGGCGAGGGCTCATAGCCTTGGAGACCAGCGAAGAAGTAACGCGGCAGAGACGGGAGACCCGACGCCAGTTCAAACTGGAGCGCGCAAGAAAGGAAAGAGAGACTATCGAACAGCAATTGAAGGACGAAGGGAAGATGCCGGGAGGAGCTTACATTCCTGATATCCGTGAGGAGTCAGCGCTCATTCAGACTGTCGAAGCTTCCATTGCGACTGACATACTACTTGATGCCGGCGTTGCCTTACCCTCACCCACATCGCTTCCGGGCACACACATTGCCACAACGGCAACCCAAGATGACTCAATTGTCCCTGAAAACGTGGATGAGGACATAGATGAAGAAGTCGAGGATCAGGAGCATCTACAATTGACCTGCGAAGAGGCCTTCTTCTTAGTCTACGCTCTTGGTGCTCTTGAGGTGTCTGAAAAAGACTCACCAATGTCGTCTTCGAAGCTTCTGAAACTATTCGCTGAGCATTCGACTTTCCCCTCTGGTGAGTCGCAATACTTACAGCCGGATGGTGCCTTCCTTCTGAGATACGTTGTGTACCATCACTTCCGATCGCTGGGCTGGGTAGTCCGTCCAGGCGTGAAGTTCGCTGTCGACTACCTGCTTTACAACAGAGGGCCAGTGTTCTCCCATGCCGAGTTCGCAGTCATTATCATACCGTCCTACAGCCATTCGTACTGGACTGAAAATCCGGACCAGAAAGCGGCATCCCAGCAAGGCGTTGAACGGGATTGGTGGTGGTTACATCGTGTCAATCGTGTTCAGACACAGGTGCATAAAAGTTTAGTTCTGGTGTATGTGGACATACCGCCACCGACGCAGACCGATGTGGCAATCGAGCAGACCGATATTGGCAAGATCTTGACACAGTACAAGGTCCGCGAGTTTGTGTTGCGGAGATGGATTCCAAATCGAAATCGCGACTGATAGCCATGCTCGTCCCCGCGATACAAGCTACTCTATCCCTGCCATACTCCTATGCGCATGAAGCTCAAGCCCCGACTTGTGGCGATGCCTTACCCGACAGTGGACAACGAGCAATCGGTAACGTGAATCGAGTTGCCAAGCCCGTGAGTGCTCTCCTAGCGATCTACACAATTGCCGGTCATGCTGAGTTGAGAAAACTCCCTTTCTACGTGCCCTTTTCCTGACCGGTATTAGCCTACCCTGAGTGACCCTAGTGGCCATGGAATCAGTGACGAGTGCGGGAGGTATCGATGGTGAGCTCGGATGCGGAAAGCATTCACGTGGTAAGCTGGCGTTTCTGAGCGGCTGCTTGCCTGATAAGTACTCTCTGGTCATTTTGTTTCCTGTCAAAATGACGTAAACCGATAGAATCTCGATGAAAACTACACGTGGTCTGTCGCGTTCTGTTCAGTCTTCCGCCCAATCATGATCGAACTGCTATGCGTTGCCGTTCAGTGAGCACTTCTGTTGGCCTGGATCGCTTGGCTGTGAATCAAATCCTCAACAGATCTCATCGGATTTGCCCCAATTACGACGGCCATCACTTAGGGCTTTCATACCACCTTGTAAATCCGAATGCAACGTGTGTTCTCACTAGCAGCGAGGGCGCTGCGGTGGGTCAACGACAAAGTCAGTACTTCCCGCTTTCTTAACCGTATTGAAATTGCTTGATCTCTCTTTCACTGGCGCGACGCGTTCTACAACACCACAACACCCTCTTTAGACCGCCATACTCCGCTGCCTCTGACTTCCAACACACTCATCGCACAGTTTGATAACATATACCCAAGATGGAGGCCAGCCAGCAAGATCGCGACCAGCAGTGGGCCTACGAGCTAGACCAGCAAATCCGCGCCCTCTCCACCATGTGCTCCCTCGTGATGGACAAGTTTCCCGACAGCTCGAACGCCCCGACACAAACAAATGGTAAGCACAGAGAAGCGATGGCTTTGTCTGTACTACTAGCTCGTGAACCGGGAGAGATCGTGACAGTCGCCGCAGCCGTGGACGCGCTGTCGAGCCGGCCGTATCATGAGCTAGTGGTTGCTACGAATATGGAACAAGACGTCGGAAGCAGGTATGATACTCTAGCTGACATGCAACTGCTCAACATCTAGTAGCTAATAGCTGCCTAGTAACTACAAGCACCTATTCGCGCCGGGCGAGATTACCGATTGCGATGTCCTTCCTGACTACGACTCTGCCCTAACGGGCTTCGATAGACACGTTAAGGTCTTCGGCACGCTTCTCCGGGCATACCACGGCCATTTCGAACAGCCAGCCAAGCGGGCGAAGTTCAAGCGCGCGTTTCTGACATATGCCCTAGGCGCCGGATTGCCGGAGTTCGTCCACCGTCTCAGCTTTGGTGTCAGAGAATCGAGCTTCGTGTCGTTCCTCGTCAACGACCTTCCCCCGTTCGGAGAAGACTTCGAACGCTTGGTCTTCCTGGAGAAAGAGAAACCTAAAATTTCGTCGATGGGGGTGATACTGGTGGAGTCTGCGATTGGGATCGTCCAGCAAAGTCTTCTCAGGAAAGAGGGTATAGAGATTGACGATGCGTACTTAGCCACACTAGAACTAGCGAGGGAGTCGTTGAAGAAGGGCGAATTCGACTACAATTGCGCGTATGCCATACACATTATACTCAGGATTCGTCTGCGGTGGGTCTTTCAAGATATCGAGAGGGCGCTGTCGTTGTTATCCATCCAAGAAGCTCCTCAAGGCGAAATCCCGGAGGAACTCCACTGGACTACGACGCTTCTACAGTGGGATCTTATGGTTTCAGGGCTCAAGGAATTTCTCGATATGTACGGAGGCTGTATCGATATCCTCAAGGACAGAGAAACTCTCAAGGACCGAGCCACCCTGAAGAGCGAAGACTCCTCCAAGAATGGAGACACCCTCAGAAGCGAAGCTACTCTAGAACACGAAGACGCCCTCAAATCCGAAGAACCTCTCTCCACGGCCCTATTCTCAACAACCACCCACCCCCACCTCTCCGCCCTCTTCAAAAACCCCCACCCACCACCAAACCCCTCCTCCACCCCCCTCCCCTCCGGCACCGCCCTAACCACCTGGCTCCGCGACACCACCTCCGCGCCCCGCGCCGCCCAAAACCTCCTCCACCCGCGTTGCGCCTCTCTCGCCGCCCTCGCCTCCCACCTCACCATCCTCCCGCTGACCCCCACGCCGCCCATCGACCGCAAAATGGCGCGCTACAAATCCGTCTTCAGCCTCCTCTTCCCCCCCTCCGTCCTCCCGCGCGGCCTCTACGGCTGGCCCGCGCAGCTGAAGACGCACCTCAGCGGCGACGACGCCTTCCGCGACCTCTGGCAGCGCCGGTTCACCGGGGCCGTGCCGCAGGAGGCACAGGTGCTTATGCGGCTGGCCGGGGTGGAGCGGTTGCGGCCGCCGAGCCGGGCGATGCCGGTGGTGGCGGGGACGCGGGTGCCGGGGGTGGGCGCGGCGGTGGTGGTGGATGCGGTGGTGGAGGTGTTTTGGGGGCGGCCGTGGCGGGAGGTAAGAGAGGCGGAGCCGGGGAGGAGGAAGAAGGAGGGGGAGACGAAGAAGAGGAAGGCGGGGGTGGGGAGTGGAGTTGGGTCGAGTGGGGTGCTGGGGCCGGTTTGCGTGCCGGAGGGCTTGCCGGGGAAGGTGGTGGAAGGGATTAGGGATGTGGTGCTTGAGGAGGTGAGGGCGAGGATTGGGGTGAGGGAGGTTGGGGAGGGGTTGAGTGAGGGGGTCAGTGAGGAGTTGAGGGAGTTGAATGAGAAGAAGAGGAGGAGGGGTCAGGGGTCGTTGATGAGGCATAGGGAGAAAAGGGGAGAAGAGGGGAGGTCGAAGAGGAAAGCGGTGTTCGAGCGGATGAAGGAGGATGATGAGAAGCGGAAGAGGGCGAAGTGGGAGGAGGGCGAGAGGAATCGGGCTGCATGGGAGAGATATCAGGCAGAGCAAGGACAGCAGGCAGAGCAGGGAGATACCCTGCAAGCTGGAGATGGGGCGAATGTCGAGCAAAAGGCAGACATAGAGGCGGCCGAGGCGAAAGTCAAGCAGGAGGTGGACGAGGAACCAAACATAGAGCTTGTTTGGAGAGCTAAATGATCTCAGCTCGACAGAGGGGTAGGATTTGATAGAGCGGTCAGGGTAAACTGTGTGCGATCACTGGGCAGGCCTACAATTCAGAGTGGATGGGCAGTTCTTAAGATCAGAGTATTGGCCTCTAAATTTGAATAAATTGCAACTTCTGTTAGCATGCTGAAGCCTTACATAGACCCTTTCACCCTTCATTGCAACATTCTCAAATCAAATATATTTCCATACTCGTTTGCTATTGCCAGACGTGTCTTTCCATAAGCTAGAAGCGATGTCATGTTTCATGCACCAGAATTTGCGTTACCTTCTAACTGGTTAGTTTTCTAGTAGCCTTAATGCTCTGACAGTGGTGTCTGCCTTTTAAAAGCGATACTCATAAAGTCGTATCCGCGTGCCCGGACTCACGGCCTAGTACTGTCGGCTTTCAAGCGTCGATAATCAAATCCACAGCCTATATATTGGTCTTCGACCCCTGGTGTTTGGGAAGATCATCATCACATGCCAAAGCTCCCCAACAAATTCAACAGGAAGATTGCAGAATACGTTTTGTATTTCTATTCTAGGTCAAGGCCTGACAGGGCAAGCAAGATCCCTAGACCGTCCGCTCTTTCATAGCATCGTATCACCATATCCTACTTTCATAATCTATGGCTTCTCGTAGACCCAGTCGAACTGGGCGCTCTTCCAGGTCTGGACCTCGCCCTCCTTGAACCAGAGAGCAATCTCCTTCTTGGCGTTCTCGACGCTGTCGGAGCCGTGGCAGACGTTGCGGCCGACATCGAGGGCGTAGTCGCCGCGGATGGTGCCAGGGGCAGAGGCCAGCGGGTTGGTGGCGCCCAGGATGGAGCGGCCGGTCTTGACGGCGTCACGGCCCTCCCAGACCATGGCGGCGACGGGGCCGCTGCCCATGTCTGTGTGTGTTAGTATGGGGACATTGTGCTTGTATGGTGTGTAGGGAAGATATAAGGGGAGGCATACAGGCAATGAGTCCGGGGAAGAAAGGCTTGTCAGAGAGGTCCTCGTAGTGCTTTTCGAGGTGCTCCTTGGAGGGAGTGACGAGCTTGATGGCCGCGAGCTTGAAGCTGGAGGATGTCAGTGAGAAGTCCAGGTTATAAACGTGCAAATAAGAATGAAGATGAGGACTACGTACCCACGGTTCTCGAAGCGGGAGATGATGGGTCCAATGAGGCCACGCTGATAGGACGTTAGCAATTCGATCTATTGTGGGGTGACAGGCACAGAGAGAAGAGTTCCATGGTTCTGCTCTCTTGCTGGTTTGATATAATAGAATGGCATGGGACAATGGCATACCTGGACGCCGTCGGGCTTGATGGCAATGAAACTGGACCCCCAATGTTAGCTTCACCGCTCCTCTCTCGATACTCGAGGAAACTCACGTCTGTTCGGTGGTCATGTTGGCGGTTTCTCGTTCCTGTTCGGCGTGGACTTCGATGTTATGGCGGAGGCGGGCGCGGTCTTTCGGTCCTAGGTGCTTGAAGATGGGCGGGTCGGGGATGCCAGAGGGGAATTGCGAGGTCATATATAGCGGCGTCTGGGCAGAAATTGTCGTGTATCTAGTGGGGGGAGTGCGGTGGCACTTTAGGGCGGGGCTGCTAAAAAAGCGGCCGTGCAGCCCCTGATAGCGCCAATTGGAGCGACATGCTAGCTGCTGCTCCACCGCCAACCCCAAGACGAGCAACCTGGCCAGTCTGCATCCAAACACCAAGCCTCCACCAGCTGAAGTGTACGAGACTCTGCCTGACAGCACCAGCTGCGTCTAGGCCACCATGTTCTTCACAATGCCCCAGCCCCGCAGCTGGACGGATGTTTTCCTTTCTTTTACCGCGTTGACTTCCCTATTTACGCCAGTTGGTAGGTGTTTTCCGTCTGACGTCCATTGAAATTGCTTTGAATTTGGAAATTGTAGACTTATACGGCGTATAGTCATGGTCAAGCACGAGAACTTCAAGACATGCACTCAGGCTGGATTTTGCAAACGCAACAGAGCATTCGCCGACGACGTAGCACAGCTCACGAGCTGGACCTCCCCCTACAACCTCGATCCCTCCTCCGTTTCCTTCAAAGATGGGCAGTTGTCTGGCACAATACTCAAGACGGTCGGAAAATCTGGTGAGACGGTCCGGTTACCGCTCACTGTCACATTTTTGGAATCTGGCACAGCGCGAGTGACGGTAGATGAGGAAAAAAGGCAAAAGGGAGATATCACGCTACGGCATGATAGCAAGGCGAGAAAAGAGCGGTACAACGAAGCATCAAAATGGGCTATTGTTGGGGGCCTCGAAATCAGCACTGGCGCTGCATTGAGCCGGGACACCGAGGCTGGCTCGACAAGAGTGAACTATGGTCCTGCTGGGACACACGAAGCAGTCATAACGCATTCTCCGTTCGGTATCAATTTCAAGCGAGATGGCGAAACACATATTAAATTCAACGAGCGGGGTCTGTTGAATATGGAGCATTGGAGGGCGAAGGTCGAGAAACCACAGCCGAAGGAAGGCGAGGAACCTCCTCCAGAGACGACCGAAGAGACTGGCGAGGACGAGAGCACTTGGTGGGAGGAGACATTTGGTGGCAATACGGATACCAAGCCCAAGGGACCGGAGGCCGTCGCTCTGGACATCTCATTCCCGGGCTACGAGCACGTCTACGGAATCCCAGAGCACGCAAGCTCGCTATCTTTGAAAGAAACAAGGTACGATATCTTCAATTTTAAACCAAGAGTGTTGTACTAACAAGTCTATAGAGGCGGGGATGGAAAGTACAGTGAACCCTACCGACTCTACAATGCCGACGTTTTCGAGTACGAGTTGGACAGCCCTATGACACTTTATGGTGCCATTCCATTAATGCAAGCTCATCGCAAAGGATCCACTGTCGGAGTTTTCTGGTTGAATGCAGCCGAGACCTGGATTGATATCGTAAAATCGAAAGGTTCCAAAAATCCCCTCAGTCTTGGAACCAAGTCGGTCACAGACACTCAAACACATTGGATATCCGAAAGCGGAATATTGGATGTATTTGTTATGCTTGGACCTACCCCCAAGGATATCACCCAGAAATATGGCGAATTGACCGGATTTACGGCGATGCCACAGCAGTTCGCCATTGCGTACCACCAGTGCAGATGGAACTATGTCACCGACGAGGATGTCATGGACGTTGATCGCAAATTCGACAAATTCAAGATCCCATACGACGTTATTTGGCTCGACATTGAGTACACAGATGGTAAGAAGTACTTCACCTGGGATCCCCTCACATTCCCAAATCCCAAGAAAATGCACAATCAGTTGGATAAGCGCGACAGGAAGCTGGTCGCGATCATCGATCCTCACATTAAGAACACGGACAAATACCCTGTCATCGACGAAATGAAGAGCAAAGGCCTTGCAGTAAAGAACAAGGAGGGCAACGACTACGAAGGCTGGTGTTGGCCTGGATCGTCTTACTGGGTTGACTGCTTCAATCCTGCAGCCATCAAATGGTGGACGACACTGTTCAAATACGACAGCTGGAAAGGGACTTTTGCCAACACTTTCATCTGGAACGACATGAACGAGCCCTCGGTCTTCAACGGCCCTGAAACGACCATGCCAAAGGACAATCTACACTATGGAAACTGGGAGCACCGTGATGTGCATAACATCAATGGCTTGACTTTCCACAATGCCACATTCGAGGCCATGGTGGAACGAAAGAAGGGTGAGGTCCGCCGACCTTTTGTGCTAACCCGCTCATTCTACGCCGGAAGCCAACGTCTCGGTGCCATGTGGACCGGGGACAATCTGGCAGAATGGTCTCATCTAGCCATATCCATCCCCATGGTACTCAACCAAGGGATTTCAGGCTTTCCCTTCGCCGGCGCCGACGTCGGTGGTTTTTTCGGCAACCCAAGCAAAGAGCTCCTAACCCGCTGGTACCAAACCGGCACCTTCTACCCCTTCTTCCGCGGCCACGCCCACATCGACACCCGCCGACGCGAGCCCTACGTCCCTGGCGCCCCCTACACAGAAATCATCTCTCAAGCCCTCCGCCTCCGCTACCAGCTCCTCCCCGCCTGGTACACAGCCTTCCATGAAGCCGCCACGACGGGCGCGCCCATCGTGCGCCCCAATTTCTACGTCCACCCCGACGACGCCGCCGGCTTCGCCATCGACGACCAGCTCTACGTCGGCTCGACAGGGCTCCTCGCCAAGCCCGTCGTCACCGAGGGCGCCAACAGCGTCGACATCTACCTCGCCGACGCCGAACCCTACTACGACTACTTCGACTACACCACCTACACCGGCGCCGGCTACCACACCGTCCAAGCGCCCCTGGACAAGATCCCGCTGCTCATGCAGGGCGGCCACGTCATCCCGCGCCGCGACCGCCCGCGCCGCAGCTCCGGCCTCATGAAATGGGACCCCTTCACGCTAGTCGTCGTGCTCGACCGCGCGGGCAACGCCGAGGGGACGCTGTATATCGACGACGGCGAGACGTTTGAGTTTGAGCAGGGCGCGGCTATCCACCGGAAGTTTGTGTTTGATCACGAGACGAGCGCGCTGAGTTCGACGGATATCGGGACGCAGGGGCCGAAGACGGCGGCGTTTGCGAAGGCGATGGCGAAGGTGAGGGTCGAGAAGGTCGTTGTGGTGGGTGCGCCGGCGGCGTGGGAGGGGTTGGCGGAGGTGGCGGTTAGTGAGGAGGGGGTCAAGGAGAGTAAAGGGGGGAGGAGGGCGAAGGTGACGTTTTATCCGGCGCAGGGGGTGAAGGCGGCGTGGGCGGTGGTGAGGGATCCGAAGGTGGCCGTGGGGAAGGGGTGGAGGATTCAATTTGCGTAGGTGTGGAGGGGAGGGTACCTAGGTAGATGGGGTGGGTGGGTTGGGAAAAAGTTGGATTTTAGGGTTGGGGTAGATGTGATACACTTAGAGTATATGTATAACGAATGCTAGGAGAGGAGTTTGTTGATACATGTTGAGTTCCTGTTGAGTTCCTGTTGAGTTCCTGCTGAGTTCCTGTTGAGTTTGACTCCTTTGTGCAGCAGGCTACCGTAAGATGTCGGAGGCCAGACACTTTGAATTGGGGTAGCGCAACGGGGTGAAATTACGGTGTGGTGAGATGTATGAACGGGAGCTAGTTCGTGCGATTTGGAGTCGCTTTTGGTATGTTATTGCTTGACGCGCTATATCGAGCCAGACTCGATATTTCTATGCTGTGAGTCTGACTTGCATTCCATGGAACACCACTATTTATTCGGGTTTTAGAGAGCGAAGTGGAGGTTCCCAGGCAGTGCTAAGATGCTGGGACATGTACAGGAAAGCATGCTTGATTGAGAAGCTCCAAATTGATAGATCCTATTAAGGGGTTCTGAGAGTACGTTGGAGTGCTCCGTGCAGGACCACTCAAGACTTCGTCAAATCAACGGTGTGGTGTTATAGATCAGATCCCGTCCAAAATAGCCTCAGCCTCGAAATTTCCTATCCAGTAGGATCCCCTCGAAGCCGCCTAGAGCATCCTTCGCTTTTCCTACTCAGCTCGACGCCGAACGCCATAACCAAAGGGGGTATCTCGCACCAACAAAGCACTTTTAAATCGCCCCCAAGCCGCGCTCAACCCTCCTATCTCAGACCCCAAAATCTTCCCCTCTCCCGCCCTCGCCGTCGCTCTCCCCACTATGCCCCATCGACACGCTCGCAAACGCCTGCTGCAGCCCCGGCCGCGGCTTATTCGCGATATCCAGCTCGGCAAACTTCGACCGCGCGAGCATGATGTTGATGCGGGCGGCGTTGAAGACCTGCTCCGAGGGCGGGATGGCGGCGGCGAGGTTCGTGTTCTCCGTCAGGCGGGTGATGAAGAACATGAAGCGGCCAGTTTTGATCTGCATTTCGGCGAAGTTGGCGCTGCCGGGGGGGATGTTGGTGTGTTTGCTGTGGAACACGCCGCGTTAGCTGATGAGTAGTTTGTGGGGAAGGGGGGTTAAGGTTCAGGGGGAAGCTAAGGTTGGGGATGGGACGTACGCCATGGATTGCTTATGCGTCTTCAGGATGCTAGAGATGCGCTCGAAGCGGTCGGTGAACGGGTTCTGCGATTCCTCGTCCCGCGTGACATGGGTCACCATGAGGCAGGTCGTGCGCTCGTATAAGATCAGCTCGCGGGCGTCAATCACCTCCGCTAATTGCCGCAACAGCCCCTCGATGGTCGCCGCGTTCGGGATCAGGAAGTATATAATCTGCGTCCACGCTTTGTACAAGCTCTGGTCCCAGATGCTGGTCGGGAAGAAATCGACCGTGTCTTTGAACGTCTCGCTCGCGGCGCGGATGTACTCGGAGCGCTCTTCGAAGAGCTGGGAGCGGAGCCGCGCCTGCACGAGGTCCATTTTGTGGATGAGGCAGAAGACTTTGGCACCGGGGCTGCATTCTGATAGCGCTCGGATGATGTTGCTGTAGGAGACGACGTCGGCCGCGAACTCGCGCGATTCGATGTCGAAGACGAAGATGAGGACTGCGACGCTGCCGAAGACGTGGGCGCGTTGGTGCGTGAGGTAGTTTTCCACGAAGCCGTCTTGACTGTGGAGAGATGATTACTTAGCAGGTGACTTGGTGTGAATCGAATTGAAGGGTGAGTTTAGTTGAAACTTAAGAAGTTCGCACGAAGCACCTCCGAGAGCGTCGGAGAGGTGTCAAGAGAATATCAAAACGAAACGGTTCCCACTCACCCGCCGCAATCCCACAAGTTCAGCATCAAATTCCCCATGAATTTGATATTGCTGTGCTCAACATCAATCGTCGCACCCAGCCGCCTCACATCCTTCGCGACGTAATTGCTAAAGACGATAGACCGCATCGACGACTTCCCGGCGCCGCTTTTGCCCATAAGCAGCACCTTGCGCTGCTTCTGGCGCCTGCTGGAGTTCATAGCGACGGCGGAAGGGCTTCGGGGCAGGTAGTACGCGGGCTTGTAGTATTCGAACGAGGTAGAGGAGTCGGATGCCAGCGAGTCGAAGATGACGCTGGAGCTGCGGGAGCTTGTGCCCCCACGTCCCACGCCATGATGTTGCCCCCACATTTGCAGCTCCATGGTAAAGCTAAGACCGATCCGCTCTAGTTCATGCTTTTCTGTGATGTTTTTGGAAACTTCGATGCAGGTGAGAAGAGGTGTAGAGGAGAGATTTAGTTAGAACGGAGCAGTCACGTAGATAAGCAGGCAGCTAGTGAATTGAGGAAGGCTTCACTTGGTGGATTTTGCTACACGCAGACTTCCGTCTTTAAGACTTCATCGTGGAGTAAGGCCGTTTGGCTCTCAAGCCCCATTATGGCTACGCCGCTTTTTTTCTTCCGTCCCTGTAGGTAAACGACCTCTAGCAGTAACATGCAGCAAACAGAGTCCATAACATGCCGTCTTTCAGAATGCAAATAGTAGGTAGCCAGCCGCAGATAGGTAGCGCTGTAAATCCACGCTTTACGCGCGGCCAAAGAAGTATAAACAGAGAAGCAACCCATTGAAGACCGTGTGCACCTCCACCGCGCGCCGTAGTGTTGCGCACATATTGGGGTCTCCCCTAGTGGATCAGAGGAATGGAATGGAAAGCAAGGCGTGCAAGGGTATCTTAGAAAACGGTTCCATCGGACAAGATCATAATCGGAGGCTCCTTGGTGTTGGGTCGCGAGACCTCGGCGATTTCTCGGCCACCCTGGAATTGTCAGTAGGGAAGGAAATACGAGGAAGTTTCAGGACTAACCTTCCATGAACCAGCTTCCAGCATCTGGGCAAGGTTCAGCTTTTCTGTACCGCGCAGTCCTAGCAGCGTATTGACTTCGGCCAACAACTCATCCAGGAAGCCAACAGTGACAGCTCTCCATTCCACAATGACATCGTCATCGGCAGTAAAGAGCGGAACCACTTCCATATTTGGCTGGCCCTTAACTTGGGCGTTCCGCTGGTACTGGGCGAGTCCGCGCTTCGCGTCCTCCGGCTTGAGCGTCAACAGACCAGTGTCAATCAGAAGGCCGCCATTGCGGTACTCAGGTAGACCTGTCAACAGCTCACTGCCGGCGAAATATACGTTTAGGAGCTTGGTCATGGGCACCATCAGCGAATATGTTAGCCATTGGGTGAGCTTGTGGAACGGGACAATGTTCTCCCAAGGGTGGGTCGGATGAGAGGGCATGACACTGCATGGCCAGGCATCCCCAATAGATATGCCGTCGATTTGGGTGCGAGTCGCAGGCCAGATGGGACCGAGGCCATCCATCAGGACGTTCCATAGCGTGGGCAGTGGGATGATAGGGACTGAGGAGGCCTGTGTTGAGGGGTGCGAGAGCAAGTAGTCTGCATCGTGTTAGTGTATTTCAAATCTAGGCTTTGTGGTATATTTACCTAGCATGTTGCCCGGTCGCGCCTCCAGACCGAATATCTCCTGGTTTTGCAGTGCGTCCGCAAGTCTTACCAGGAGACCCGTGCGTCCCTGCAGCCCATCAAGTGGATTTTCCTCGGTGACCTGCAGACCACGGGCCATGGTCTTGACGTCCAGTCTCTTCAGTGCGGCACTGTCAACCTGGCAGGGTTCGCTGGGGTCACTGCTGAAGACGCCCGCCTTGAACATCTCCAGACTGGCGACGGCCAGACCCTCGCTTCGTCGATATACCCGGCCAGACTCCTTGCTTTTGTACTGCCACTTTGTTCCAGCGCCAGCGTCGAGGAGGACCGAGACCAAGAACAGGTCAATGAGACGGCGGGTCCGCTCCTGGTTGTCGACAGTCAATGGCCAGGAAGCCATTAGCTGATCGATGCGAGGGCGGCCACCAACTTCGAAATGCTGCCAGCGTCCGTGGGGAGGGATGGACGCGTAGTCGGGGGCATAGTCGCGCTGCAATGGCGGCTGTCAGTGGACCGTTAAAAATTTCATTGAGGGTAGGACTGACCTTGATGATGGACACCACATAGCCGGCCGTCTCCTGGAACTTGGTCATGTCGACGGTGAAGTGCTTCAGCTGATTCTTCTTGGCCTTCTCGAGCACAAGCTTGGTGCGCTCTCGCACAGCATAGATGCTGCGCAGGTAGCCCGCGGGATCTAGAGCAGGATCGGGGGCCTTTGGCAGTGGCACATCGTGGACAGGCGGTGCAGGCTTCACGGTGGACTGGCCGCTCTGCGAGGAGGGCGGCACAGGCGACTTCAGCGAGCCATTGGAGGCGCTGGCAATGCCGTCGCCGCTGGAAACCTGGGGCTTGGAGCTCTTGCGACTGAAAAGACCCATGTCGAGGGTGGGAGGGCGGCGGAGAGAGACTGTCGGCGCGTATATGGAGTGTGGATGCGGGAAAAGCGTGCTCCTGGGCAGCGAGTAGGTGGATCAGCCCTTTGCACCAGCTAGCAGGTAGGGAAGTTGTGGGTGGAGCGGACTGCAGGGCTTGTGGGTTTAGTGGCTGCGGTGCTGGGGATTATTGTGGTGGTTCGGCAACGAGGCCTGGAAAGAAAGCTGCCGGGCAGTCGAGGGCCCTCTTGCGGCTTCAGCGCCGGGTTCAGGGTTGGCCCAACTCCTTGCCGGAGCGCTCAGATCCCTCTGCAGGTCCCAGCGCTCAGCACTGTGGTGGATCGACAAGCCAGCGGCCCTCCGGTCTGGCTCTGGGACCGCCAAAACACCTCAACGCGGCCACAGTGGGCAGGCCTCCAACGGCTTCATCAGGGGCGGACGCCCGAGCCTGGCTGCGGCACGAGTCACGCTGCCAGCCTCGTCCGAGCGGTACATCTACAGTAGCACCAAGACGGCTCCATCCGGGCACTCGGGCAGCAGACTGCACCGGCTTGCACAGCTTCACGGCGCAGGGCATCGCGTGCAGCGTCCCGGCTATGGAGAATGTGTATGCCTCCCCCGCGGTTCGCGCGTGGTGTTGAGGTGCAGACGCAAGCAGAAAGCCAATTGCGCCCGATGCATTAACTTTAGGCGACTCGGCTCGCCGAACCTTGGCTCGCTAGACCCCGCGCCGTCAAAGTCAGTTCGCAGAGTGGTGGCACCGTGGGAGCCTCAACCCACACCCAACACCGCCGGAGAAGCTGCCTTTACACTCAGAGATGCCGTGCTGGCGATACCACATGGCACCAACACCACGCGAATTGTGAGATGCTGGGAGGCACGTTGGACGCAAACGGCAGGTCCTGGGGGTGCATTTCTTCCCTGTCCGGCAACTGCAGGACGCATGCGCCGACAAGAGTCATGACTTCTCGAAGCACAGAAGAATGCCCACCAGGCCAGGCGCACTTGCCTATCTCGCCGACACGCTGCCTGCCCGACTCGAGCCACGCCTTCCGTCTCGGTAGATTCGCAGTGGGAGCAGCTTCCGCTTCCGCGTCAGCATGCAACAACGATGCTCCGTCCGCCGTCGTGAGAAAAGCGTGACGCGTGTCTCGATTCTCGAATATTGCGTGGACATGTCGCCGCCCTACGTCCACTCGCTCTACAAACAAATGCCTCTGCCACGAAGCGCTTCATCCGCACGGAGCAGCAACCGCAGAGCCAGACCTGGCTTATCGTCGCTTGCGATGGCCAATTGTGCGCAATCTGTCCCGCGAACGGGACCGCCCGGCCGTCTCTGATGTGCGCCATACACCCGCCTTCACGGGCCGTCTGAAGGCTCCCAGCTGCTGCACGCACCTTGACAGCGCCTGCCAGCGTGAAAAACTGGGATTCCAACTGGCTAGGAGGCATACAATTGGCTGCACTGCTGGACCGCTACTTGGTCAATTGTATTCTGGATGGTTCCAACTTCGCCGGCTAGGTTATTTGAATCTAGGTCACTGAGGTAAATCCGTGCTTGCTGGGATACCCACACTGACATGTCTTGACATTCACGAAACTAGATAATCCAGCAAAAGGCTGCCAACAGCTGGCACTGCAAATCCGTGTACACTGCAGTGCTCTCTTACCGCTGTCAAGTTAAAGCAAACGTGTTGATCATTCTTTCTATATGTAAAGTGGCCTGGCTGAGTTGCCTTGCACAGTCTGGGGAGTGGGGACGAATGGTGGGAACTGCCTGGAGGCCATGTTGGGTCTTCAAGAGTGATTTCCAGCCGCATTATGCGCGTAATGTTGAATACCAAAACCTGCTAGTTACAAGCTCGCTATATGTTTAGTGATATTGGTAGCGAGAAGGGTGGACCCTGATCTTGACGGAAGACGCCGACAAAAGGCACCTTTGAATAACAGGGCTGAACGTCACGCGTTACTTTCATGCATAGCACCAATCTTGTAGCGAAGCATGTGACTGGAGCGATGCTGATTTGTACAATTCAAACGAGTAAGTGGGGGTCAATTGGTCTCATGGCAAACATCCACTGAAGTCGGGTCGACCTCACCTGGGCGGCTGTCACGGGGTGTGGCTGATTGGAGATGTGGCGGTGTCAGCCTCAACTTCATCACACCGCACCACTTCGAGATGCTCATGACGCTTTGCTCTCTGCTACAAAGGTAATGCGTGTGCGCCTTTACGATGGATGACCTAGCTGGCCTGGACTGGAGCTCCACCAGGAAGTCCAATCCCCCTCCCACCAACAACCTACCACCCTCCTTCTATCCTCCTCTGCGCCAGAGTCCTGCCCCTCAGCTGTCCGGGCGCTCGACACCGCTGTCCGCTCAGCAGTCTGGATCTGTCCCGAATAATCGCGGCCTCAAGCCACCCTCAAAACCAGCGACGCCCGCGAACGACAGCTTTTCCACCTTGCTCTCCCTCAATTCCAAGCCAGCAAATAATCTCTCGCTCCAGGAACGCCAGAGACAATTACAGGAGGAGAAGGCGCGCCAGGAAGCGGAGAGAAAAAAACAATACGACAACCAATTTGGAGCACACGACGCTCAGTTTTGGGACACGCTGGGCAGTGGCAAGGCGGCGCCTCCGCCGTCAAAGTCACCAGTAGGCCATGGCAACGTATCTGGCAACACCCTATCCGCGACAATCAATAAGCCCTTTGCTGGACTAGACACCTCGAAGCGCTCCTCGCCGTCTTCGGCAGCTGACGATGATCTGCTCTCTGCCTTTAATTCTGCCGCCCCTGTCGACGCTTCTACCAACTTCCCAAAACCTGGTCTAAGTGGTCGAAGTACACCTGCGGCATACACTCCGAAAACTCACACTCCGCTTCCCGAATATCAAGGCAACAGCTTTCTCGGCGACGATGATGACCCATTTGGATTGGGCCAGTTGCCACAACGCCCGTCGATTACAGTGCCACAAATAGCAGCAGAAAATGACGACGACATATTGGGTGCTCTGGGAAAGCCGGTATCCGAATTCGCCCCACCAAAGCGAGTTGAAACTAGGACGCGGACTCCAGTAGAAACTCAACAAAAATTCGAGTCTGACACTGGATTCAATGATCCCCGTGACAAGGCTGTTGCAGAATTGGTCGATATGGGTTTCCCATCAGACAAATCTGCCCACGCCCTCGAACAGACAGAATCTGGCACGGACGTTCAAGCTGCAGTAGGATGGCTCCTCACTCAAGCACACAATGAAGCCAAACAGAAATCCCAAGGCGGTCGCGATGGACGAGGTCGTACTCCCCTCGAAGACAATGAAGATTTACCGCGGACAACCTCCAGACCCAATGGTAGAAGTGCAGCGTCAAATGCGGGAAACCCCGCCTGGATGAGGGGACAGGACGACCGCTCCCATTCTTCTCAGCGCCGACAAGATAACAAGTCTCCAGGTGGTGAGAAGGACGTCACCCAGTACGCATCAGATATTGGGACCACCCTTTTCAAGTCGGCAAATTCGTTGTGGAAAACTAGTCAAAAGAAGGTTCAAAAAGCCGTGGCTGACTTTCAACAGGAGGGTGACAGTGGCCAACCTAAATGGATGAGAGACGCTCAGCTTGCAGCAGAACAAGAGGCGCGTCCAAACCCTGGGAGCAGAGAAAAGGCACCTCAGCCTCAGTTAGATGTCACCGACGAGGCACTTTTGCTAGAATCTGGCATGTCTCGGCCACAAAAGGGGCATCGCCAACCTGCGTCGAGTTCACAGCTACCTTCGTCGAAACAGGAAAAAAGACCAAACGAGTTTGCCCTTCCAGAACGACCCTTATCCCAGCCCCGAATTCCTCAACAGCGGCCACAGCATTTTGAGAAGCGGCCTACAGAGAAGCTTACGCGACAGGCTGTAGAAGAACAAGCTGCGCAGGCCTACGTCAGTCCAGCTCGACGGAAAAGGCCTACGACAGACACCAAACCTATCGAGACGCCAAACTCGTCAAACAGCTCTCGTCAACCAACCCCCCTAGAGTCGCGGAACCCGTTCGCCCAACGAACGGTGACACCGGTTGCAAAATCGCCATCTGTCACTCCTTTGCCCACCCGGCCGAAGCCGCCTCCACGGCGAATCCCACCTGCTTCTTCCTCGGCCTTATCATCCTCCGCATCTGATCGGAAGAAGGGATCAGAGGCCTTCAAACGAGGCGACTACCACGCGGCGCACATCGCTTACTCTGCCGCCCTGTCTCCTTTGCCAGAGACGCATCCTGTAGCTATAATCGTTTTCTGCAACCGAGCCCTTGTAAACATCAAGGTTGGCGATCCCAAAGCCGCCATTGCTGATGCCGACAATGCGCTGGGCACGATTGGGCCATCCCGCGGCGAGAACGAAAAGATCTCGCTTGGGGGTATAGAAGGAGACAAGGACATGAAGGAGTTCTTCGGAAAAGCCCTGATGCGAAAGGCGGAGGCGCTGGAGCATATGGAAAAATGGGCCGATGCTGGGAAGGTATGGAAAGATGCCGTCGAGGCTGGTGTTGGGGGCGCTATCAGCATACAAGGCCGCAATCGATGCGAACGCGCTGCAGGAGGCGCCAACAAACCAGCCACACCGAAACCGGCACCAGTGCGAAAGCCTCCTCCAAAAAGATCCGCGCTCTCAGATCTTGCAGGGGCGCCAGCTGGATCAGAGTCGGAGGCTGTCAAGAAGCTTAAAGAGGCCAACGCTGCAGCGGACAAGGCTGACGACGAAAAGTTCGCGTTGACAGACCAGGTAGACGCAAAGCTCATTATGTGGAAAGGCACTAAATCGGACAACTTGAGAGCGCTTCTCGGGTCATTAGATAATGTTCTATGGCCTGAGGCTGGGTGGAAGAAGGTCGGCATGGGCGATCTTGTAATGCCAAATAAGGTCAAGATCGCTTACATGAAGGCCATTGCCAAGGTCCACCCTGACAAAGTAAGATTCTCCTCTTCTTCTTCTATCATGTTATGCTAATCATTACAGATTCCACAAGATGCAACGACGGAGCAGCGGATGATAAGTGCTGCCGTGTTCAGTACACTAAATGAGGCTTGGGACAAGTTCAAGAAGGACAATGGACTATGAGACTCGTGACATGAATGTTATGACTAGATTTAAGCAAACCATTTTATAGAGGATTCTCAGGCTGCCTTTTGACATGCTATTTACATTTGCAGCTGAGCTACTCCTGACAATGGTATTAAGCGGGCAACAGTTAGGCTGGTGAAGTGCTATTTTAACCTATGTACCTAGCTAATGGCATACTGCGTGGCCTATCTCAAGTCTACGTATAACACTGCCTGAGGAAGCCCTGTTCGCTTGCAAGCTTCTAGATACGATGTCAAGATTGATACTATGGAGCTAGGAGTCTTTATTCGCTCGATGAACATCAGAGACAATCTGGTTTGATGTCCTCTTAACGATCCCCACGTCATGTCCCAACGCAGCTTAGCGCTCCCCGGATCTACGATTTAGCGAGCAGGCTTTTCAGCCTCAACCTTGTGTCCTCAAAGACTTTCATCTCGTCGCCATTGCACATTCATCACTATTGTTCTTCCGTTGTCATCTTAGCAGATAATTGCTATAGAAGACCAGCACACTGGTGATTACCGACGTCATAGCTCTTACTGACTGCCGGCCTTCTGCACTTTCGACCTATGACGCATCGCTCCAGACTCTAGAACATCGATATTCAACCATTGGCCCGCGAATCTACGCTTTCGTAAGGCCATACTTCAGATCAGGAAAGGTTCCTTGGTACCCATTTAGTTGGTCTAAATCACACTCCTCCTGTCAACACCAAACCCTTTGGAGGGTATCGGAGTGACGAAATGTTTCCGCCATCTCAAGGCTTGCAACTGGATATTGAAGCCATCAGCGGGATTTGCGGTTCTATCTCTATTGCCTGCTGGGTCGTTGTTTTCTCTCCGCAAATCATTGAGAATTTTCGGAGGGGCTCTGCCGATGGCCTTTCCGTTTTGTTCATCGTTGTGTGGTTGGCGGGCGACGTCTTCAATATCTTGGGAGCCGTGTTGCAGGGAGTCTTACCTACTATGGTTAGTACATCATTTGATATTGATCTGAAGAGAGTCTTTCTAATCTCCTGTCAGATCATTCTTGCTGTATACTACACACTAGCCGACATTGTCTTACTCGCGCAATGCTTCTACTACAAGGGCTTCACTCTCAAAGACGAGATCAAGAAGCCGACCGACCGCGATGACGAGAGGCGAGTCGTCTCCGATGAGAGATCTCCTCTCCTCGGCACAGAGAACCGCAACGGAAGTAGCAATGGCCACGGTCCAGCCCTTGTATCCGACATGGAGCGTCGCTCCTCGCAATCCTCATTCCGCGAACGCTTCCTCTCCGTCGACGGCGCCCACTTCTCCCCCGTCATGCCCCTCCGCCCGGAACCCAGCGCCGCGGATCCCACCCCTCCAGCACCAAAGCCCTCGCCCTCCACCCTCTTCGCCGTCCTCTTCAATCTCAGCGCCGTCGTCCTCGTCTGCGCCGCCGGCGTCTTTGGCTGGTGGCTCAGCAACCGCTCCAAGCAACCGGACCGCCACCTCGCACAGCCCGACCAAGACACGCTCCACTTCAACGTCCCCGGCCAGATCTTCGGCTACATCTGCGCCGTATTGTACCTAGGCTCACGCATCCCGCAACTGCTGCTCAACTACCGCCGCAAGAGCACGGAAGGGATCTCTATGCTGTTCTTCCTGTTTGCGTGCATCGGGAACCTGACGTATGTGCTGTCGATCTTTGCGTACTCGCCGATTTGCAGGCACCCGCGGCATTGTCGGGAGGGGGAGGCGAGTGCGGTTTATGCGAGGTATATTGCGGTTAATTTTTCTTGGTTGCTGGGAAGCTTTGGGACCTTGTTGTTGGATGGGTTTGTGTTTGTGCAGTATTTTCTTTATCGGAAGGAGGATGAGGAGGAAGAAGATGATGGGGATGTGGCTGTGACCTGAGGGACGGCTGGACGCATAAATGTCCTGGTAGACTGCGTGCAGATACATATGTGAGGCGCAAACAAACATCAAAAGTGTATATATGTAAATATGAAACCATGCAACTAAAGATCCCGTCCATCTATCACAAATCCCAACTAGACCTACGAACTTAAACCAACCACAAAAAAGCAACATGTACCTCGGGTTGTAAAGCCACAGCTTAACCCCGCCTGCCGCTATCACTCGGCTAAAACACATTATCCCTTCACCCCTCTGCCCCGCTCCTCCACAAAGAACCCCAAAACCAAAAAAAAGACCCAAAAAATAATTCGATACCATAGGGCGGGACTTGAACCCGAGGCGATTTGAACGCCTAACCTTCTGGATGCTCCAAGTGACTGGAATCAGACGCGCTACCATTGCGCCACGGGTCCTGCAATCTCGTTGAGAGATTCGTGTGCTCTTGGTAGGAAGAATGGAGGGTTGTAAAATTAAACGATATATAATGGAGAACCCGGGCTGGAACAAAAACTGGAGGGGTATTTAATGTCGCAGGCTGGTGAGAGGGTGGCTAGATTTGCATGGATCGGTGAAAGGTGGGGTGGTTGAGTCATTTTTGCCTAGGCAGGGGGAGTGTGGGAGTGGGGCAGGGGGGGGGGGAGCTGGTAGTACTTCGTACGACGAGCCGAGGGTGTGCTTTTTATCGGGAGGATATCGAGTCTTTTGTCTCTTAATCGTTAATCACGGCATAGCGTATTGCTGAATAGTTTGTAGAGTACTAGATCTAGCTGCTAAACCTAATCGTAGAATTCTTGTTGCAATTATCTCTTATCCTGTTCAAGCTCGGTTCTAGGGAGAAGTACATCACATTATCTCTAGCATTTATTTGCACACTCTTCGTGCAAAGGTCTTCAGTGTTAGTAGAAATCGGCCATGACGTATGTTAAGTGCACTATGGGGTCGGCGATCCACTCATAGTCTTGTCTTACTTCGAAGATAGTTCCTTTTCTCTTTCCTGGATGTCTTCGAAGGGTCTATTACGGATTAGATGACGACTGAGATTGGTGACACCCAAAGTTTAGACCTTAGCCTCGAGGGAACGAAAAGGTCTACCGAGGAAAAACGTGCCCAAGGTGATCTTACATGATTTGCGAACCTAGCCGTCCTCAAGTTGGCAATACTTATGTCAACTCGAGATACCTGCTAACCTAACGGTCCGCTGATTAATGTTAGCAAACAATTAAGAACCGTCTTGCTATGTTGATACCGGGCGTACAACCTCGTCAAGCCAGCTCGACACATTCAATTTGCAGCTACAAGCGTTCTTTACATCCAGCACTCTAGGTCAGTAACTCGGATAACTAACATCTGTAGGTTTTTTGTCAATACGAATTTCTATTGCATAGAACTATAGGAGATGTGTTTAGTAGTGTATATAAGCAGTTCTCCATCCAGTTCACATAGAAGCATACCCACAGCCTGTATATTATCGGCCTACTAGCAATGACCTGGAGTGATATGATTTTGGTAAGAGACGAATGTGTGGGGGTGGTATAAATTATACCACTAACACAAAAGAAGTTAGTGGCTTATCATCTACCTAAGATTCACGTCAACTTCCCGTCCCATCCTTTCCCTGCGAACCATTCGACGCGTATAACCACCCTTTACACGTCTTACTTTCATACAGCTATGTTTCATACTGCCGAGTCATGTCATAGCCGAAGTCAACAAACGCGAACATCTCCTAGGCAGCAGCAATCGGACCGAAATAAACATACCCTCCTTCTACAATTAAGCATCGTGATCACTATTCATTTGACATTTAAACTCTAGAACTCCATCGCGCTTCCTTACACTCCCCACTAACACACTACCAACCTCCTCCTAATGTCTCCCCCAAACCTCCTCTCGATCCCCCGCGAATTGCGCGACGAGATCTACCATCTGCTACTCCTCCCACCGCAGATGATCCCCTCGACCGCTCCCAAGAACCGTCACTCGAGTCACCACTTCGCCAAACCACCACCCAACTACATCGACAAAACTATCTTCCTGCCAGCCCAGTTTCCAATCTACCTCCTCCACGTCTGCCAGCAAATCCGCGCGGAATGCACTCAAACCCTCATCGACATCGCCAACTCGAGCCCCAAACAATCACGCCTGCGGAAACAATGTGAGGGCTTGGTGGAACCCGACCCTTCTAGTGCAAGCAGCATGTACGAGGCGAAAAAGCTTCTGGAGACAGACATGTGGCCACAAATCACGATGGATGTTCTCCAACATGTGCATGCTTCGTTTGGTGGGATGCATGTTCCAGAGAGGACCTCTCTTTCGCCCACCTTCCTCTCCCTTCTCCCCATCATGCAACATGTCCGTCAGCTTCAATTCGCGATCTGGCCCGGGTGGGCTTGGTGGAACGGTCCGCCCAAAAAACGCGCGGATCCTGTCCCAAGCCTACGCAGTCTACGCTTCCACCGCGTGTCGGGCTCGCCGGACCAGACTTATGAAACTACAAGACCGGCATTAGTGGAAACTTCGCAGCCGGATCAGCTAGCTACGGCGTTGGAGAAGGTCTTGGCGCGGTTACCGTGCGTGGACGATGTTAGCATTGATGTCTTGATGCACATGTATAACTATTCGAACTTTGACTTGCCGGACAAAAAATGGGAAAGGGTGCAGGGGTGGCTGGATAAGCCGGTGGAGAAGGGAACGGGGAGGAGGTGGAAGAGGGTTCGCAGGCAGATGGTTGCGGTGAATTTTTCTGCATCTTGGTGGCTGATACCCTTTTACAAGAAGACGGAGGTGTGGGAGGACGGCGACGGCGAAGTGCAAGAAGGCGGTAAGAAAGGGAGAATCGTACACGTGGTCGAAGAGATGACTGAGGTAGGTTGACAATTCAAACATGTAATCGCTGGTCTTTGGTCTTTGACTAACGTCTGTCAGTTGGCAGAGGAGTGGGAAGATGCGGCGGCCAAAGCTAAGAGGGGCGAGTCAGACGAAACGAAAACTTATACCAGGATTGACACAGACGTAAACCAAGAGGCCAGTTCTACATTGGCTGGCAAACTGGGAACTCTGATCTTTGGATCTAGGTAAAGACGTAGGACGTTTAGACTTTCTCTCCGTCCTTTTCCACACTATTCTTAGAAGTGAAGCTTGGCCCTACTCTAAAAGAGGCCTAGTTGAAAGGAAGTCATATGATATGATCTGATGTAACAAGTTTCTAGAGCAAGCAGTTCGACATCTTTATTCTCGTTGTCATGTCCCACTCCTGAAACTCCAGAACGGAAGCCTAGACAGTACAGAGCGTGCAAAAGAGCAGAAGCGCCAAGAACCGAACACATTTAGGCCTACAACAAACAATCATACTAACACTGCACTAGCATTAGCCTTGCCGTGTATGGCTATTCTTTTCCTTCTACCAAGCTCGGCATCATTAGCATGATTCAAGAATCGTTATTTCCAAAATTCATACTAAATCCACGGAAAACACGGCATATGACATCATACCTCAAAGCTGACACTCTCACTCAGACTCGCAGCAACAAAATTTTGCGTCCCATTGTTACGTACCAGTTGCAGGGAATGCCAGCACAGCATTATATTGCATCTGCCTGACTCGCAGCTATAATTGGATGGGCGCAGGCTTATGCCACGACAGGGGCCATGTAGATCTACATTAAACCGGCAAAGATTGACCATCAGCTCTCCCTTGCACCGCACGTGCGCCCACTCCATCTCATGCCATTCGAACCAAGACAGTCAGCAGGGCTCCTACCGTCTTGTCCGAAGAAGGCTGTGGTCAGAAGCTGTGCACGATGGTGGAACTGCCGGAGTGAAGCTGCGGACACGGACGTCGAGGACGGGTTGTATATTAAAATGTGTCTCCTCGCGCTCCAGGACAATAGAATAATCGCCTCAGTACTAGGGACTAACTACACTACTTCCAAATGACCTATTCTATAGTATCCTATTCGCTGCTCGTCAGTGCAGCGCTGGCACTGGTAGCCGCGACACCAATTCATCCTCGAGCCGCAGCATCGTGGCCAGATCCAGAGCCATGCACAGGAAACAACAGCGCTATACACGACCCGAGTTTAATCAAGAAAGGCGATACATGGTACCGCTTCTCCACCAACGACAACATCCTCATCGCGAACGCGCCCTCGCTCAACGGGCCATGGACGTACCAGCAACAAATGCTGCCCCAGGGCAGCATCATCAAAGTCGCTGACGACCAGCAACTGTGGGTAAGTAAGCTTGTAAACCCACCATAGTCACTCCACATCCATGCCCAACTTAGCCAATACAACGTGGCTCACCTCACCCAGGCGCCCGACGTCCACCTCATCGACTCCACCTACCACGTGTACTACGCCGTGTCAACCTCGGGCAGCCAAGCCTCAGACATCGGCGTCGCCACATCGCCCTCGCTCGAGGCCGGCAGCACATGGACCGACCACGGCAGTCTCGGGCTGCCCAAGAGCTCAGACTACAACCTCATCGACCCGAACCTCTTCCGCGACGGGGACACGAGCCACTTCATCTTCGGCTCCTTCTGGCGCGACATCTTCCAAACCACGCTCTCCGCCGACGATCCGACGAAATGGTCCGGTGCCGCCCCGGCAAACGTCGTGTACAACTCGACCATCCGGCTCGGGGCGGACGCGACGACGGTCGAGGAAGGCGGGTTCCAGTTCTCGACAACAGTCGCGGGGAAGACGTGGTACTATCTCTTCTTCTCCAGCGGGCTGTGCTGCCAGGCGCAGGACGATCTGGCGCCGGCCGGGGAGGAGTATAAGGTGATGGTGGGCCGGGCGGAGTCGCCCACCGGCCCGTTTGTGGATCAGGCTGGGAAGAGCTGTCTCTCGGGTAATGGGGGCTCGCTTGTGCTGGGGAGCCATGGGTTTGTGTATGCGCCTGGGGGGCAGGGGGTGTTGGTTGATGATGGGGGCCGGGCTGTGATATACTATCACTATGGTATGTTGGCTTCTGATTAGTTTTTTCCGTCTTTGTTTGGTCTGGATGCTGACGGTTAACAGTGGATACACGCATCGGGTATGAGTATAAGGACTTTCAGTTTGGGTTTAACTATCTGGACTTCTCGTCTGGGTGGCCTGTGCTTACGACTTGACGAAAAATTGGGAAGTCGGTATAAACTTCGTCGACGGCGTGAATTGAGATTGAGAGAATGTAATAATATATAAGCGGAATTACGGATCGTGAAAGGTGTGCAGTCAAAGACCGTCCGCGGTGGCCTGGTGAGCTATTATTTTTGTCAAACTTGCGGATTTACAAGTTTTGTATAGCTCACTAGGTATAGGACCCCAGGCGGTGCCAGACAAGTGTTTTGTATATTCTCCATATCGAAACTGAACGTCAGAACTATTCTTTCTTCGCCACGGCAGGCAAGTAAGCAGCATCTGAAAGCATGTATGTACGTACAATATGCGCGAGAGAAAGCAATTTAGTACGCTTTTGGAGGAGAGATTAATTGGATTTGCCTGTAGATGAACCGTGTATGTATAGACTAGAGGTATTCAAGAGCCTCTTCCATACACCAGGGATTATCCAGACTTCAGCGTGCTGCCGGCTTAGAGACATGGAGAAACCCCTATACAGATCTCAGTGATAACAGGAGCCATGGTCATATTTCCACCCTACGCGGCAAGCCGTTTCCGGTAGGAGCACGTAGGGCCCTGGGCCATGACCTCCTGAAGGGTATCATCATCCTGATCCCACCATTTATCCAGCTTCTTCAAGCCCCGCCGCGCCATACCCGCATCCCGATTGCGGTACACACTATCAATTTTCCGGACGTCGGTCTCGTCGTTCACTAGCCAACGCTTCTGGTCGGCGAGAAATTTGTCGTAGGTGAGCTGGTCACCGTACTGCTTCCGCACATTCTTCTCGAACAACTCTTGGGCTGTCTTCAAGAGCCCTACGCGTTCTTGGCGGGCTTTGATCTCAAGCTCATCACGCGTGTTGAGGAGAACAGTCTTTCCGTTGAACCACTCCAGTGACTCTGAGTCACAGACGGACCGCAGGATGCTGTTAATACCGGCAGTGCTGATAGAGCAGTACCCCAGGCTCAGATATCGTAGTGTGTGGAGAGATTGGACCATGTTCGCAATCGAGGATGCGGATCGATCGGTGATCCAATTGTAGCTATATCGCGTTAGTCAAAGCTCAAGAGGTGTTTCACGTTAGACGTACCGCATTCCAAGATCTTCGGTCGCATAGCTGTGTCCAATCTCAAGCATTGTGAGGGTGGGATGATCAACTAAAGAAGAGCACAAGGCCGTCGCTCCTTCGTCACCCATCCCGACAGACGCGAGGGTGAGTCTAGTCAATGTCTTATTCTCCTTTAGCCCGCGAGAGAGAGCAGTCACGCCCGCGGAACCGAGAGGATTGTTCGTCATGTACAATGACGTGAGAGTGCAAGAGGACGACGAGAGGTAATCGGCGATGGCAGTGGCTCCGCGAAAACCAATCCCGTTCATGTTGAGGTAGATGTGGCGAAGGGCAAGAGGCGCCTCCGACTTGTGCGCGGCCAGGGCCGAGAAGAGTTCGGCAACGCCTGCATCACCAAGCTCCGTCTGATCCAGGTCCAAGGTCCGTAGATTCTTGGTTTCTGTAATGAGACGATATACGTTCATCGCGGAGGTGGCCATCAACGGATTGCGCTTGAGCCAGATATTGGTGACTGAGGTTGAGCGTGTCCATTGGTCGACGAGTAGCTCGAACGATGGAGCATCGATGCAATTCCCGGCCAGATACCAAGTATCCATCCTATTTGGGAACTCTTTTAGAAATTCAGCAATACAATATGCTCCATGTGGACCGATGATGTTATTGCCGAGCAGGAAGTGCGTGATGAATTCGTTTGTTCTGAGGCTGTTCATCAGATCGCCAATGTTGGTGTGCCCGACCACCATTTTGCAAAGGTCCATACGATGATCGGAGTAGACAACACCTTTCTGGAACTCAAGGGTTTGGGTATCGTAAAAGGGTTCGTCCGCCTCGACTGCGTCCTCTATGCCCCGGCTAGTCGAGTCCTTCAAGTGAGTGCCTCCAGACCGCAAGTGATCGAAGAATGGCTCCAATGTCTCCTTCGCTGCAATCTTGACCGGCATGGGCAAGCTAGAAACACCATTCCACGAAAGTAGATCCTCTTCCGGGTTCCAGGGGCCTTGTCGTCGGATACGATCTTCCCAGCTGCGGAGGCTGTTTCTGGCTGTAGCTTCCTCGATGTCCCTCTTGCGTTGTTGCAAGATAGCTTTGCGGAGTTTGACGACATCTGCTTCGTACTTGATGATTGGGCCGAGAGAGTCGCTAGGTCCAGGGTAAAGAAGCTGGGCAATCATCACGGCCAGAGTGGCTCGCTCGGGGTCTGCAGACCTGCGACGGGGTGTATCGAGGATGCTCTCGTCGATGACAACAGAGTTTGGTAGAATTCCATCGGTCTTTGAAGCTTCTCCAAGGAGAAGCAGATTCTTCCTAATCTTGTCGGTCCACTCATACGCTGAGTTCAGAAAAGTCTCCCCAATCTTGCTGTCGTCGTGCGAGTGGATGTTGACATTATGAAAAGACTGCGAACAGTCTAGAACAGTGACGGCCGCCATATTGATCGGCTTCAGAGAAGCAAGAGAGAAGAGCGTGTGTTGAAGAGCGCGGGGACTCGTGAGTCGGAGCATATATAGAGGGGTTGTGACTCAGCCCCTCCTACTTCCCTTATATACCAAGAGGAAGTGGTCAAAGCTTATAGAACACCTTAGAAGCAGCCTTGCGGAATATTTTAGTGCATAGGCGGGGCGTTCTTGTTGCCTAATCTGATGTTGTATGTGCGGCGTAAGTGAGCGACGAGCCCTGGATACCTGCGTTTACATTACCGCGCTTAGCCCCTCGTGGAATTGAACGGAATTTATCAAAGCCTTGGCTTCCCATTCCAAAAGGTGTCGTCTCCTGATGCTGATGCCACAGTTATAACATACTTTTACACCAATTTAACGTTTGAAATAGGACAAGCCTACTCGTAGCCCCCCTTTTACCTCCGTGTAGCCCCCCCTATATTAGGTCTAGCGCCGGCCCGTATAAATATTGGTCCACTAATTAAACTCACTCGTTTACCTCTAGCTTGCCTTACATGCCAAGCTAACTAAATCTATACATCACAGGTGAATATATAATATTCTCTCCTGCATCCCACCTTAACACTATGCTACTCCGGGCACCCCCTTAGGCCCGCTACAAGTCCGTAGAGGCTAATATAGCATCTATCTAAGCCTATACAATTAGAGTAGATCCGGAGCGTACAGTTAAAAAGTACAGTAGCCAGCGTATAGTAGGTCCCGTATAGTCCCGTGCACGCGTTTATTATATTACGGCTACGTATATTAGGTCCCCTGTAGCTTACCTTATTACGCCGTAGGTATATTACATTACAGCCTTAAACTATAAAACTAAACTATCTATAGTATAAAGGCTTATACGCCTGCATATACGCCTATTAGGTAACCTTAATTATATTTATTTTTTCTTCTTTACCTCCTTAGCCTTTCTAGGCTAAGAGCCTCTAAAGACTAGAATAGGAAGGCTACAACTCTAGGGAAAAGTAAGAAAATAAGGCTAATAAGTTAAGTATTTCTAAGCGGCGGCAACCGTTAACTTTGCATACTAATAAGACCTAGGCGCAGCCCGTATTAAGGCCTAAGAAGGCTAAAGGATTTAAGAAAGAGTAATTAAGGGGTAATTAAGGCTAAAGAATATATATTTAAGGTATAGATAATAGAGTTAAGTTTAAAACTTTAGAGTTATAATTATATATACGCGCGATGTAATAAAAGAAACTAAGTAGAATATAATATATATATAGTGTAATATAGTAAATATATATATAGAACTATATAGAACCTACTATATACTAGCTACTATACTTTCTAACTATATACTTCGGATCTACTCTACTATATAAAGGCGCAGGGCTATACCTTTTAAAAATGTAGTAATAAGTATAATAAGCGCACTCTACTATAAGTGCGCAAAGTTTTTATAGAATTTAACTGCGCAGGAATATATATACTAGCTAATAGAAAGCGGCGTATATATACTAAGAAGACTAACTATTAGATAAAAGCTTTCTTCTCTTATAATCTTTAGCTAGGTAACTAGTTCTTTAAGGTAATTAAGCTGCACTATAATTATAAGGCTTTCCGTTTTGTAATATATACTTACTATTTTACGCAGCCTTCTATAAAGTTAAACAAGTAAGTTTAATTAGTGGAATAATATTTATACGGGCCGGCGCTAGACCTAATATAGGGGGGGCTACACGGAGGCAAAAGGGGGGCTACAATGAGGTGAAAGGGGGGCTACAAGTAGGCTTATCCTTGAAATAATATCAAATACTTGGTATCTTTCGAGCACTGCCAAGCGCGCTAGTGCAGGTGGTGGCGCAGTTCTAAAAGAGGTTAGGTAGTGTCGAGATCCGCATTCCCAGCCCCAGGCCCTCGACCCCATCCTTTCTCTTCCTCCAGCTTCATCTTTGTCCCCTATTTCCTCTCATTCTACGCTGGATCTCACATATAGTAGCCATAGGCAAACGATTGCCAAGTGCTCCACCACACCATTAGTCGATCGCCAAAACCTAGTCGGCCATTAATTTTGTGATTACGGCTTTCATCCTGTTGCCTAAGGAGAATATATAGATCTTTGAGTCGTTTATTTTACTTCTCGGCATTTCCCTCTCTCTTCATCAAATGGGGTCTTCATTCTCTTTCACTTGGACACCAAATAAGCCCATGGCAGGCGTCAACTATGCTCACGGTAAAATCATCAACGCTGCGGATCGAGATTTGCGAACCACGGAGGTGGCAACCTCATCGACCTTCAAAAGATACAAGACCGAACGTGAAAATTGTACACCAATCAGTTTACGGGCAGAGCAAAGCAAAGCGAGCTTCCTAGACCTTCCTCCGGAGATACGAAATCACATCTACGGCCAACTTCTGATATTAGACGACTATATTCGCCCTACGTCCAACATCCCGAACCTCCGCATTCTAGAAGTATGTAAGCAGGTACACGATGAAGCCGCTTCCGTATTCTACGCTGCCAACTCTTTCTACTGCTCCTGGGGGACCAGAGCAATCGCTTACGAGAATGTTCCCTTGGACATGATAAAGTTCCCAAAAATATCGGCGCCTTGGCCAGAAGGTTTGATCTGGCCAGCACTAAGATATCACGTCTATCTCACCAGGGTTGTCATTGATGCTCGTGTCGATCTTTATGTCCTTAATCATCTACAAAATGTATCTGATTTCACGGGGCAACATCATTGTGCATTAATGGCACTCGAAAAAGAGCTTAGAGAAAGACTTTCGAAGTCCCATATGGAACTGGCTGAACTATGGGCTGCCAAGGAAAGGCCGTGGCATGGATCACTCAGTTGTGTCCGACCACAGCGCACTGCCTATCTCTGCTCTTCTACGTACCTCAACGCCATGATAGCATTCTGCGAAGGCGAAGAGGAGGTCACCAAGAATCTTGTACGCAGATATCGACAACTTGGGTGAATCAAGTCGATTTGCTTCAATCCATTCTCGAACCACCGCACTTTGTTCGCCAGCGCACCGCTTTGTTTACACATATATACCATATTCACCCTGGCCGACCTGATCATCTTCCCCACGGTTCGCCGCTGTTGGTCTATGATACACCTTCTCGGCCAAGCGAACGACACCCGCGGTCTCCTTCAGCTCCATGCACGCTCAACTATCTAAAGACACCCGAAACTTCTCATTCAAGCATACTCGCAACCCAACAGTTCCGCAATGTCTCCTAGCCCCGTCCCCGTCGACTCGAAGCGCGCCCAAAGGGGCACAAAGCGCCAGGCCAACGGCGACGCGAAACCATCCTCGACCAAAACGAAGTGTACACTTGCGCCGCCAAATTCTATTGGAGATAGCCGTGAAAATAGTCCAACGCCGAAGAGGCAGAAGCGTGAGCAGAAGTCAGTGACTACAGAAGCCCCCAAAACAACGCGACCGGGCGATATCATCGAGTCAGAGGGGCATAGGGCTAATGCGCCTGCGCCTGCTCCTGTTAAACCGCAGGTCAATATCAAACCCCCGACCTCTCCATGCCATCCGCGACTGCCTGCCAAAAACCCACAAGCCTGGTGGAACTGGAACGCCCAAAGATACACCGAGCTTGAAAGCCACGGCGAACTCAAACTTGGATGCCTCCTCTACTACCCCGTCCACAAAGTGGAAGACCTCGCCGACAATGTGCTCCGGATTCAGTACTTCGGCGACCCTAAGAGGTATCTGGTTCCACGACGGGCACTGTCTTGCATGGTGACGCAAGATCTGGATGGGAGGATCCGACAGCGCCTCTTTGCGCAGAAGGTGTGGTTGGAAGAGAGAGAAGGGGTGCTGGAGAGCATAAGCAGAGTGCTTACGAAGGGAAAGCAAACGAACCATCGGTCACTGGCGCTAAGTGTTGTTGCGGGAGTAGTCGGGCTCACGGGATTCGTTTTGGCAGGTTGGCCTGGGGGATCTTAACGGGGAAATACAGTGTCTCCGTTCACAGTTCTTGAGTAGTGCGCTGGCATGACGGGGTGCGACGAGGTGGACATAGAGTCCCCAACAACCTCTACTCCATGTTTTCTTCGCCTATAATTCACCTCATTGCTCCAATTTCTTCGCAAAGAGGCCCCCTTAAAGCCTCCTCGACCCCGAACTGTGCCTTCATCGACACACCCACCGTGCCCAACCAACCACAGCGTGCCCACAAGATCAGGAAAACCACCTAAAATGCCGTCCCGACACCAACCATCAAGGCCCCCCTCCCCCCCATCCCCACCCTGCCACCCCCGCCTCGCAATCCCACACCCCGAAACCACGTCAGAAAAGAACGCAAGGCACTACAGAAAGCTAAAGAAATGCGGCGGGTTAATACCGGGATGTCTGCTCCTACACCCGGTCCGTAAGGTCGATGACCCGAGTCCGGAATCAGATGACATTCGTATCCAGTTTTATGGAGAGTCTCAATACTACTGGATGCCGCGCGAGGGGTTGGTTTGCATGACGGTGCAGGATCTCGACGGTAAGCTGAGGCAGCGCTTCTTTGCGCAGAAAGTGCTTCCGCCGCATAAGTGGGATAGCGATAGTGAGGAGGAGAGGGAGGGTGAAGATGAAGAGTGGGAGGGGGAGGATGGGGAGGATGGGGAGGATGGGGAGAGACAGGAAGGGGAGAATGGAGAGGAGGATAGGGCAGAGGGGTTTCTACTAGAGACGGCCGAATGGGTTGTAGACTCGGAAGTTGTCAAGGTCGTGGCGGCGATACTCGTATTTGCGGTATTCGTCGTGGTGGGCTGGCCTGGGGCTAGAGTGTGAGGGTGACGTGGCGTTGGATGAAGAACGATTCTATTCAGGGAGTTTGGGTCTTGGGATAGCATGCGTACGGGTGATTGTAGACCTTTACCTTCCATGTAATAAATGAAAGAGTGTGGTCCATCTCCACTAATCCGCTGGGCTCAGCTGTGTATGTGACTTGACGTGGGTGGATGTTCTCAATTCTGAGCCCTACGAGGAGAGTGACGAGTGGTAAGCCGGCTATAGTAAAGTGTTTCGAAAGCGTTTACACGAGCTTGTTCAACTTTGGGTTGCAGTATATGATGAGAGTTGAAAATGCAGAGAGCATCTTGGATTTTGATCATGTGCCCCAAGTGGGAGAGGAATGAATGGGTATATTGCTTATGTATAGAATCCCGTAAACATGTATGCTGTTAGAAGACCGTATCGTATGCTGGTCATGTCGTCATTAAAAGGCTAGGTAATGTGGTATCGAAGAAGTTGTTCTGCTGTCGAAGAAGGCAATGTGTTGTCGAGTAATATGTGCGGTCGACTAAGACGGGCTGTGATCAAGGTCGGTCCGCAAACACGTCCATTGGCTTGATCCCGGCAGACCACCAATTCCGCAGTCTGGTTGGATTGAATATTCCCAGTCTGCTCTCTGGTGCATACTCCGATGGCGCTTTCGTACTTAGGCCCGATCGCCGTGCCTCCCTCCGCAAATCTTTCCTGTAGGACTTGACCTGGAAGAATGCAGCGCCGAGTAGTATGCTTTTAAGGGTCAATGGGGGTCGAAAATCATGGAGGCTGTATACATACAATTGTGTAAGACATGCGACGGAAGCGAAGTAAGAGCATATCATTCCCGGGTCGTCAATACCAGCACAGTGTTGGAAGGCTGGGCAGGAAGTATTCTTTTGGACGAGAAGGACTTCGCCAACCAGCATGAAAGTGCACGCAATTGCCCACCACAGAGACAGAGGAAGGTAATAGTAATCGCTCGTTGCGAATGGTAGGTATAGGACGGATACTACTGTGCAAAGTGCCTACATGGAGGTTAGCGTTTGATAGGAAGTTGACGTTGTCCATGTTGTGTAAAGATACTTACACAAACAATAGCAATGGCCCAGCCAGCCCGTGCGAGGTCTAGGTATAGCTTGGCAGAGGAAACGACCATATGGGGACCATGTTGCGATGATCTATACCATACGAGACAAAAGATGGAGAGCACAAGAGCCACGAAACTCCAAAACACTTGCGCCTTGCGCGTCGTGTTGCGTTTGTCACCAAGCACCATGCTTACTAACGAAAAGAGCGCAAAAGTCAACTAGAAGATGGACAAGATATCGCAAAGCTGGGCAGGAAAGGAATCTGATAGTTGAGGGGCGGAATAGGATTTTGAACCAGATCACACTGATTCGTGACCTGACGTGTTACTTGGTCGTGCTTTCGTTTTAGTCCTACATCCCACGATGCTATTGGCAAATAGTCTGAGCCCGGGCATCGGCTAGACCGTTGGCGTCCGCGTTTAGGTCGCGGCGCTTGCCAAGCGAGCTTGACACCTATGAAGATCTTGAGACAAGCTTCGCCAAGTTTTGGACAGATGAATGGAAATGGACGAAAGGCAGACACTTTCCTGGTACCTTGAAAGACTGACTGGACCAAACAACAAATTGACATTTCCCCGCAAAAAGCCTTCCCCGCGCCGTGTCATTCCTCGCTCTCCACAAAAAGCGTGGGATATCGTACCCCTGTGGCGTTCTATCGAAATTCGTTAGGTTTCCTGATTCGGCTGTGGCTTTGCAATTTGACAGGGTCCGACATACCTAATCCGTATGCGGAGTCGACCAAACTGGATACTTGAAAACTAAGACTAGCTGTAGAACCTCTAGATACACATGTAACGATGCGACTCAGAGAGCTGCATAGCTAATACTACTTCTGTTAGGAAGCTTGCGTGGCATGTGAGCTATGTTGAGCTCGGATAACCTTTTCGAAGTAGAATGAACGATTCTCCTTAAAGCTACAATGACGTAGAAATGGCTAGGAATGAAGTCTGACGCTGAAAAAAGTACAGTCTCGACGTCCACAACCATCGCAGAGTAATGAGATCGAGGTAACAGTTTAGTCTTCTCACTTTTCACCGTGTCTCGCAGACGCAGCATGTCTGCTCTCAACGAATTGACCGGGGAGAGAGTTCAAACAAGGAAAAGCAAACTTCATGGTTACGTTCGCAAGTGCTCCAAATTGAGCACCTCCACAAACCTACTACGCGCTCGGTCTTCCTACGCGCCATGCAATCTCAATTCCCGTTCTCCTGCGCGTCCCTCGGCCTTTTCAAGTCCTCCGCAACTCCATTCGCCCAGGCCTGAACATCCTCCCTGTCCCTGAAGTCCCCAAAATGACCTCCACCGGATGCACCGTCCCGCGTGCTCTTTCTCAAATCTCCCATTGAAAAGCCTGTGCCCTCTCAGAACGGGATGCTCGGCCTTCAATTCCATCTCGATAGCTTGTGTGATCTTCTTCTCCTCTGACTTCTGCCATCGGCCTTGATTGAATTTCGGCAGTGCTGCTAGTGCGCCCACGCTGGATGCATATATTGGAACCTCTGCAAGCGCTGTGGAATTGTTTTGTAAGAAAGCGACAGCGCTGGATAGCCAATGCGTGTTGTGGATGGCGCTACCAATCACAATGGCGGTATAGGTTGAGATGGTTGTAGGGTTGACGTCTGCGAGAGGAAGGACCTCCGTTGGTGGAAAATGCTCGGCGAGATGGGAGGAGATGCTCTCGGCGATCTCCTGTGTTGACCCATGGTCGCTGGCATAGGTCACGAGGATTGGCATTGTAACTTGTGGACTCTGTGTTACTTGTAAAGTGTCTTCGTGTGTCAGGTGACTTGTTTTACACGAACTGAGTGATTCGAGATATGCTAAGAAGATGATTGAAGGCAGCAGTGTGCTAATATTCGTGACGGTTCCAATGTAGTATGAAATGTTTATCTTGTTGATGAGCAGGTGATCCATAGTGGCGCGATCGAATTTTGAAGACGCGGATCGAAATGTTGTTTTGTACGACGGTTTCGATCATACGATCTCTCGTAGATAACCTCGCACGGTGGTAAAGAGCTATGAAAACTGCCAGAAGGTTTGGCCGAGAACGGTTTTGCTTTACCAACTATTCAGGGACGGCCTATCTTGAAGTTCCAATCTAGCCGCTCTGCTAAAGTCTCCCAGGCGCTTTCTCCGCCAGCCCTGCTGACGCCCTTCAATCCTGCCACAACAAAGGGCACATGACGATCAAATTGTTCCTGAACCTTGTAGAGGCTTTCACTGGTCGCCGCGTCGTGAGAAGTGGAGCTCTCTGCGTCTCCATCATACTCGTCCTCTGACCCGTCATCTGAAGATTCTTGACGATCAGGGATTATGCTTCTGCGGCGATCACGCAACTTCCGTCTCCTTGCATCTCGCTTTTGCCGTGGTGTTTGCGCTTTAGCCAGAGATGGGCTCGGCCTAGGTGAGTGAGTGTCGGCAAAATCTACAGCTAAGTCTAGCAAAGACATTACAGTTTGGAAAATAGGAGATAAGTTCTTTGACAACAAGCACAGATCCTGGAGTCGACTGATGTAGCTTGCGTGAATTCTGGCCATGGCGTCAATATCATCAGCAGTGGAGAGAGCTTCTTCCATTTGCGACGTAGAAGAAGCAAAGACAGTCTCGGTCAAATAATTGCGAAGAACATCAGTAATCCAGATTAGGCGATGTCGCATCTTGAGGCTCATCTGTGAGAGGCTGAAATCGCCGAGTCCCTGTATATCTTTCCACGACACCCTCTGGAGAAGATATTTGGCGCGATAGACTTTCAAAAGAAAGCCAAAAGCACGTTGATATGTCTGCAGTGAAGATTTCTGTACGATATTCGCGATTGACCACGGGATCTAACAAGTTAGTTAATCTGATTGTCAAGCGGTGGAGTTAGTATGTACATACATTATAGTCGACAGCAACTGCCGACAAATTATTGACAGATCGGCCGCGATGCTTCGTAGTGCTCTTGCGAACAACGAGTCTCTCTGCTTGGCCAGGAGCTAGCGTAGCGCTGTATATTCCATGCACCAGCTCGGTCAGGAGATATCGATCGTTCCAGTTCGAATCAAGTTCATCCATCCTTTCGAATACTAGGTCGGCAAAGTCCTGGAATAGAGATCCATCTGCTGCCAGGTAAACGATTCGAAATGTATCGAGAACTTCCCAGAGGCCACATTCAGACGATAGCTTCTGCCTGAGAACCGTGGATGCCAAGCTAAATTTGCTGCCAATCCAAGTTTCGAATGCTGAACCGAATAATTCCGAGAACGGAGCGAAGGGAAGTGATCCGGCTTCCCCGCAGATGCTTTCGAAGTCAAGGCGCGGTTCGTTTTCTGCGATGTTGGTGTATTTGTGATGGTTTGCGAGCTCCTTCAGGAATACGATGCTTTTTCCGGTGTTGAAGATTCTTAGTGCTGCAGGGTGGAGAAAGTTAGGAGCATGTAGCTCGCCGTTCAGGTGTCGCCTGATAGCATATCTATCGTGCCAGAGCGAAGCAGCCTCGCTGCTTTTGTCGTTCATGAACACGAAGAAGGTCTCGTCGTCCGGTCCCAAATCTCCATGCTCCATCCAAGTTCTTATGGGTTTGAGATACGGTTGAAGGCAGTCCAGAAACATCCTGGCAAAGAACTCGAAAAGCTCCACGTCACTTACCATTTGAGCAAGACTTGTGCGCTCGAAAAGCGCTTCAAGGTGTAAGAATGGATTTTCTGACAAAGTGGGCATGACGGTGACAACCAATGTTGCAAGTTGCAAGATCGAGCCAGCAGTCCCACGGACTTCGTTGTGGACTTGTAGCAAGCTGATGGAAACAAGCATATCGGGATTCAAATACTGAGATTGCAGTGCTGCTAGGTTACGGTCAAATTGCGAGAGTCGCCTCATTACGGCCGCTTCAAAGGTTTGAAACAGAGGAATTGGAGGCTTGTTGCCCGTCCATTTGCGCAAACGATAAATCTGTGTGCCGATGTCTCCAGAATCAGATAGGAGATCGAGTAGTGTGAGAGGAATCACGTGGCTTAGAGTAAAGGACTTATTGACTTTGAACTCTCTCGAATTTGTGTCAATGGAGTAGAGAGTGGTTGGGAGGCCTGCGAGCATGAACAAGACTTCGCGGATCATCTGAAGCTCGGTGATCTCGGAGGTATCATTTTTGGCTTCATCGTCTCCTTCGGCTAGGGCTCCATTAATCCGACGATCTGTAGGGCCTCTCCAGAATTGCTCTTTTTGAATGTCATGTAATGCTTCTGCTTGAAGAGGAATCACGTAGGACTCAGGATCAAGATGCGAGTCTTCTTCAGTGATACTGGAGGACGGCGTAAGTTCAGGGGCTCTGGTTTTCTCCCGCCGCCGATAGTCTTTCTCGTCTTCCGAAGAGTCGGCCGCATAGTCAATACTCTCCCATACGCCCTCCTCGTCCAGCGGGTCATCTGCGATGATCTGGGCCCAAGTGAGCGGCGAAGGAGATGGCGGAGGTTTGAGCAATTCCAAGTCATCTACATTGGTCTTCTCTACTGGCCGATCTGAGAGTTGCAAGAGAAGCGAGAGCGTTTCTGGAGTCCACTTAGTCGAGACCTTGTCCAGCTCGTTCAGGCGTTTTAGCAACGCGTTGGCGAGATTGTCTCGATTGAGAACGCGAAATTTCTCATCAAATCCGTCCAACTTCGCGCGGACATCAAATTGATTCGTCCGCCCATACTGGTACCCTCGGAGGCCCCTCGTAGCAAGGTCTTTCGCATGTTTGAACGCCTGGGCATTTGTAGAAGGCGAGAAGGTCGTGATGGAGGCGACTAGTTCATCTGTGAGAGCACCGATTTGAGCGGGTTGTGGCATTATACCTTTGTTTCATGACGTAGACGCGTGGTGTTAGGAAAACGTGAGGGACGCTTATACAAATAGAATTCACCGGAGCGGAAAAACTATTCGATTTAGTCCAGCGCCAAAGCTTCGATTTCACGACGACCTTGACAATCCTCGGACCTTCCGAAAGTCAAACCACGCCTTACCTCACTACACCACAACCTAGGCGCATATAGCACCTGCTCATCTAGCTGATACCAGACAATATGGCGGAAGGAATCGACAGGAAGGCGGAGGGTATGTGGACTGCTGCGCGCATTGGAGTGAATACTGGCTAATGAGCGCAAAGAGAAGATGGAGTTCTCCACGTCCAAGGAGGTCACAGTGTAAGTTGGAACCAGATTTAGAGTATGTCCAGAGTAGCTGACAAGATGATAGTGCACCAACTTGTAAGATTGACCCTTTGACCGCTCGGATCCCCTGTTAACAAGAAGGTCAACAGTCGAGGCTATGCATCTGAAAGGTACTGTATTATTTAATCTCTACGATCGATCTTAGCTGACGCATTCTAGAAAACCTACTCCGAGGAATCTACGCATACGGATACGAGTCTCCTTCGGCAGTCCAGTCTCGAGCCATTGTCCAGATCTGCAAGGGCCGAGACACCATTGCGCAAGCGCAGTCTGGTACGGGAAAGACAGCTACGTTCTCCATCAGTATTCTCCAGGTCATCGACACGGCTGTCAGAGAGACGCAAGGTAACACTCGCAAATCCTCAACAACTCGCTTATGCTGATTACATTCTAGCTCTGGTACTGTCTCCGACTCGCGAACTCGCAACCCAGATCCAATCCGTTGTCATGGCTCTTGGAGACTATATGAACGTTCAGTGCCACGCATGTATTGGGGGAACCAACGTTGGCGAAGACATTCGAAAGCTCGACTACGGCCAACATGTTGTTTCTGGAACGCCAGGACGTGTAGCAGACATGATCCGTCGCCGAAACTTGCGAACCCGCAACATCAAGATGCTGGTTCTGGATGAAGCTGATGAGCTGCTGAACCGCGGCTTCAGGGAACAGATCTACGATGTCTACCGATATCTCCCCCCGGCGACTCAGGTCGTTGTCGTCTCCGCCACTCTCCCGTACGATGTGTTGGATATGACGACCAAGTTCATGACCGATCCAGTCAGAATTCTAGTCAAGCGTGATGAGTTGACCCTTGAAGGACTCAAGCAATACTTCATCGCTACCGAAAAGGAGGAATGGAAATTCGATACCCTCTGCGACTTGTACGACACTTTGACCATTACCCAAGCCGTCATCTTCTGCAACACTCGTAGAAAGGTTGACTGGCTGACCGACAAGATGCGGGAGGCCAATTTCACCGTGTCATCGATGCACGGCGAAATGCCGCAGAAGGAACGTGATAGCATCATGCAGGACTTCCGTCAGGGCAATTCCCGTGTCCTCATCTCCACTGATGTCTGGGCACGCGGTATCGACGTCCAACAGGTCTCTCTCGTCATCAACTACGACCTTCCCAGCAATCGTGAGAACTATATCCACCGGATTGGTCGAAGCGGTCGCTTTGGACGCAAGGGTGTTGCTATCAACTTCGTCACTGCTGAGGATGTTCGCATCCTGCGCGACATTGAACGTCTGTAACCCGTCGTTCTTCGTTATTGTTTTTGGCTGACACTGCATAGTCTATTACTCCACCCAGATTGACGAGATGCCAATGAATGGTAAGAGGCTTTTGCTGAAACTTGAACCTAATCAAATGCTGACTTTCGCAGTGGCGGATCTCCTTGCATAAAGCGTCCTCGGCTCAGGTTGCTAGCAAGAGCACCCTATCTTAGGCTTGGGCACTTATGGGAGTTGGAGGTGCTATTCTACTGTCATTTCTGACAAGGTTAGCGAGGAGGAAAGGGGCTTTGTAGCCAAAAAGTGAGTGCAATCCTCAAGGATTTGGTCAGATTCGCGTTACAAGAAGGCCCTTGCTGACAGGAATGAAACCGGGCAGTTGAGACTCATCTCACACGAGAACAAATTGAATACCTTGCCACCTCAAACGATACCCGTTCGATCGGATTTGCTTCGACAGAGAAGACCCCGAGGTCTAATATTAATATGGTTTTAGCAGTATTGCTTTCAGACGATCGTGGGCAGTCAAACGCTCACCCGTCCGTTTACTTCTTAAGTGCAGATATGAAACGCAGTGAGTGCTTTCAACATAACTTGGCCCAAAGGGGACACGTTAGTTCGCTTTCACTCGGATACCTATTTTGAGCAAGGATAATACGAGACCATCGAGGACCGGGTGTTACAGTCCTAGGCCACACGTCTGGGCACAAGGACTCAGCTCCAACTTGCCCACTCAACACCACTATGGGGGTAGTTTGACTGCCGAACAGGCAACTAGTCAAGAAGCAGTCTAATCTGCACTTCTCGGTGTTTGACGTCGCCCTTAAGTCTTCGAAACGCTGTGGGGGTACTCCAAGCCGTTGCGTACCATTGTTCCATTGTGCCCAGACTTGTGGCTTGTCACTGTACTTGGTGGGTCTAAGGAAGTAGTGGTTGGATAGGTACCATCTGCGGTTGGCACAGCTTCAGCAGTTGGAACGAGCAACATGAGGGTCTATGTTGGTACTATTGTTGGACAGTAAAGAAGCATAGTTGCACTCAGTCTCTACCATGCTATTTGGAGTCCGATGTAGGACATCGGTCTCGCTGGGATATATCCATATAATGCAAACGCTAGAACGCCATACGAAGGTTGTTAGCTCTAAACCAAAGAAGGCTTCTTCTTGATCCCAAGTGCCGCACTGAAATCCTTCTTCTTCTTGACCTGTCGCTTGAACGCCGGAACCGGGGGCGGAGGCATGGCCAACGTCGAAGCACTCATGGTTGAGGAACTTGCGACAGATCCTTCACCATCGGTTGAAGACTCGTCCATATCAATGATTTCCTCCTCGAGATCCGGCATCGTCCTGCTTTCGAACGCTTTCCTCGCAGTCTCGGCGTCCTCCTCTTCCTGCCGCCGCCGCTCCTCCCCTACGACATCTTTCTCCACCGCCGTCGTCCCTCCATCCTTCTCCGCCTTCTCGATCCTTGCATTCCGAGACCGAATCTCGTCCAACGCGTCCGCAATCGCCATCTCCGTCTTTGCATCGATTGTTTTGACCTCCAGCTCCTTCATAACATCCCGCTCCGCCTCCTCTCTCTCCAGCCTATCCAGCCGCTGCTCCTCCGTCTCCTCCGCCAATTTCGCCTCCCGCCACGGCTCGAAATTCCGCTTGGCACCCCGCTCGCACTCATAGTCCATGTTCGCCGGGTCCGTTTTGAACGTGATTTCGCCCGAGCACCGCGTGCAGCGGATGTAGAAGCGGTAGATGGTGATCGCGTAGTATTTAATGTCTGTGGTTTCCTTGCGCGCGTTGAATTTGCGGCCTTTGTAGATGTATTCGCCGCAGTGGAGGCACTTCATGCTGAAGGGGGCCATGAGGCGCACGACTTGGACTTTGGGACCGGCTTGCTTGGGCCCGCGCGTGCGGGTGATCTTCGAGGGGTCGAAATCGGGGGGGTAGTATTTGGAGAGTACTTTTCGTTCGGACATGGTGGCGGTTGCGAGGTGGTGGAAGGGTTGCTGGGGTTGTCGTGGTTCGAAGGGGTGTTGAATGAAGAGTAAAGCTAGGCGGCGAAGGTCAATTAATTCCGCCCCGCCCCGCCGCGCTAAGAAAATGAGGCACGTGCCCACGGATCTTGCGCCGGGATCTTTCACATTGTTTACGACAGTGAAGCGCGACTCGATGCACAAGTTCGGAGGCTCCTGACGTCTGCCATATGGCTTTACACTCCTCTATGCTTACTTTCAGTTCTTCTTCTAGCTTTCTTTCCCCTCACATCTTTCGCAGATCGAGATGGAGAAGTTCCTCCGCGAATGGCGGCAGGACGCCTTGAATAAACACCAGTACGAGTCCGCTATATTTATTGGGGACAAATTACTGGCTTTAACGAGTACGTCTATGCGTGCTCGCACTGTATCATCTACTGACTATGCCCAAGATAATGACAAAGACGCATTTTGGCTCGCTCAAGTTCACTTCTCGACTGGCAATTACACTCGCGCCCAGAGCTTCCTCTCTCGACAAGACCTTATCGCCAACAATCCCTCGTGTAAATACCTGGCCGCGCATTGTTGCATAAAGCAGGGGAAGTTTGACGAAGCGTTGAACATCTTGGGCGACAAGAACCCGGTACATCTCATAACTGCGCCTGGGAGTGCCAGGAGGAAGCTCCAGCATGTCGATGCCCGAAAACACTCGAAGCTGGGAGCCAGAAGCGACAGAGTGGATCGCAGCGAAGAGAGGGATAAAGAAGATATCTCCAATATACGATTCGAGGCCGCCATGTGTTACCTGAGGGGAGTCTGTTTCGCCAAACAGAACGCCTTTGATCGAGCCAAGGATTGCTACAAAGATGCCGTCCGGATAGACGTCCAGTGCTTCGAAGCCTTCGATCAGCTCATGAAGAACTCCCTTATGTCCCCAAGCGAGGAGTGGAAGTTTTTGGAATCCCTAAACTTCGACACCATTACGGCGGACAGCAATTCTACCTCTCAAGAAGCTGCCGAGTTTACGAAAATGCTTTACACTACCAGACTATCTAAGTACGAGCATCCCGAAGAGTTCGCCACGGCAACAGAGACCCTATCTACCCATTATAACCTCGCCACAAACCCCGACATCCTTCTCTCCAAAGCCGAACTCCTGTTCACTCAATGTCGCTTCAAGGAAGCCCTCGCTCTTACATCCTCTATACTAGAGAAGGACCCATACAACTTCAACACATTCCCCATACATCTTGCTTGTCTACATGAACTCAATGAGAGAAACGCCCTCTTCCTCCTCGCCCACGATCTCGCAGACAACCACCCCGAAGAGCCCTCTGCCTGGCTCGCAATCGGCGTCTACTATCTCACCATCAACCGCATCGCCGAAGCACGGCGATTCTTCTCCAAAGCCTCAATGATGGATCCGCACTTCGGCCCCGCCTGGATCGGTTTCGCGCACACCTTCGCTGCAGAAGGCGAGCACGACCAGGCAATATCAGCGTACTCAACCGCTGCGCGCCTCTTCCAGGGAACGCATCTACCACAGCTATTCTTGGGAATGCAGAATCTTCAACTGAACAATATGCCCCTGGCGCACGAATACCTCAACACCGCATACGGACTATGCAAGACCGACCCCCTACTACTTAATGAACTAGGCGTAGTCCTATACCACGAAGACGATTTGCAGAACTCCATAGCTCTATTCAAACTTGCGCTCACGCTAGCGACGGAGATCGGGTCTGACCCTAGGGCCTGGCTTGCTACGCGTGCAAACCTGGGCCATGCTCTACGGCGAACGGGGCAGTTCCCCGAAGCTCTCGCAGCCTTCGATGACGTTCTCCGGGCTGGTGGGAAGGACGCCGGTGTTTTCTGCGCCAAGGGGCTGGTGCTTTTGGAGATGGGCGATAGCTGGCAAGCCGTCATTGCTCTGCACGAGGCGTTGGCTGTCAGTCCGCAGGACCCGATCGCAACGGACCTGCTAGGGAAGGCATTGGAGGTTAATGAGGCTGTGCCCTTGATGGGTGACAGCGAAGAAGAGGAGTTCGAACGGAGAATAGGGGAGCGGAAAGGGGAGGCTATCAATGGGAAGGCGAGGAGGAGACCTAGGGGTCGGTTGAGTGAGGGTGATGTGACGGGGGCTGGGGAGAGCATGCTCGTTGATTCGGATGATGACTGAGGGTTGGAAAGCGTTGCACCAGGTACGTGATTTGGATATGACCGGCATAGCATTGGGCGGCGTTTCGGAGTAATTCCCCTGTAGCTCTGATAATGGGGTAAGCGTTTCTTTTGACTCTGGGCTTTGAGTGTATTGGGAGCGTGCATCCCATGTACGGATATCTTGACAAGGTTGCTCATTTGACCCTCCACGTGACGTTGAAACCATACCAGAACAATTCGACAGTCTCATCCACTGATATCTCACTCGCCTCGCAATCACCCTGCCACAACAACAGTGTGAGCTTAGCAGCTTTTATTTATGCTTCATAATCATTTCTCTATAGCATGTATCCAATGTCTCAAAGTGTGCTTACATGGTGTCATCATACCTGACGCCGTGGTAGTCCATATATGCCGTGTCCCAATGACACACCTCTAGCAAAACCCAGTCAACATGGCCAACCCAGCATTCCCCTCACCCGCCTGCATCGCGGGCGGCGCCTCATCCTTCAACAGCTCGTCAATCTTCTCCTTGTTCTTAATCCGCCAAAACGCCTGCGCACCGTCCACGAACCGATGGCTGATATCCTCCAGCACATCATCATCGACGGCCGCAAAGCACAGCCGGAAGCACTCCCACGCATCCCCATCCCGAATCTCCTCCGTCGGCGCGAAGATGCTCCCAGGCGCCGCAAGCACCTTATACGGCTTCGTCGTCCAAAACACCCACAGCGCCGCCGACAACCGCGGGAGCGGCACCGTCTTGCGCAGCGGATGCGTCGTGAAGTCGAACCGGACCCAGACGAACATGCCGCCCAGCGGCCTCACAAAGTCGTAGATCTTCGTCTTCTCGACGACGGCCCACTCGTCGTCGGCGACCGCTGAGAGAGAGCCCCGCCGGCCCGCCTTCACGACTTGCTTCCCAGCGTCCATGATGTCGCACATCGCGTTCATGCGCCGCTCGTAGTTCCCCCGCAAGCCTTCGAGCCACCGCACCCAACCGTCAACTTTCCAGCCGCTGCCGTCGGCTGCGCCGCCGCGCCCGCCGTCGCTGCGGCTTTGTGGGCCCATGATCAGCTCCGCGATCATGGCTTGCACGAAGCCTGAGGGCTGCTGCGTGCTGGTCTCGGTGATGCGTAGGATGCGCTCGACGAGGACGGGCTGGGCGGTGATC